>JBBMOE010000002.1:2671145-2683645 GCA_037975065.1 Chaetodon trifasciatus | reverse complement strand
GAGACGGCACAGATAAATGTGACATTGACCAGGTGAGAGGGATCATGGCAACGGTTGCTGTGGAAACGAGGAGGTCACTGGCTGATACTGAGGGTGTGGTGATGTCACTAATGATGTCACTGACGGCGGCAGAGTGAGTTGACAGAATAACTGAGCAGAAACACACCTCACACTGCCTTTCTCCAGTGAGCATATACACGGCGTACATGTGCACACACACAAGCTGTAAGCCGACTATCACTGAAGGTAAATGTTGTATCATATCGCCATAATCATGGCAACCTGAACCAGTACTTTGAATCTTTCACAGGAAAAATGTACCCATACAATCACTACTTTTAACAAATAAACAGTCTGAATGCCATAAAACAAAATAAAAACAGCAAACAACCAACGGCATTTCACTAGACTTTCAACAAACCAATCAACTGACCGTCCAATCCAGGTGCAGCTTCTTTGACTAGCCAGACTGCAAAGCAAACACACAGCCAGCACAAATAAGGAAACATCCTGTATCACGTACTGATGCATTAAACCCATTAAGGTCATCATCAGCGAAAACCTGAAACGGAAATGACATGACTGGTGGTCTTTGTCAAAACCAGAGTCCACAGTCATGATGGTGGCTCTGCAAGGCTTGACTTAGGCACAGAGGTGCTTGGAGCTAAATGCTAACATCTGCATGCTAACATGCAGATAGTAACCTGGTGTAATGTTTACCATGTTCACCAGGTTTGCTGAGTGTGTTAGCAACGCAGAGTAAAGCTGAGGCTGATGGGAATGTCATTAGTTTTGCAGGCATTTGGTCATAAACCAACATACTGGACACACCTGAAAGATGGAGCTACATGAAATATGAAGGGATGACAAAAGTTATTACAATTCATCCTGTGGAGACCATGAATTTGTGTAGCAACATTTTATGGCAACCCATCAAAAAGTTGTTGAAATATTTAAGGTCAGAGGATCACCAAAGTCCGTAGGATTCATCTTCTGGGGACCATGAATCACATCTGTTGCCTTACAAATAATGGTGGAGTGAATTTACAAGTCAAGCTTCATAGACCTCAGTGGATAAACTGAGCAGCCTCACTTTACTTCTGGATTTTTGCATCAGGTTTAGATTATGGCAATGGGGTGAAAGTTTGCAGCCATTTCTCAGAAACTACATGGAACATTTGGTACCATGTGTACTTTCACACTGCTGCGAGCTGACAAACTTCGGAGGATGCCGACCTACTTGTGTCCTCCCTGCTGAGGAGATGGTACGACCCTCTGCCTGTCTGTCTCACTCTGCTGTCAGAGAGGATGGGAGCTGACTTCACAAGCTGGCTTAAGAGGAATCATCCATACACACACACTCGATGCATGCATTGCACTTTGAGCGCATCACTGTCGACATCACAGCTTCTACCATTCAGCTTCACCATCCAAATATTGACAGCATATTCCAAGAAAGCTGTAACTGCCTGTGGCACAAAAGATGCAAGAGCAAACATGTGCAGACACTGGTGAGTTGTGAAAATCCCAATGGAAAAAACTGAAGCACTAGCAATAAATCAAGACATAATAAAGCATTGTTTTAGAGTGCACATCTGCTTGTGCATACAGCATGACAGCTACAGGGTAACAGTTAAACTCTGAAGCTAGACATGTGGTGCTCTGTCAATTACATTAATTACATTATAATATTATAATCACCCACAAGGACAATGGGAATCATCAGTTACCAGATCATGATAATGTCACTTTTGTGCATTACTAATAATGGAAAAAACACAATAAATGTAAGGTCTTTTCCATTTTTTTTGTGTAGCTGAATACAGACTGGCAGGACACGTGCGTGCGCGCGCGCACAGCTCTCCATTAGACCTTCCAGGCAGAGATTGTGAAACAGATCCTTAGGAATGTGATAAAGAACAACACAACAAGCTCCATCAAGACCGTTTCCAGCATCAGCAGGCTGCACTAAACCATCTGTGACTGTGTCTAAAAGCTACATAGATATAAATTCCTCCCTAGAACACACTCAGGCAGTAATATTGCATGTCTAATGTGTGGACAGGCCAGGCCGGCCAAGAAAAGCGATGTCACTGTGGAGCCAGTGTGTGGCCTCAAACCAAAAAGCACTCACAAAACTGGCAGATTAACGCTCCTTTACTACAGAGCACAGCTGTGCAGCAGCTAGCTGATTTTACACCAGTCGACTTACTTATGGCAGAGCTACAGTCGCACTTTATTCCAATATACTACACATTTGTAGAATCGGTTCACACCACTCATTGCAGTGTGTGTCCACTCTCATGACAAACAGGCTGGTAGCAGCTGTAAAAGTTGACATTTTACTGAACGCAGTTTGGTGTGTCGCTGGGTGTGTGCTGGACTGAAGCGGAGCTGTACATCTATACGGCTTCTCTGAAACACCGTAGGCCAGAAAAGTGTTTCCTGTGCCTCATGGCTCTCATACTTACAGGGACAGACATGTTTGCTTGGTGCTGTCACTCTCCTCAGCTCCTGGCTTTTAAAACGCACGGTGGTCTCTCTCTTTTTCCCCCACACGCTACTTTTCCAAAAGAACGAGGTTTTCTTCACGCCTCCCCCAGTGTCAGTCCTCCTTGGTCCACTCCATGGTGAAGTGTGCAGGGAAGGCAAACATCCAGCTGGAGGAAGTGGTTGAGTTTGGAGTGTTTCAGTGTGAATGCGTCTGCAGCAGAAGCAGCTTTTTGCGGCAGCGGCAGTGCGACCGCCCGAGCGTCCAGCAGACCCGGCTGTCTGTCCTCCGTCCTCCGCCTCCCGCCTCTTCTCTCGCGGATTTCTTCCCGGACTCCTTCAGAAATTCTTCGATAAAAGCTAATAAACGAGGTGCAGATGATTGGGGAGCTCAGGCCACTTCCAGCGTGTGTTGACAGGTCTGTAGCGTTGCCGTGAGTGGAGCGGATGGGAGCGCCGCCTCTGCCGCTGCCTGCCGCCCGCTGCCGTCCCTCCACAGGCATGAACCAGTCCAGCCTTAAAGAGACCGTCTCACTACAAACGCTTGTAATTTCTACAATTTACAGAAAATCCACAGCATGATACCCCCTGGGGCAGCCTTTGGAACGAGCCTTTAAAGGACCATGCCAGTGGTTTTGCATGATTTACCTCATTTACTACAAATCATTTGCAGGCCTTCTTAACTGTCCCACAGACAACAGATTGGCAAATCCTGCTGCTGTATTTTATAGATTTGCATGTTTACAAATGAATACACTGTACACTACACCATGCACTTTACAAGCTGCTATATACTTCACTATGCAACTGCAATACTACCCTAAAGATGATACAGTTTACCATAAAATACACATATATAGACTAATAAAAAGAGATGAGATTTCAAAGGGCAACGAGAGTAGAGCAGCCTTTTTTCCTTACAATGTGAAAATCTATTAGCAAACTCTGGAGGCTTGAAGTTTTTATTCCATTGCTGTGAATATGAAGTCTGCATTCATTGCAGTTAGATTATTAATTGTGTAACAGTGTCGACAGTGACTGCTGCAAACACGTTGACTGACCTCTGTTTTCTCAGCATCCCTCCTCTGACCTGCAGCTGTCCCTGCAGTCACAATCAGAAGGTGTTCAGCTGCTCATCGGCCCAGATTTGACCATTTTAATGCAGTGACACTGACAACAATCAGAGTTTTGTTATTCATGAACACACCTCTGATAACAGTAAATTGGTTAAGCTCCGTAAGTCATTCTGATGAGTGGAATGGATGGATTGTGAGGATGATGTGCGTATAGTCGGGCCCCGGCTGCCCTGCTGAGCTTTGTCTTTCTGACTCTTCTTTGACTGTGTGTGTGTGTGTTTCTGCAGAAACACAATTGGGCTCGCTGCTATGGTTGAAATAACAGCAGCTATTTCAGCCCACACGCCTCATACACTTCTGTGTCACTCATGCATGCACCTCCATCAGTTGCACAGTATTGAACACTTGAGTTCCAACTGAAATGTGTGTTTGCGTCTTCTTAGCGTAGGTTAGGGAGGTGAGAAAGATGAAGATTGTCACTGGGAAAAAATGCATCTGCTGCGTTTTGGGTACATTTTGGTTTTGTATTAATTGTCTGAAAAATAAAAATGGTTGGCATATATACCACAAACATCACCTGATAACATTGTAACTCATAAATGGGGGAAGTCAGAATTTTGGTCGGTAGACACAGTTCATTTGAAGATGATTGCACTCTGTTCTTATTTATATTTTACACTAATGTTTTTGGATTCAAGGTTGTATGATTATGAACATGTCTGGGGACATGTTTGCCTGATTGACAGGTGTCACACTGACAGCTGTGGTAGTTGTTTGTTCTGACCCCCCCAGCTCTGCCCAGGCTTCACTTCATTTCATTTTTGACTCCAGCAACAGATAGAGGTGGTTGTGTCTAAATCCCGGCTGCAGTGTGGGTGATGTCATAGATAATGAGGTACATTTTGTCATTTCATGCATGTCTTTTCCATTATCAACGCATGAAATTCTCAAATGCATACAGACTAAAATCAATCCTTCAGGACTCAAGGTCTAAATGAGACTCACTGCACTGCTCCAGGGTGCCAGTATGAGCGATGTATTGATGGTTGAGATATCACATAAATAATTACAGTACCAGCTTCATGTTCAAATGATCGGCCCTCTGGCTTTCATGTAAGTAAAACAAAACATGAAAGCAGAGACTGAGGTCGCAAACATCAGTATGTTGATGCACTTTGCTGATAGCCTTGTGGTAAATTCTAATCTCCAGTCAGGTTCAGTCAGTCGTCCACCTCTAATATATATTGCATTGCATATTGTATTGATTGATTGATTCCATCATCATGAGAGATTACCTCAAACTCCACTGGCTGTCTGTGGGAAAGCATTAGAGCGAATTGCCTCCGCTGAGACATTTTGATTGGAGTGGAGTTTTATCATCCCATGATGATGTAAATGCTGTTTCAGACTCCTCCATCCTGGCGAGAATAAAATTATGGCAACACACTCCTACAGACACCTTCAATCATGATTAGCTGTATGTGAACATGTGTGAGGATAATCCCCCGTCAGCCCTACGCCATAAAAATCCCACTATCTGTCTGTGTGTGTGTGTGTGTGTGTGTGTGTGTGTGGACAGAAGGATTTGGTATAATCACAAGCTGTTTTTAGGCAACTGTCGAGAGCAGTTCTGTCTTTAAACTATAATGGAGCTGCTTTATTCAAGATACGCACAGTTTCCTGGAAGCAAAATATACGACACTGTGGGGGATTATGTTGTGCCAAATAGCCAAGGGTAAGATTGGGTGTATATGATCAGTTTTGTCCATAAAAAAAGAAATAAATAGGGGAAAACTGTGAAAAATAATCACATTTTCTAAAATTGCTTTTTTCAGTTGTCAGATAAATGTAAACTTAAAGGTACCAAATGAAGGTTTTGACCAGAAGCAGCACTATGGAGCAATGTTTTGATGTGCAGGTCCCTGTTTGGATCTTGTTTATGAGGATGCACACAGGAAAGCATGAGCACGCGGGACAGTAATCCACACAATTCACAGTTTGTGTATGTGAAGCAAAAAACTGAGGAGGAAAATGCATTTAACATGTTTGTTAGTTTGCAGAGAAACTGGCTCCATAAGCCAAGATGGTGACGGCCATAATGCCAAACTCGAGGCTTCAAAACTGTAGTTCACAAAGCAGAGACGGTGGCTCTGTCCTCTATTTCTTATGCAGTCTATAATTCATCAGAAGTCTGAGGTAGAGCCTTGTGCTTGAAACGTCGCACAGCATTAACATCCTTCTAATGGGAGCTACTTGGTGTGTGGATTTATGCGTTTCAGCTCTGCTAGATATTTCTTTGATGAAGCATCCATCCTATCGGGCACTGGGATGTGAAAAGCCTCACTCTCTATATCTTTTCACTTGCCCAGATTCCCAACGTTCCCCACAGCAATCAGTGCCATCAGGCTCAGTCAGGCCACCTGTGCCCACTTAGGCACAGGATGGAGCATCAATGACTTGGTTTATTTCTAATTCAATTGGAAAGAGACTACATGAAACAGGTTTTCCTGATCCAGGTTTATATGCTTGACTGTGCATTGCATGTTAACCTTGCTAATCTTTTCTATTATTTTTCATAATGATAATTTTGCCGCTTTCGACTTATGTCATTGGCAATCTGGGCTGAAGAGAAAAGGGAGGGCTCGCAGTCTCTTGCTTTCGGTGTGATCAGACCCTGCTGGCTACTTAAGAGTGGGAGAGCATCTCAGGGGGGAAGTTTATTAATAGTTGCTCACCTTAGATTAGATTAGATTAGATTGGACTTTATTGATCCCTTTGGGAGGACCCCTCAGGTAAATTGGAGTTCCAGCAGCTCAAAACAATACAGACAGAGGGTAATAAAATACAATAGAAATAGAGAAAAATATGTGCTATACAATATATACCATATTCTTCCCACCCTCTGTCCCATGTTACCTCCTCACCCTGGGTGAGGAGTTGTCCAGTCTGATGGCATGAGGGACAAAAGAGTGTTTCAGTCTGTTCGTCCTGCAGTCCTCTGGTTACTGATGACGGTGTGCAGAGGATGCCTGGCATCATCCATAATGTCCGGCAGATTTGCAGCATCTTCTTCTCTGCCACTGTCACCAGAGAGTCCAGCTTTGTGCCGACCACCGAGCCGGCCCGCCTGGTCAGTTTGTCCAGCCTGGATGTGTCCTTCTTGGATGATTCACACTACTGTGTAGAAGAGGACACTGGCAACCACAGACTGGTAGGATATCCACAGGAATTTGTTGCAGATGTTAAATGGCCGCAGCCTCCTCAGGAAGTACAGCCTGCTCTCTTCTTTCCTGTACAGGTGGTTGGTGTGTGTTGTCCAGTCCAGTTTGCTGTCCAGCCACAGCCCGAGGTACCTGTAGGAGTCCACAGCCTCCACCTCGACTCCCTCTATCAGAACTGGACGTGGTCTGGGTCTGGACTTCCTGAAGTCAATGACCAGTTCCTTTGTCTTTGTCCTTGAGATACTGATGGCATTTAAATGCCATTGTTTTGTTCCAGTTAAGATCAGGTTTCAGTGGGGAGTTCCCTCCCTGGTTTACCCCCATGTTTCGTCCAGTCAGGGTGGGGCCAGGAGGTGAGACTGTGAGAGAGTTGTTGTTGGTAGCAGCATGCCGCGGTATTTGTTTCTTTTTTAAAGCTTTTTTGGTCCTTGCTCATTTTTCCAGCACTTGTCTCTTTTCATTGTAATGTTTGGAGAATAAAACCACTACCCTTTTTTTTTTTTTTTTTTACTTCAGCCTCCTGAGCCGTCAACTCACCGTCTTTTTTACTCACCTGCAGTCAGCCACATTCAAATCCCTCTCCTATGTAACATTACTACCAGTAATGCTACATGGGATGTGCATCTTTCTAGTTTCTCCTCATACAGACACAACTCTGTGATGAGCAAAAAGACTTTCTCTGTAGTCGCTCAAGCCAACAAGAGCTAGCTAAAAATGCTAATGCAGACTCTTCACTTTGCTGCCAAGTAATAAGCTCACAAGCTAGCCCTGCTAGTGCATAGAAGTATAATGATCGATGTGGAGGCAACAAAAATAAATGAACTACTATTCTTAAAATGATCAGTTTGTGTTTATTGGATATTTAATATTTACATGAATAAACAGAGAACTGTATCATGACTCCACAGAAAAACAAACAGAACATCGAGTCTCCCTCTCGTCCTCTCTCCTTCTGTCACGTCAATCCTCTTCTCTCCATCTTCCTCTGTCTTTGGGCTTTAACCGTTAGCACTACATAATGTTGTGAGGGGCGCAGGGTGTTTTCCAAAATAATAATATGACTGCTGAAATGGTTTTCTTTCAGTGAAAAAGGTACAACACTAAATATGAGTACTAGGGAGCAATGAGGAAAGAAATATCAAACCAGAGAGCCAGGAATTCTGCTGCCATGGAGCTCACGGTGGGGTGAAGCTTTGTAGAACTCAATGGATAAATTCAGCAAGTAAAATAAATTCACTTTCAGATTTTTGAATCAGCCTTGGTTAAACTCAGTGGCTGTGGTGCTTTGTTCTTGCTTGCAGCGACAAAATGTTTAGAATATGCTAGAAGAGTCTTCTTCATGGCGAAAGTTGCTAAAGCTAATGAATATTACAGTGTTTAGTCCGCATACCAAACTGAGAGACAAGACATGATTTCTCAAAGTAAAAACTTCAATTATTTATGAGCAGCAGCTTTAACATCACCCAGCATCATGGTTCAGTTATCTTGGAGTCCTGTGTGTCTGTGCTGAGGATCGTGGCCCTTACATCCTTTCCTCCAGGTGTGAGAATGAGATCTGTTTTTATACTGATCCACAACCCTAAAACTAAGTCCCTGCCCAAATCAGCCCTTGGAGGGAGTAGCACAAGCAAGAATGACTTCACTTCCCAAAGATGTCCTCTGTGTGAAGCTTTGAAATTAACTGGTTCTCACAAGGATGAGAACACTCAACACCCGACCTTCCACAAACGCAGCCTATTAATATCCCCATCCTGAAATAGACTCCAGCCACAGCGCCAGTTTGAGCTCACTTTACTTTGGGAATAGCATCTCTGTCATTAGATCTGTCCTCTGAGTGTGTGTGTGTATGTGCATGTGTGTGAGCGCGTGTGTGTGTGTGTGCGTGCCGTCAGTCTGTGTCATTGTTTCATGTTGTTCAGTCGCACTGCTTTTTCTAACTCAAACTGGCGGTGGTCGACCCGCTCCAAGAAGTTCTTCCGCTCCACATACCTAAATACACACACACACACACACAGACACAAAGACACACACACACACACACACACACACACACACACACACGCAGAGAGAAAGAGATTAGAGACATTAGATCTACTTTTATCATAATAAATACAAACACACAATCAAGGACAAGGAGTATAGAAGCAATGCGCTCATCACACACACGCACACTCCCCATTCACTTCTTCCACCTCAGCATAGGACACAGTTACACGAATTCTCCTGCAGTGTGTGCGTGTACAACGATTTGAGAGTCCCTGTTGTGTGAGTGTTTTTAAATTAGCCCCCATCCTTCTGCTTGGTTGGAGGTTAGTACATGTTAAGTATGGTGTCAGAGCTCGCGTGTGCGTGCGTGTGTGGCACAGAATGACAATGAAGGAGCTAGCAGAGTGCATGCAGCACAGTCTCGTGTTATTTCCCTGGGGTAACCAGTCTTCCATTGGCTCCCTCCCTCCATCCATCCTGACTAAAGTAGGATTCTGGCTCATATGGAGCAATGTTTCCCTCCATTTGCACTCCCTACTTTCCAGCTGCTACTTCATAATTAAAAACTCTGTGTTTTCCAATCGGGCCTGCTCGCTGTGGTTGAGCCATGTCAGCGTTTCGTGATTACTGACTTCACAAAAAGCTCTAATGTAGGATGGAGCTGCCACTAACTTGCAGAGTAAATAAACTGACCATATGAAAAAAGTAGTGCTGTCAAAAATATTGGGTTATTAACGCGTTAACGCAAATCAATTTTAACAGCGTCATTTTTTTTATCGCGAGATTAACGCTCTTTGTGACCTAGTGAACTTGTAGTTTTTTTATAAGCTGTGGCCACTGCTAGTAGCGTTAGGAAAACTACAGGATCCGATTGTAAACCGGAAACAAAACAATAGGCACGGCCCACGCATGTGTTTGGTCTTGCCTGCTTGCTAGCTGTGAAAGAGTAGGCTACTGGTTTGTGTGGGTGTCAAGCGCGAAAAGCCGAAATGGATGTGAACAAGATTCTGAATGGAAAGTTTAGTTTCAAAAAGTTACCAGATGGGTCGACTGACAAGACCGAAGTTATCTGTGTGTATTGTTGGTGTGAACTGAGTTATCACCGTAGCACATCCAGTCTGAAATACCACTTGATGGCCAAACACACGGCTAATGCGGATTCTCCGCCGCCTCCTTGTCAAAACCAGGCGACAATGGATGGCTTTCCACAGAGGCATATGGATACCGCAACTAAGAACAAGGTTACTGCAGCCATAGACAAGTAATGTGCATTCTCTCTGGAGACTGCTTGTCTGTTCAAAGGAAACTTAAGAAAGGAAAGTTTAAGCCATGGTTTAACTGCACTATAGGCTGAGTCCTAGTTTACAATGATGTGCACTTTGTAACTTTATCTTGTATTATCCTGTTTTGATTCCTTAGAAAGGGTTGTTGAAGGGGCTTTTTTGTAACCAAGTATTTATTTTTTTGTCATCTGTTTATTGACAGTGTTTAATTGTTCGAGATTTGATTCATTCAAATGTGAATGACTGCTCAACGTGACAATGTTAGTGTGAAATATAACACTACACGCAAGCCTATCCTTTTTTCCATGTTGATAAGAGTATTAAAATGATAATTAATGGGACATTTAGAATAGATAAAAATGTGCGATTAATTTGCGATTAATCGTGAGTTAACTATGACATTCATGAGATTAATCGCGATTAAATATTTTAATCGATTGACAGCACTAGAAAAAAGCATTTAATAGTAAATATAAAAAATACAAGGATTCACTGTATAAAATGTTGAGAATCTGGTGCGCTTTTTAACACAGATAATGTGCAACTTCTTCAGAGTTTAATATTTTATAGCAGGCATTTTCATGGCTAGCTAGCATGCTTGCAGTTAGCCTATCAACTACAGTACCCAGTATCTAGCCCTGTCAGTAGTCACTGGACGCACTCATTCATTTTGCCAAGTCAGACCCACACTGTATACCTCTATCACGGTTATTAAATATTACAGATCAGAGATTACAATTATTAAATTTCAGATTATACAGAATCTTCACACTACCGCTATATTGATTCATTGTTGAACTCTATCTGCACTTGGCCACACCTCCATCTCAAATGATGATGATTATGGACAAATGACCCTTACCTAAGCCCCGCTCTCCTTAGTTACTGTTGCTATGCCTGTCCAGCTTTCCATTCTCCACTTCACATGTGGAGTTTACAGTGCTAACACTGGCTGATTTGCCATTGAATTTTGCAGTCATCAGTCAAGAATTGCCCTTTTTTCCATCATTCAGTGAGCAACCGTGATCTGATTTCACGCTGCACGCAGCACGAGTCTGCAGACAGCCGGGCACAGTGAAACTGAATGGAGTTCGTGCTGAGTGGTTGAATTTGGTTTGCAGCCTTTCGCCTGCAGCTCTTCATCTAACAACTCACTACGGCTGCTCCTTCATGTTCCATTACTCGCTGCAATATTTCAAGCTGATCCGCTGTCAGAAAATGCTGAAGATGACCGTTGCCTTTTTCTGTAGGTGCATGTTTGATGAACGATAGCTGTGCCTACAAATCTCACATTGCATTTCCTGTCAACACTTCATAATGAAAGTAGGTTTCTCCAGTTTAATGCTTTTAATGTGAAGTTAAAGCAGTCAGAAATGTTCTCTGCTCATAACACTGCAAGTATATAAATGATTAAATACTTTCTTTGTGCAACCTCATTCGGTGATTATGATTTAACTTATTCAAATGGAAATCTTCAAGATTATAACTTTATAATGAGAACTATGTAAAAGGGTCTTAAATATGTACTTAATGTCATCATACATCATACATCACTAAACACTGAGGCTAAAGCTACACGTCCCAGGCATAACGTCAGATCCTCACCAGCAGAGCACCTCTGTGTATTTCAGTGCGGAGCCAGTTTGCTCCAAAGCACGGTATTAAAAGCACACTGTAAAAATAAGATAATTAAAATGTTACTCATTTGAGTATAACCCTTGAATTGTTTGGATGCTGACTGCAGGACAATGCAGGTAATACATTTTTACATTTAGGCTAATGTCTCAGTCCCTGGTTCTTCCTCTGCTTCATGGAGGCAATGTCACACACCCACAGTGGCATACAGCCTAAATGTGAGTGTAACTGATGCAACAGTCAAAGACAGTCTCTTACCCCTCTCTGCCTCTGTTGTGGATGGCCAGCTCCTCTGAGATGCCCTCCTCCGATTTAAAAGCGTCCCAGTCCATCTTAGACTTTTCCAGCGTGCTCATCTTCTGTTTCTTTCCCCCGATGCGACCCAGGATGCCCGTCATGCCTGCAGGGCGCTTGACACTGCAAACACAAGAGGGGGAAGCTTAGGTGACACACCGAAGACTCGAACTTCAGGTGACACCCGACAATAGCTGAAGCACATGTCTGCTGCACATGGCAGAAACTTTATGTTGAAGGACATTACTAATGTTTCTAAAGTCTGTGCTGTTCAATCACAGTATTATCGGTCAAAATTAACATTTATATCACATGAAGAAAACAGGAATTATTCCAAAGCACGCGGTACCAACAGCAGCACATCACTGATGACTGTCACTCCAGAAAAGGTTTCATAAGGGATCAACCCCTCAATGGGCCAGCCTCCACTTTTAAGGGTCTTGGGTTGACCCAATGAAACACTAACCTATGTTAATGCTAGTATCATCATTATTATTTTTATTGTTATTGGTGGT
>JBBMOE010000002.1:2590728-2666162 GCA_037975065.1 Chaetodon trifasciatus | reverse complement strand
CACACACACACACATACACACACACACACACACACACACACACACACACACACACACACACACACACGAGACACATCTGTCTGTGTCTCACTGTGGCATTAGATAGGGAAGCTATATGAGGAACAACCGCTGCATCCTCTGGGAACATCAGCACTACACAGACTCCACAACCACTTGCATCCATCATGGCAGCATGGAAAGGCTTTCCCTGTTATGTATGCTAATTATATGCAGCCATAATTACACAGAGCGCACAGCTCAGTAGATGATGAGGAAGAGCATTTTGAAAGGGCGAGTCTCGTCTCAGGCAAGAGAAAGATAGCTCCATTCCAAGGAGAATAAACTGAAAAGCCATGAAGGCAACAGCAGGCGAGGGTGATGGACGTCTGGATA
Source organism: Chaetodon trifasciatus (assembly GCA_037975065.1). Classification (NCBI taxonomy): domain Eukaryota; kingdom Metazoa; phylum Chordata; class Actinopteri; order Chaetodontiformes; family Chaetodontidae; genus Chaetodon; species Chaetodon trifasciatus. The sequence continues at coordinate 2,665,769 of JBBMOE010000002.1, read as the reverse complement.
CCATCTGAGATATTAGATGATAAATGTTCAGACAAAGACGGTCTAATGTTCACACATTAGAGCCGGCAGCATTTACTGCGGCTCTGGGGATACGGTAGGTTGCAACCATCATCCATGTGCTAATCTTATGCTTCTGTAATTACAGAGCACACAGCGTCATGCATAATCAATCAGATCAATTATACCCGGGATCATATTTGGTTTCTAAATGCAGCCCGCTCAGATGTAAACATTTAGCATGGGACATTACTCGCTCCACATAACTAGCATCCTTCTGGCTGCTGGGGTGTGGCTGTCTGTGTGATATACAGTATGTTCATCTTACAGAGCAATAATTAAGACCGTTTTCATGCGAAACACTCAGCTGTTTGTGAGACTCCTACTGAAGAAATGTCATGAGCAGTGATAATTAATCAAGACATAACTGCAAATTGAGTCTGGTCCAGGGTCTTATTAAACTGCTCACATTGACAGCTATACATAATTAAGGCACAGGATTACTGCCTACATTGTAGGATTAATTGTGCAGGTCAGGCCTACAGGTTCAAACATGCTGCAGAGGCTCATTTTAAATCTGCTTTCCAGTCTTCAGCAATGTAAATCTGACAAATGTTCATGACGCCCCATGAAGTGTTAGAATGAATGAACAACATACTGAAGATTTTGCTGTTCTCAGAGCCTAGACGTTTGAGATTAGTGCCAGACAAATCATGGGTCATTAAAGTGAAAAGAATTCATCCTCTTTGGAGCTTGAATTAGCTGATTTGGACACATTTTGACCTGATGGTGACACTACAAGCCAGAAGCTTTAAACCCAGGCTCGTTCTCTGCTGTGGAGGCCTGCTGCAGAAGTGAAAGAGCGACTGACAAGTTAAAGACACACAGATCTACATGTGCTGCAAAGTCTACACCAACGCACCAGAGACAGCTTCCAATGATTACAGGATTCATCACTCACCCACCCAATCGGCTGGAAGACACAGAAACCGTGGAAACATGAGCCACTACAAGACAAGTCCACACTCCGTGTGGAACCATGTATGCTGGGAGCTGGATGAGCAGCTTTCTCCATGTTCCATGACAATGATGCATCACAGACATGATCATAATAAGACATATATGCACAGTTCTCTTAAAAAGAAATGATCAAGTTCAGTCTGTGATGATTACGATATCCACCTGATCATTCTGGGACAAATCCATATCCATCAACTCTGATCAGCTGAACATGTTGAGTGCTTAAATGTAAAAACCCACCTTGAGGATCTGTAGATGAGACTGTGCTCTAACAGAGACACAGAAAACTAAACTCATATCTGACAAAAGCCTGGCAACAGAGCACTGTCACCACACTGTGCTCTATGGTGTTCACTCATCCAGGCTGCATTTGAGTGCGTGTGGCACCATCTACTGGTCAATGTGAAAATGGCTCGACAACGAATCCGAGGTGATCAACATCGACATCGTTTACATGCTTGCTTGAGTTTAAAGTTTTTTTTTTCTTTCAAAATGTGAGGCTGATTCAGAGGCATACCGAACTTCTTCTCCAGCGAAGTCAAAAACTTTAGTGATGGTGACTTTTGTGGGCTCTGGTGCTTTTGTTTCTGTATTCAAATGAGCAACCTTCGATCCGGAGGAATCTCCCTGAAGAAAAAACATAAAAGTGTAAGGGAGAGACAAAAATGACAGACATGTGCAGGAAAAGCTGTGGGTTTGACTGTTTTTACGTTTTAAAATGTTGCACCATCTTTGTAAAATATCTGCCTTTAGAACACAATTACCTTCTGTGTGGCCCCTGACCGTGAGGCAGGTGTGCACTCTTTGGGCCTGGATCCAACGTCAGACAGGAAACTCGCCCAGAGGTCATCTGATTTTTTCTTCTGTCTTGCATCATCGTCATCATCCTCTACCTCAGATGGTTTTTCCACCTCTTCCTGTGATGGCTGTGCCTCTTCCACATCACCTCCTTCTTCCTGGTCTATTTTCAGAACACCTCTCTTCTTCTTTCTGTAGATTTTTTCAGGATAAAATAACACTGTATGCTCAATGCAAATGTAGCAATTGTTGTTTAATAGAAAAAAACAGTGAATGTTTCTGGGCTGGGATTTATGAAAAGCTACAAAACACTTTATGTCCTTTACCTGATGTCATTCTAATATGTTATCATGACTGTAATTCATGGTTCTACATCAGGATTTCACAACATTTTCCTGCCCCGTCATGTCCCCAGTATACATTTGAGATTATTTGATATCAAAAAATATTGATGTTAGAAATCATCTGCAATTCTATGTGATGTCCCAAATCCAAGGTCGAGAAAATAGATGATTTTTGACTGTGCCAAAAACAAAAACAAAAAAAAACAGATTAAAAAAAGGACATTGTGGTGTTTACAAGCATTAGAAATGCTAAAACTCTCACAAAACCCAGCCTCAGAGAACACTGGAAATCCAGATTTTGTTTAATTTTCTCTGTCCTGGAAAAACTGTGCTCCTCTGGACCGTCAAAGCACAATTCCCTCTCACCTCACACTGATGTCCATTTTCTTCCTCTTCTTCTTGCTGACATAGCCAGGCTGTGGCACATCATCATCCCTGTGCAGAGGGTCCTCCTTTTCACACTCATTGATGTCATCCTCGCTGAGATTATCATCTGAGAAGAAAGAGAACAGGAAGCGATGAAATGGGTGAGAGGAATAGGATGTGAATAGACTGAGATTGACTGATTAACAGACAGGGCATGGTGATAATTCAACGTCATAGTTTACTGAATTTCAGCAAACTCCTCCTGTGATGTACAATCCAAACATGTCTATGGGGGTCTGAAAAACGCGGTTGGGAGTGCACATTTGATTACTGTGACGCTTGTGCATTAGTGTGATGTGTCAGGAAAAACAGAAGAGCAACTAAGAATGAAGAATATCAATGCAGGACTGGGTCATAGAGAAACATGTCATGGCAGGGTTGCAGTGCATAATCCCCTCTTCAATGCACATTGGTCCAAAAACCATAGAGACTGGTGTGATATGGTCAGATGACTCAATCCATATTGTCATCAGGCTCCATTTTTTATAACGAGTCTTTATTCATGATCACTGAAATGTGCACGTTTGTTGAGAAGCAGATCACCAACAAATGATCAGTTTCTAAACGGACGTAAGAAAAACACGTGGGGACGTCACGTTAAGTGGTTACCATAAATTATGAATATTTTATACTACAACCATAGCAACTTTACCATGCCAAGTGGGTAACGTAAGCATTTGTAGTGAGCAAATGTTTCTCATCTTATGTGACAGCTTCAGCACAACAATACAACACTTGGCTAATGAACAACTTCAATGCACTGGAACCTTCCATACGATGTTTCCCAGCTACTTCACCGCCGAATTAACACAGCAAGGTGTTTACACGTCTCACCTGATGGGACGTAGTCGGCGTCTTCATTTGACGAATACCCATCAGAGTCGTAATCAGAATAGTTCATCATTTTGGAGAAAAAGCTTTAAACTAACAGTGGAGTACAGCTAAATGAAAAGGGGCTAACTGTTACAAGGCGCCAGTATGTTTCCTGCTATGTTAGCTTAGTTACTGCTTTCACAACGTTACAAACGTAACCCTAACATACTATTAATGCCTCCATTCTAACAAACAGAAGGTTAAACGTTGCCTTATCAATTATGTGACAGAAACAAATCAATTCAGTGTGCGAAATGCAAAAAACACGCTTCTATTGTGAATTAGCGTCTCTACAAAATAGGAAAACAATGTGACTTCTGAGGCGACGACGGCGAGCCTAAAGGTTCAACCTGAACGCATAACGCGTTCTTCTTTGTTTTAAATGGCGACGTCGAGAAAACGTGAAGACTCTTTACCGCCACCTACACGACTGGAGTGTGATTGAGGGTATTTATCGTTGACACCACACTGCCTGCTGCTGGTTGTTGTCTGTCCAGATTGGTATATGGAGGCCGAAGCTGCGCCTTTACTTTTTTTTTTTTTAAATTAATAACTTCATAAAAACATTAGAAAAAAAAAAATCAATTAAAAAAAAAATTAAAAAATTTAGCTAATTCATTTCTACATAAAGTCTACATGTTCTTCAATATAAAAGGAGCAGTGCATATATTTCACAGTACAAAAAGAAATCCACTTGTTCAACAAATAACAGAATGTAGGGAAGAGAAAGAAAAATAACAAAAACAACTGGGGTACATTTGAAATGTCTAAATGATATATTAGTTTAGTTTTGCACATGTACAATTTTCAATAGTAGTCAAATACTTTTTAAAATCTTTAAAATGTAAAAGGGTGGTTATCTTTTAAGCCATATCATTTTATGGATATAGCATTTTTCTGAGATATTAATCAAGTTAATAATGTCCATTTCATCTGATGAGAAATTGTGATTGTTAAAAATTGTTAATAATCAAATAATCACCAAAAATGCTATTATGATATCTTTTTTATTAAAATTAGAAAAAAAAAAATGTAAATGAAACCAAAAAAGAAGTCGCCTAAAAGCAATCTACAACACATGTTGAATAGTTACAAAAAGTGCATCTGTTGTTTACAGTTGGCAGGAAATGACATTATTACTACCTGCGCTCAATTTTGAATAGAAGATCCTTTATTCTATTTGGAATTATATACTGAGATAACAGAAAATTAGTGTTTTATTATTTTCTATTCAACTGTAACCATCTGTATTACATATGGAAGTAGTAATATGCTCAAGATGGTTTCTAGTGTTAGTCCACTTTCTATCAGATGGAGAGACCCCATTAATAGGAAGGGAACACTCATTTAAAAAATAGTGCATCAATGTGTATGCTTTGTGCTAAAGGCACTGTACTATTAGGTATTAATCTAATAGCCATTAAAACTCCCAACGAGAAATGTATATTTGTCCAAGAAAACCTCATATATCATATAATTCATCATTTACATTTAAAAGTGGGTTTAAATTATTTATGTTGCTCACAAACCAATTTTTTATGTACAATGTTTTATGTAAGTCTAAAATGTGTTGAACAAGTTACGTGTTTAATTCATAAATACAATTAAATATAAGGTTTGGTTGCCCTTAAATTCACCTTTATGAAATGTAGTCATTAAAATTAAAAGATAAGTTAGAAACAATTGAGTTCTTGTCATTTTGTTATACCAGTACAGTACATTTTCCAAAATAACATTTTGAATCAATATGGCTGTGATAAAAGCACCAAAATTATATACAGTATATATGTAAAAAAATCACCAAAGGCCAGTATAAAATTACATAAACAACTGTCTCAGGGGATCTACGTAGCATACAAAACAATAAGGGCAATAAATTTGTGATTTTTTTAATAATAGATCCTAGCCAGTTAGGTAGTCTCTTCCTCCAGATGCACCTGTTCACACAGCAACAACACACGACCTTTCAAATGATATCACTGTTTCAGCGATCTTGTTAAAGGTCATCATTCATGACTCACAAAAGAGCACAAAAGCACAATATCAGAAGATAGTGGCTCACATGGAGCATCTAAAAGAAGTTGTTTGTCTTGTGCATTATTTCATCATTACTCCTGAGTCATGGGACAAAGCAGCTTTTAAACACAGTACGAAGTGTTGAAAGTAGTCATGGAGTATAGACCAAGAGAGCAAAGTAAAGATTAGAATCAGCCTAATCTACTTCATTAAAGGGCCAACTGCCTGTGGTTGTCTCACCTCAGCTCCACAGTCATTTGGTCCAGAGTTCAGAAATGTGTTTTGACCAGCAGAGGACGCTGTTTGGTTAAATGAGCTCTGAGCCTGAGATCTTGGTGGAGCATCTGGAATCTGGTGTGAGATGCAAGCAGACTCATAACAGACATAACTGCTTTAATGGATGTTATGGCACACACAGGTTATTACTAGGGCTGCAATTAACTATTATTTCCACCATTGTTTACTCTATTAGTTATTTGATCTATATAACATAACAACACTATATAACACACCCTGGTCCCTTCACTGTGGAGGATGTACGCCTGCAGCTGAGCCGCTGCAAACCGGGAAAGGCTCCAGGGCTGGATGGTGTCCAGGCACAATGCTGAAGGAGTGTGCCATTAAGCCCTCTCCCATCATGCACTCTCTCTTCTGGGAGTCCTACAGACTGCCTCAGTGCCCACCCTGTGGAAAACGTCCACTACCAGTACCCAAGAAACCTGGCCCCTCATAACCAAACCGCTACCGCCCAGTTGCACTCACCTCAGTAATCATGAAATGCCTGGAGAAGCTGGTTCTCAACATCACCCTTCCAGCTGTCAAACCACGCTTGGACCCAAACTAGTTCGCCTGCAAGGCCAAAAGAGGACTGAGGATGCAGTAGCCTGTCTCCTCCACCCCCTCCTACATCACCTCAAATTACCCGGTAGCTTCACCACACCCCCCCCCATTGACTTCAACTCAGCACTCAACACCATCCAGCACCACCAGATGATGAAGAAACTCCATCACCTGAATGTTCCACCACTTCTCATCCAGTGGGTACACAGTTTCCTCAGTGACAGACCACAATGCGTTAGAGTAGGCAGCACAACATCTTCATCCTCCATCACCAACCCTGGAGCCCCACAAGGTTGTGTCCTCAGCCCCTTCCTGTTTGCCCTCTATCAATGACTCTGTCAGTCCCTCACCCATCATCACACACCTCAAATGCTCGGTCAATACTGCGATACTCGGACCAGTCAACAATAACAACTCTTTTGCAAGCTATCTCTCATCTCACACAGTAGTGCACAGGCATCACTTGCACTTAAATGTCTCTAAAACAAAGGAACTGGTCTTGGACTCCTCCAACCCCATGTACACCCCCATCAGCATCAATGGTGAAGTTCTTGAAATGGTGGAAAGCAACAAATATCTCAGCATCACCCTAGACAATAAACTGAGCTTTGGAAAACACACCATTGACATCCATAAATGCCTCCATCCGCAAACTTTAAGCACTTTTCGTTTCCCCCACCTTTTGCTGTTACTTCACAAAAGCCCATCCTCCTCTACTCCTCCTGTTTCTTTAATATGCTTTCAACACCCTCCACAAACAGACTTACACAAATAACACGCACAAGGCCACCAAGACCATTGGCCTCCCAACCCCCAACCTACAAGACCTCAACAGCCCAGCCATTGCATGGAGAGCTCACACCACAGCACTTGACCCCAGTCACCCTCTCAACCCTCACTTTGTGCTCCTCCCATCTGGTCGCCGTTACAGGTCGCTGGCATGAAAGAAAGTGAACCTCAGCAGGAGTTTTGTCCCTTTTGCCTTAACAGAACTGAACAGAACATCCAGACTGTATGCAACTGTGCCTGAGATTGTGTGTTTGTGTAAGTAAAGTCTGTGCTGGTAGTCGGTGTATGGTGTCTGAGTCATGTATGTATCTGTCAAATTTGATGTATTCTGCCCGGTCTTATGTATTTGTGTCCTCTGGGGTTGTACAGAAGGTGGAAACAAATTTCCTTGCAGAAGGACAAATAAATTAAAATTTAACCTAGAATACAGTTAAGGATGACCACCACAATGTCCTACAGCCCAAGGTGATGTCATCAAATGTCTTTTTTTTTGTCTAACTAATAATAAACAAATCAAATGTTCAACTCACTTTAATGTTAAGACATGGAAATGATCTTATACAAGAGAATGTTTAGATTCTTTACTTAAGAAATTACTTAAGCATTATTGGACTTCTCTAACTAGCCCTGCTGTCCCCAACCTTTTCTGCACCTCGTCAATAAAAACTGTTCCTGTTTCTATGGAAGCAAATAGGGGTCATTAATATTTTCAGCTTGTGAAATTATGTTCACAGATAATTTCAGTCTCCAGCTGTTTGTCACCTTTCATGTGCATGTGAAAAAACTGCATGCGTGTATCTGAATGTGTGAATTTGTGAAAAATAAATCTCCCAAATGAAAGTTTGTGAATGTGATTTTGCAGCTGTAGAAATATTTTGTGCATGTGTGAAATGTTTTGTGTTTTGTGAGATATAATTTGCACAGATGTGAAAATATTTTGTGAATGTGGAATTAAAATTTTTGCAGGAATATTTTCAACAATGAGGTTTCACAGGGACAGACTCACAAATTGTGTACCTGTGTGTGCAACAATGAAGTTGCGAGCTACAATCTATGAGTTACAAGGACAATTTTTGACCCTCAATCATCATGTTGCCCACTGACCGTCCAGAGTCAAACATTGTTGTTGTGCAAAATGTCATATTCTGTGTGTCAAACACGGATTATTGTATGTCTACCATAGAGGAAAAAGGTATATTGACAAACGTGTTATTGTCGGTCCCTTATCTTTACCTTTCTTTTCTTGGAGAAGTGATCCCACCGGAAGTGAAATAATTGAATACAACAAACAACAAACATTTTGATTGAATCACCAGTTCAGATCATTATTTAACCTAACAAAGATCAAAACCAGGCCTTGCTAATCTTAGGTAGCTTCAACCTCATCCTGATGTCAGGGGCACACACAATTCCATTAAATAAAATATGCTAATCAATCTTAAAATCATCCCACATCTCCCTTCCCATCATGTGAAACTTCCTTTCTATTGGTCCCCAAGTGCTTCCTTAATGACATTTCACCCTGATATTACTTATCTTATCACTGAACATGGGGTACATCCTTGCCAACTGCTTTAATCATGACATGATGTTTACAAATGCAGCTGCTAACGTCAAATTCCTATATTAACAAGAACATTCTCGTTCATTCAGCACTGATTTGCTATATTTCAGATTGTCATGTAGTGGTCAATTGCCCATTATGTAATGTGAAAATGTCATTCCATCTATAGTCCTGTGACGACAGCGACTGGGGCTGTCGGCTACATTTGAGATCATTTTTTCATTCATTTACTCATATTCATGTCTTACAGGGACTGATGAAACCCTCAGCCTTATCACAGTGAAGGATGAAAAAAATATACGTTATATATAGCATACATAGATCAAGAAAAAGAGACAGAAAATATATTTGTACATAGGTATGCATATGTATAGTTTGTATAGATAGAAATAAGCGTGTTTGTGCATATGTGTGTGTGTAATATCTATCAATCATATATATACTATATGGTACTAATGCAAACATTTGTCGTGCGTCACAATAACATATGCAAAGGCTGTATGTGTGTGTGTGTGTGTGTGTGTGCCCGCGTGTGGTGTTAAGTAAAAAAAAAAAGAATATATGAAATCTATGCATTCTTGCCTTATTATACCACATTTTGAATTGAAGGGGCTCTCCGGCTCTGCGGGTCGATGATATTGAGAAAGCTGCGAGCAGCGATACTGGAGGCCAAGCAATCAGTCCATTTTGAACAGGAATGTTTTGAACTGCGCTAGCGACTTAAAAGGGATTAAGGTAAGATAAGACAAACAATGGGATAATATATGTGTTCTGAAGGTAATCACAAGTCATAATGAATGAAGGGCACCTTGTATAAAGCCAACAGGTCCCCTGAAGATTGACCATGTAGTAAGGCCCCATACTTGAGTGTGTGCGTGTGTGTGTGTGAGAGAGAGATAAAGAGTGTGTGTGCGCACATATGAGTCACCTAATGATGTTGTTGGTTGTTATACAGGGCTAAATTACTGGTCGTGACTCATGCTGATCAGTCCAGGACAAAAACTGAACAAAGATGGGGAAAAAGAGAGGAGGTTGATAGGAGAAAACCATTAAAGAATTCCTTCTGGAACCACTCCAGACATTGACAGACATCATGCGGACCAATGGAAAAGCTGTTTGCTTTTCCCTGACTACCAAAAGCTCTTTCTTTTCTCTCAAATTTCCCAGACTACTCTTTCAAAATTGCATTCTGCTAATGGCTGCAAAAGTAGACATCATGTAAGTTTGAATTTGTCTCCCAAGCAAAAGTCTTGGAAATCAGTTGTCCATTTCAGTTTAAAGCAGGAACACAGACATGTATTAGACAGTAAAGATCATAAGAAGCAGAGAGAGATGTTCCCACAAAGAGAGACAGCCATTATACCTTCTCTTCCCAAATAACACATAATTGCTGAAGCACAATATAATGTGTTTAGATGGCCGGCGTACGGCTCCATTTGAAGATGACCTAAATGACGAGTGATTAAGTGTAATTTGCACATATTATTAATAGTGGGAGGTGACAGAGTGGCGCTAGTCATCTGCTGGGTTTCGTGCAGAGGACAGTTGATTGGTACTGTGATCAAACCAAGTAAAATTACTTGATGTTTAGTTTAGTTTGATTGCGATGACCAATTAGCTAAAAGAGAGCTCAATGATCAAACTCTGGAGTGTTTCCTCCTTTCTAAAATTTTGACTTGATAACATGATATTTTATATAACAATTTTATATATATGGTGATTCTGAGATTTTCTTTAAACAATTAAAAATGTGCACAATGCAACTCAAGGTGCCTTGCAGTCGGGGCGATGACATAAAATTTGATACTTTAAGGCATGTTTCAAAAATGGAGGGGAGTGAAGCAACACTAAAAGCACCACTGAACACTTAATTACTGATTACAGAGCCATTCAGAATGAGAGTAAAATGTCTAACAGTTAGGTTACTTAATTTGTTCATTTAATGTTTTTGGCAACCTGTTACATCTGCCCCTGAGACGTCATCTTCAAAGCCTCGTTGACCTGATATCACCCTCAGGCCCCCCTCAGGAGAACCCCCATTTTAGTGACATTAAAGTATGCTGACAGCTCAAGGGGCTTCCGTGAGATTGTTCCTCTAAGCACAGAGGGAGAGTGACTCAAGCCTCTTTCAACCGACTACACATTGTGTGGTGGAATATTGCATGTTGTAACTGTGAGACAAACATGGATGTTTTTTTTGGAGTTATTTAGGAAACTATTTCAGCATGAACACTTACTTCACCTCTGGCTCAGTGCGCAGCATGAATCATTCAAAACTACCACCATTTACCAGTTTATTACACACACACGTACGGTCTAATCTTGTGATTTTTGTTCAGCTAATTAACATACATGAAGGAGACAAACAGGCCTCTAAATGCACCTTGTATTTGATTTGCTGCTGCATTTTTAAGTTAAACCGGTACCTTTAGGGGTTCAGTGTGTATGGAAAGCTCCAGCATGTCAGTTTCAGAACAACTGCTGCTAAATTACAGTCAAAGCAGAAGCACTATGAAATCCCATTATGATCCACCAAACAAAATACTTTAATTTCTCTGTGTACATTATATCAAACTGGGTCTTGGTTTTCAATGAGAATCGAATAAGGCTGAGTCCGTACTGCAGTGACAGCAGTTTGACTCCAGCCCGGGCTCTTGGCTGCATGTCACCCCCCCCCCTCTCTTTTCTGCCTTTCCTGTATGTCTCCAGCTGTCACTATCGAAATAAAACAGAAATGACAAAAAAACAAACAAACAAAAAACAACAGATGGGTTACAAATTGAGGAAAATGCTGAATAAATGTGAGTAGAAACATAGAGGGCACACAGAGATAACTGAATGGTTTGATGTGAATCATATGCTGTGGCCCTAATCATCACCAGCTCTCAATCCAACTGAATCCTGTGTTAGATTTTGAAGTGACATGTTACACACTCTCCATCATCAATACATCAAATTAAGGGCTATTGGTTTTATTTCATATGTCACCATCTGTAAGTCAGAACATAGCTTTACATTGAACTATATTTTATTTTGAAAGATAATTACACCACCTAGTTTAATTAGTAGGAGTCTGGAATAACCAGGACTTTTGCATTTCACATGAGTTCCTATGTCAGGAGTAGAGCAGAGAGGATGCCAGATGTTTCATAGGGTTGAAAACTAGTTTTAATCAAGTTAAATAAAACCCCCACAATGCAGATAAACAAATAAAAGTAACACCCTAACAAGGATGAAATAGTTTAAAAACAAGAAATAAAATTACTGAAAGCACAAGTAACAATTTATGAAAAGTCTGGAGAGCAGGTGGAGGCTTTTAGGTCTTCTGCAGCCCCCTTTCCTGCTGTGTAGTGCTCTGAGCTGTGGTTCTCTGGCCTCTCTTTGGTCAGCAGCTGTCCCCTCTGGTGCATCTGTCACCGTTCTCAGATGCACTCTTCCCGCTTCATGCCTCGGCTTTGGTGCTTGCAGTCTGCTGGTTCATAGAACCTATGGAGCGCCACAGCGGGCCCTTGTCATCATGGTGTGGCAGCACTGCTGGGCCCTTTTCTCCCTCTTTTGCCCCATGAATCTGCCATGGTGTGCACTTAGGAATGCTGACAAATAAACACACAACCTATCAATCTCCACATGAGCACCTGGGGCCAGGTGCATAAAACTCTATGTAGATTAATGACTGAAAATGAGCAATGTGCATATGCATTCCTTCATCACTTCACTTCATCACTCCTTCACACTCATTGGAGAAGTTGAGGAAAGAAAAAGCATTTTATTTAGTGGTCTCAGCTCTGGAATCAGGAGCAGAACAAAAATTACTACATTGAAAAAGAAACAGCCGATCAATCCTGTAGGTTGAGAGCAAAGGACCATGGTGGAGCTCAGAAAGAAAGAGAGGTGAATAACTTTTGGTGCGCACAAAGAAAGCATGAGGGCAACAGGAGGAGGGCTGGCAACCCCTGCTTTATCTACAACCGTTGAAAGAGTAGAGCTACACAGCTCAGCATGGAACTGTTAATGATCAAGAGAGAGACACAGATGAATGTGGTATGTTTGCTGCTTTATTAAACAGGTTACTGTAAATTCAGCAGTTTATTATATAAAATGTTCCACGGATTCAGGTGACGACAACAGAACATCTGCAGGGACACGAGTGAGAATGCATTGAGTGGCTGCTTCCATTGCCGGTGTGCACTCTGTGCCATTGTCTCCCCCTGCAGGTGGGCCGTGTGCGCGTCCTTATGGATGCCTTGATGGAGTCACAGAGAGACGTTATCAGTGCAGCTGACGACATTGCAACGGAGTCGAGAGAGCCACAAATTGTTTTGTCTGCGATAAGCAGCACTTTGAAAAAAGTGGCAAAAGAATAAACTTTGTTTTCAGCATCTTCGAGCCTATTTTTGATACGCTTTGAATTACGCAACTGACAGTTTACTAACCTAATAGTGAGGCATTAGGCCTAGAAGTATAAACGCTTGCTTTTTGTTAGACAGAAAAGGGTCAAAATGTTCATATTTTTCATTTTTTCACTGTTTGTTTTATTCCCACCTGACTTTAATTTAGTGCAGTCAGCATCATAAAAGTGTTGGAGCAGTTAGCAACTGTTCCAAAAATGTGCTCGGCCGCAGGGCAAGCTTGATTTCTTGAACTCCTGGCTAATTGTCCCAGTTTAATTTCAACATTTTTATGCCTCCCACTGCTGTTTTGTTGAAGAGAGCATGTCTTTGGTGGCACTGTAGCACAAGTGGTAACACTGTCGCCTCACAGCTAGAAGGTCCCAGTTTGAATCCCGCTGTTGGCGCTGGTGGCGTGTCCTCCACCATGCCTTCAGTGCCTGCTGCTCGGGGAAAAAAGGGCCTTTCTGTGTGGAGTTTGCATGTTCTCCCCGTGTTCACCTGGGGTATCCTACATAAAATGTACCCCCACTAAAAACATGCAAGAAGATCACCACCTGACCAATGGTGACGAAAGGGATGGGTCCCCGGGCGCCGCTGTCGGCTGGCAGCCCACCGCTCCTGGTCTGCTGCGGAGGAACGACGGACCAAGATGGGTCAACTGCAAGAAGCATGGCGTGTGCATGTAGTGTGTGCATGTAATAAATGTGATAAATAAAAGTACAGTTTCTTCTTCTTCTTTGTGGTTGCCAGGGTTAGCCTTTTCCTGCTCAGCTTCCTGTCTACAGTCTGGAAGCCAAAGTTGATTCCAATCCCATCACCTCTCCAGCAGTTGGGAAAGAGGAAATGGGAGTTTCATTTTAGTCTTAAGAAGCTTGAGAAACTTTCTTCTCTGCTCTGCTCACATTCATCATAACTTTCTCTTCTACATGCTGCCCTTTTCCTAAAAGGAGCTGCACATCACGTGATATGCTACTTCAGTGCACTTTAAGAAATTATTAGACAAGATACTAGGTAATATAAGAGAAAATGTAAAATCCAGGAATTCATATTATGATGCTACAACTGACTAGCTGTGTTGCAGTCTGGCCACAATATACCACACTGACCATACATGGACCAACCACATACTAGGTTTAGATCTACACCTGTTCCATTCTTCACATAATGACCCAAAGCATCTTTACGTGTTTAGGAGTGATCCTTATGAGAAACCTCTCTCTCTTTTTTTTTTTTTTTTTTTTTTTTTGTGAGGATAAAATATCTCTTTAGGACTTGTTATTGTAACAAGATACCTTACAATATACACAGAACTTTTGCCCCCGCTTTTTTCAGCTCTGCATTTCCATATTAAGGAGATGAAAGAAAGAGGAGAGGTTAGTTTAGAGCACACAAAAGAAGAGGAGATGAACGACTGAAGAACTTATACAATAACCAGTCCTTATCTGGCCTCCTCCTGTCACACTGAGGATGAAGTTCTCGGTGACAGATGCTTGTCATCCAACATAAATAGAATTTTAATCCAAATTTGCTGTTGTTTGTCCTTTTTCTGCTTTTGTGTGTGACTGTGAGAGTCGTAAGATCTCTGATGGATTTCAAGTGTGTGTGTTGGTGTGGATCCCAGGATGATCCCAGCCTCTCTAAATGCTAATGAAGTGCACTGATGAATGATAGAGTTTCCAGAAAGCCTTGCTTTAGACCAGCAGGGAAGCACAAGGAATATAATCGACCTATAGCAACTGAGGTTTCCTCAATCACAATGACCCAGCAAGAGTTTAAATTTCAGCTTCAGATTTAGGAGCCGTGTTACCTCAGGAGACCTGTATGCCTTATGTGTCATCTTTGTGACACGAGATACATTTTATAGATACCGTCAGCTTGATTCGAAGATAGGAAAAGCTCATTCTGGTTTAACACAACTTTAAGTTTGACATCCACATAAAGTGGTTGCGATACCGTATAAACTCTTGATTTGTTTGCAACCGGCCTGATCATCTGACTGCTTGTGTTTCTTGACCTGTTGACCTCACCATTGGTGAAATGAGCTCTTGACTAGCATGGTAACACTTGCTAATTAGCAATAAAGACAAAGTACAACCGATCCCTTTAGGAATGTTGTTAGTTTTGCGTTATTTTTTCATAAACCAAAGTGGTTTGAATACAAATCCTGGTTTTTCATTGGATGAGACCCACTGTGACATGGTCATGATGTCATGAAGTATATAAGACTCAACGCACCCGCTCTACCTTGCCTTTCCATTATGATGTCAAGTTGCTACAGGAGGTGTATCATTCCTAATTAAACGTTGTGCTTAATGTAGCGTTGGCAACAATCCTTTAACTCATTGGACGAGCAACAGACTGTTTGTGTTCACCGAAAACATTTGTGTTTTCTGCATGTTTCTGTGTGCCTAATGCATTTCAATAAAGGAATCTGAATCTGAATCTGAATTTCATTGATTTTAGTTTTCTTCCACCGTGTGAAGCCAGTAAGCGGCATTTCATCGGTTAAAGGACCAGTGCCATCGCTGATGATCCCCAGTTCACATGCTGGGTTTCTGAGTGACAAAAGAGACAGTTCCTGTGTTTTTCTGTAGTGGTTAAGATCTCATTTTCCTTCCCCTGAGTGCCTTTTACCTATCTCTCTCATTTACAAACCCACACACATACAGGCACACGCCTTTACCCACATTCACACACCTTGAGTGCATGGATAGCGTGGTAGTACAACTCAGCTTTGCTTTCTACCATCTTGTTGTTTGAGACGTATAAGCATGTTCTCCATTGTGCTTCTCGCATCTCTTTTTTAAGCCTTGCAGTCTTGAACCTTGTGACGTAGCCACTGACGTCCAACATACACACACACGCACACACACACACACACACACACACACACACACACACACACACACACACATTGATCAAAGGATTATTGATTGTTGATCAGTATGGCTGAAGTTAGATAAACACTATTGTACATTCAAAGAGCAGTTGTCTGTGATTATTTGTGTACATTTGTGTACGGTGGTGCCCCATTATTATTAATAATTATATATCTATATATATAGATATAGATATAGATATAGATATTGATATTGATATGAATACAGTTATTGGTGTCAGTAACTACCCTTAATCTCTGTTAATAACCCTTCTCAGTTCCCAACACTATCCACAGAGCATACACATCAATCTAAAACACCAGACACAAGCATTCTTTGCATACTCATTGTAGCATTCCATGGCCACTGCTATGGTGCTATTGTACCAAAACCATGTATTTAGGCCTACACTGCCAATGTGACCTGTATTTCAATATGGTTTCTGTCCAGCTCTTTCCATTATATAATTATTGCATGTCTAAGTTTGCTTACATTTGTTTAGCCTCTTTTGTTTCCCTGTATGCCTGTAGATTTATGGCTGGAAATGTTGGTACTATACGTGTAAACATATATACGTACTTGGCCAGTAACGTTAATTCTGATCCTGAAAATAAAACCCAAGTTGTAATCCAGACTGACATGTGATGTATGTCCTTGGCTGTCTTGTTAAGGCCATCTCTTCATCCACCTTTCCAGGACTCGTCAATGATGTTGAATTAGCTCACTAGTCACATCCTTTCCTCTTTCTTCTAAGCAAGACCTCTGTTCTTTCTCAAAGAACAGAGGTCTGTTCTGCCCACTGCTGGATCTCCTTTGATGCTGAGGACAGCAGAGACAGATATGAGATCAAATGAAACTGGCCCTGATGGCCCCATCTCCAAACTCTCACCACCTGGTAATTGGGAATTCAGAGGGAAAAACAGGCTTTTTTCCTAACATGGCTTGTATTCTTCTAAATTATTCATCTAAACCTGAACTGAACCCATGTAAACCCACTTGGTTAAGAAGATTGATTCTGAATTGTGTTTGGAATTATTAAAAATATAGAAAAACCATTAAAAGAAAAAAGCTATTTTTCTATAGATTTGCTGTTTCAGAGGCCTTAAATGAGCTTTTGTAAGGCGCCCAGAAAGACCATGATCAGCCTGGAGGGATTTGTCCCACCGAGGGAAGTCTTAGGTTTTAACTGTACAAAACTGGAATAAAAGTAAAACATTATAGAAAAATGTACAATTGAATGTTCTCTTATCCTTAGGTTAGTATTAGTATATATTACCACCTGAAAGTTATGGTAGCTTCAGAAAGTCCTTCAGTATACTGTTTTAGTATACGGTATACTGCTTGGACATTTACCCTTAGGTGTCCATTAGTTGCCACAGCAGGATTTTAGTTACTATCTATATCCTGTTATTTATTCTAACATGCCTCTTCAAACCTGTTGATCTCCATATTGCTGCGGTCTGTCATCAGGCTATAAAATGTACTCTACCTCTCTTGGTTACAAACACATATCACACCTAAATGGTGCAGCCCTATTTGGAGTGTTAACACAGTGAGTAGTTAATGAGCGTCTGCAGGCCATCTGGCCGCTGGTTGTCAGAAAGTTTTAACAGACCTCCATTGATGTTACCTGGAGCTAGACGTCCTGTGGAAGATTAATTTCTCTCACACTAAGTAATACCAAACCTTATTTAACGACATAGATCCAAACAGGTCAATAGTTCACAGTGTACAAGATCGATTCATTACTGTCACTCTAACCCAATTCAGACCTACACAGTGGTCTGTACTGACAGCAGTAAGACAAGATTGAGGCAAACCAGAGCAGGAAGATCAGGTTCAGAGCATGTATGCTATGCTGATTGTAACTTAATCCATCGAGCTCCACAATGAGGAATCATCCAGGATATACAATCTCCTCTTTGACTCTGTCAAATCAAACAACATCATGTCAGCATCAAAACAAGGCGGTATATTCTAAGTTCTTGGTACAGCTGATTAAGAAATTAAAGTTCCAATCAGAATTCAAATATAAACCAAAGGTTAACATACAAGCAAGACTTCTGACATTTCCTGATGCACTTATGATGTATGCTCAGTCGTCACTGAACAGGCAGCTCCTCCAAACTGTGAATCATGTGTCTACAGGCTCAGCATTATAAATCATGCAGAGTCAAGAGGTTCACTTAGTGTTTAACTATACATTAGAATGACACTTCGTCTAAGTGATGTTAAGTTTGATGCGATGCCATGACATGGTGATTGCAATCGCTCCTGTGATTTCTGTACACAGTGTACACACTGTACACTCTCAGAATGTTGAGTTTGAAAGACACCACAGAATTGGCCCAAGCACACTGGTCAGCGTCCGTGCTGCTGAAACTGAAGCGACATTGCTGATAGAGGGGCACAATCACTCCAAAAGAAATAGAAGAACTCGTCTGTAGTGATCCAAGTCTGGGTGCCAAAACCTGACTGACACTATCACCCCAACAAAAAGTGCCAGAACTAGCCCTTATAAGTTTGTCCAACTCCAGGGGCTAGCTTTGGCAGAAGTGGTCCACAAGCAAGCCAGTTGACAACCTGTAAAATGTTATGGCTGACCCTGTATATTGCCAGAAATAGATATTTAATTAGTAATAGAAAACCACAGTAAAAACAAGAAGGGTCCATCCTTTTACCAATGCAATTTAGCTTATTTGTTAAATTGAGTGTACACTTGTGCACAATGTAAGACAGAATTTTATTGTGTTCAGCATGACACTAAAACTCTTCTTGTTATGATTTGCTTTTGATACGTAGAGCAAACACAAATTATTCATTTTATTGAACAAGAAAAAAATTTACTACCAAACTATTGAATGTATGTGTTTCATTTCCCCATCAAGTCCCCATCCAGACATGTTTTAAGCCATATAAGAACACCTTGTTTGAATAATTTGGACTAATCTGTGATAAATGACATCTCCTCCTCTCCCCCATGCACTGCCCCATACTTACCCCATAACATCCATATTGCATATTGCAGCCGTAAATGGGAAAATTCAATGAAGTATACTCACTAACATACTGTTTTAAAAAACAAAAAGGGTCATGGAATCTAGACTAAACAAACAATTTTAGCCCATTGTTAACCTCAACAGTCACGCTAACTGGGCAGGTTGCACTACAGTGATGATCAGGCATCAGCAGATGCCTCACAGGATGACTGAAATGAGGAAATACATTATCCAGTTTGACATGTTCTGATTTGTGACAAGTTGATAATGGAGTCAGAATCTGATGTACACAGTCTGAACGCAGGGATTGATTCGAGCATCAGAGCTGCAGGCTGCAGACTGTAATGGTGAGGAGAGTACTTTCTTGGCACACACTCAACCACTTCAACGGAGCATCAGTCAAATGGCCACAGTGTACTTTGGTGTTGTTTCTGAACAGGTGCATCCCTCTATCCACACTCTACCCACATGGATGTGTAATGCCACGGAGCACTCACTGTCTCAGAATGGTTCCAAGAACATGATGGATAATGCAGTTTACTCCCATGACCTGCACAGTCTCAGTAGTCTCAACCAAACAAGAGTGCTTTCAGGTGTCAGGCTGCTCTGAAGGGGTGATTTACCTTGTACTACACTCAATAACGAGTGCATGAAAATAGAGTCCAATGTACCGTGTTAATACAAAGGAATTTTGATTGATTTATCACAGGTGTCTTAGCTGTATTTTGAATTGTGTATTGCACTGTAGGAGCTAGAGCCTCCCCTAAGCTCAAAGGACGCCAGATACAGGAGCCATCACACACATTGGTTATTAAGCTCTGCTAAGTTCTGTGGTAAAAATCAAGAATTAACTTAACTACATTTTTTTAACTAAAATGATTTTTCTGTTTATGACTGATGCTGGCTGAGTATAGCGTCAGTTGGAAAGAGTTGTTCAGCTTTTGTTTACTTGTGTCTAACGGTACCAAAGCCAGGAATATTTTTCTGACTGACTACAATGACACTGAATGTTAAGTAAACTGTTCAAGTCATGTTAACTTACCCGCTATCTGGCTTGTTTGGAAAATAAATTTTGGAACCGGCACATTTATTATTTCATGCATATTGCAACACATTGAAAGTTTTAGTCGCAATTTGCATGATATTGACCTGAAACAGCTGATCAGGTGAGGCTGTGATTCACTGCTATCTCTTAGGTGAGAGCTTTAAAATTGTGTCAAAGCTCCAACTTAAATCTCATTTGCACATGAGAGTCTGAGAAGGCGTGTCATTTATCCTATTTGCAGTATGGTTCCTCCTTCCTCTGGAGTCCCCTCACAACCTGATCTTTGTCCAGAAACATCTGAGTCAGCTGAAGCCCTGATTGACATGTCACCCTGTTAGTCTCTTCATTAGCCAAATCAAACAGTACACCTTCTTTTTCTTTGAACAACTTGAACTTGCCTGGTGCAAAAATAGATAAGTCAGTCTAACCATTAAGTTGGCTTGTAATGCTGAATTTAATATTATTCAATATCTGAAGCACTGCAGATCACACAAACATGTGAACAATGTGTTCTTTTCTGTGGCGTAACGACTGTAGAAGAAGGTGTTCCTCATTCACCTGCTTTGCCAGACACAAGGGCCAAAGAAACTTTGAAATGGAGTGTGTCTGTACAGTATTAAAGGGCTTGTATCTCAGTTGAGTTGCCACACACAAGAAAGTCTGACTGCTGTTCCTCTAATGGACGCTTTAAGACTTTAGCATAAAGACATCCTTTTCATCTTATATTTCCAGATGGGATGGAATGTCACCCAGATAGCACCTGTTCATCTATGTGGAATTGCAAAACGGTCTTTTCCAGGTGAGGGGGCACGCGTTGCAGACAATGTACCGAAAGGAATTGATGTGATTGATGCAGACCAAAGTTAGGACTGCGAGGGTGATAAAGGGCAGGATGCCAACACAGAGATCTCGGTTTTTACTTTTGCAGACAAATTATTTACAGATGTGATACCTTAAGAACTTGAAAAGTATGGTGTTCCAACAGAGACATTAAAATGTCTCGGGAAGAGTGTATGTAAGCAGGGCCCTGTGCACAATGCCTTACGTTCAAATGGTTCTGTAACTACACATCATTGAAGGCTGCGATTTTACAAGATGCATTAGAACTATGCTCAGCCTGTTGAAATCACACTCGGGTACAACATGGATAACCCTGAATGTCCTCTTCACCAACTCGTGGACACACAGCGGAGCTCCTTCTCCAATAGACTGCTCCAGCTCTGCTGTCACAAGGACCGCTTCAGGAAATCATTCCTGCCATGAGCCATCACACTGTAGAACAGCAGTTTACACAGCTAATCCACCAACCTCACAAACCTCAATATTTTACATATTATCGTCACTACTGCAATATTGCACATACTGCTTATTGTTTACATTTATCACCCGAAACTGCACACATTTTTTGATGTAAATATCTGTTTATATTCTTAGTTATATATGTATATATGTATTTTTATTATATTATTATAATTTGTATCTAATGTGTATCATACTTTATAATACACATTATATAACTATATATCTTGTTGAGTTAAATTCACTGCTGTTATTTCTGTCTATATTTTATATATCTATATATAATATATCTTACATATATCTTTTTTTGTAATCTTTCAAACAATTCTTTTTTACATTTTGTGTTTGTCTGTATGTTTAATTGCTACTGCAGCAAAATAATTTACCAAATTGGGCAATAAAGAAGCAGTCTAAAGTCTAAAGTCTAAGCAATAGAGGGCAGAAGAGGTGCTGTAATTACATCCCAGTACTGGAAAACAGAGCAGTGCTATTGAGGGAAGGGAAGCTTAGCTTAGCAGAGTTATAACCCTCGTCTTGTTAAAGATGGTACACTGTGATTTCACTGATGGGCATATCGTTAGATCTAATGTCATAACAAAAGGAAAAAATAGGTTGTATTCAGTAGCTTGTTCACATTGGCATATGGGGAGAGGTGCCAAGAGCCAACACACACGTACACCCACATAGAATCGTGTTGCATCACTTTGAGGCCATTATATTGACTCACATTCATTCCTGGAGACTAACCCTAAACAGAACTATAATCACAGCTTGCCTAACCCTAGTCCTCACTCTAACCTAAACCCAAGCCTTTAGCCTAAAATTGAATGATTTATGCTATGGGGGCTTGCATTTTGTCCACATAAGAAAGGCGAGTCCCCGCAATGTGACTCTACTACACACAGCCTCTCGCTTTGCATGAGTGCATTTGCAGCATTTGATGTAACATAAAAATATTTAATGCTCTGTTAAAGAAAAATTTCAGTGGTGAGTTTTTTTTCTTTTTTTTTTTGTCTATTTTAGCTATGCATTTGAAAATAGCTTGGAGTCCTGAAATTTGTTCGAATTTCCAGTATTGTGACTGTAAATCTACTGAATTATCCATTTTAGGATTACCAGAAGTGTCCGTGAGTGGAACAGAGAATATACTGTGAATGTATGGAATTATCTGTTTCAGGATGAATGGAAATGTCTGTGAATGGTACACTGAATATACTGTCAATGTACAGAATTTTCTGCTCCAGGGTTTGTAAACTTTACAAAAAAAAGATAGTGGTACTTTTCTGCCAGACCATGATCTGTTTTTCTATGGATTTCTTTCTGACACTGTAGCTTCTTCTGCGGATTTCCAGAGCAGAAGGAAATGCATGTGATTATTAGAAAATCCATTTCATCCATTTTAGTGCAATACACTGTATGTAGCTTGATGAGATGGAAAGCACAGGAACATAATGCCTTCTTTTTGTTCCCTCCACAATGGAAGTAAAGCATGTTCATTATCATTTATACATATTGAACATAATAATAATCAGCTTGTTTAATAATGCTGTCAACTTCCTTTGCCAGAGGAAGAACAATCTATTCAGCTCTATAGCACTTTTTGGTGTCTTTTAGCTCGTTGTTTTGATTTTACAGCCTGAAGCTTTACTGTTTTGGTTCACTCTCAGCGCTTTCATCAACCTGGTTTCCAGGGATGATACAGCTTGTGTTAATAAAAAGGCAAAAATTAACTCCTGGCCTGTATTTAGATTCTAAGTCCAGGCTCTTGCATGAATGTCAGATCCACCACACATCCATCCACCTCTTCAACTTCCATAACTGTACTTTCCAGCTCTTTAAAGGACACACGACACACAACTGTATTTTCTTTCTTATAGTGGCTTGCATGAAGTTCACTCCTTCTAATCTTTCCTCTCATACTCTTTCTTTTGTTCACCCTCTCCACTCTCCTCATTCTCATTTCTTCCCCCTCTTTTTGTGTTCCTTCCCCTCTTATTTGACATGTGACATTTTCTTCTATTTGTCCTGGTATCACTGTCTTGCTGTGTCTCTGCTCCATCAACATCATCATCATCAGGTGCCCTGACTCTGTGGTAATCACCATCATCTCTGATACCAGTGGGCATCATTACAGTCAGTAACAGTAAATCCTCAGGGGGTGCTGCCTGGCTTGTTGCCAAGAAGACCCGTCCACAGGTCAGTGTGTGATGTGTGTTATCACAGAAGGTGGAAAGTTGAAGAGAGAGACACAAAATGGCTTCCTCCTTCTCTGCTGTATGTGTCACCTGACTTCTTTTAACCACCACAGGAAAGATGTAAAAAATATCCAATATATTTTGTATGTTTTCTCCGATTAACAAAATTGAGTGAATTTCATTAGTGTGTTTTTTTTGCTCTGGGCTTGTGAATGGGTTCTAATTATCTACAAATATAACTAAGATAATAATAAAACAAATCAATATTACTGTTACTGAAGGTTGTTATCTGCTCTCAGAGGCTTTAAGCCATCATCCCTGCATGAAATCCCTCTGTAGTATCATTCAGTGCACTGATAAACTGCAGTAAATCAACACTGAAGCTGTGGTGGAAGTTTTGTGTTTTTGCTTTCAGAAATCAGTAATTGTTACCTCTGCTCTTTATCATAGACTATACAAAACATGGACGTAGTCTCCGTCATGTCACCTGAGGAGTTAATGTGAAGCTCAGGGACAGTACCTCCAGTTGACACCATCTTGGAAGTGCCCGACTCCACCAAACTGTTGGTCTCGCTTGAATAAACAATGTAAAATAAATAATGTACATTCGCACAGTGCTTATAATCCACCATACTTATTGTTATACTCATTTAGTGTGAGTGATGTGCAATGTACATTTGCAATCATTAATCCAAACTGAAAAATCGTTTTTCATATTTTTAGCCAAAGAAACTGTATCAGGTAAGGTTATGACCCAATAGCAGCACAAACGTGAACACGAGTCTTTTAGAGTCTTAGCTGAGGCTTGATACTCCGCCCGGAGTGAGCAACAGTTTCAGGAATTGCTTGGCAAGACAAACAATTGGCCGTCCCCCTCAGTAGCAGATCCAGGAAGGGCAAGGCAATAAACATAGTCAGGTACAGAAGGCTGAGGTAATTACCAGGAGGCAGAAGAGCAGACGAAGTCAGAGGCAAGTAGGGCCGATACTGAGAAGGCAGTCCGAAGATGATTACTGGAGAGTCTTGCATGAGGGTGAAGAGCAATCTGGCAACGGGTGACAGTGGGAGAGTGCTTAAGTACTACACTTGGAGAGGAGTTTTAGGTGTGTGCTTAGGTGAGGCAGGTGGGCATGGCTGAGAGGTGAAGGGTGCTGGCTGAGCAGGTGTGCAGATGAGGGAGAGAATGGCAGCAGGTAAGGAGCTGGCAGGCTGTGACAGAATTAAAAAAAAAATCAGTGTATACATCCAGTGCCACAGAAAAGACATTTTCCCCATATCTCTTCAGCGATTTTTACATCTGCTCCTCCGCTTCGAAAAACTTAACAAATGCAACATTTCTTTGAACCCACAGGCCTCACTGTGAGCAGTTTCCACTGATACAGAAATAATCCAAGTACAACCATGAAATGGTTCAACTGTCGCTAAGGTTATTAGATGCATTTTGTTTTTCTGTGCCACAAGCAGCACAGATCTCACTCACACTCACCAAATAAAACTCAGACTAAAACAATCTGCACAGACGGTATCACACCAGGGAACCATCAACGATATGTTTCACATGTCACCTTTCGTCTCACATGTCCTCTGTCAACTATGTAATACATTCAGGAACAAAAAGCATTCACCATCACCCAGTGGGTACATCTAAACAATTTTCAGCTGTAGCAATACGTCCTTCAGTAAACAGTCGATTGTGCTCTCTGCTGGGATCTAGTGAAGCACACTGTGATGTGCCTCATTTTAACTGCTTGGTAATTGTGTGTGAATACAATCATTTGTTTGCTTTGCAGAGATGGGCCTGAAGACCATAATAACTGAATGTTATTGGAATTGATTTTTAGTATCAAGGCCAAATTAGCTGTAGACGTGGTGTTCGAAGAATCTTAAGGCTTCAGTATTCCACTGGGTCCTCACGACGGTGAAACATTGTTTAATTTCACAGTTCAAGTCTCTAACATGTGCCAAAATGTAATCATGTTTATTTTGATGATGATATTTTTCAATCCAATTAAAGGAAGAGAAAGTAAATATTAAAAAAAATTTAAGTGTGAATTAAATCTTACCACATTAAAATCCCAATCGAAATCTTCTCGCTGGTATTTTGAAGACAATCGAATCAAATGGCAGTTACAGGGACTGTGAACCCATGTACATGTGTTTGAAATAACATAGTTACTCTTGATGGGCAACTTGGAAACAGTTTTTCCCGATCATAGAAGCTCACTGAGGTCTTCTCAAACATCACAGGGTCATACCTGATGACTCTCAACATTTTGGGAATGGGAACAGAGTCTAAATATCGAAAAACAAAAGCAGGTTCCAGCAGAACAACAAGGCACAGATCCAACAAGCAGGTAATCCAGGAAATACACTTACAAACTGACAGGAAAGGAAACATACAGGGACGAACTGACAAAGACAAAGGAGAACACATAGACTTATACAGACGGGGAGGAGAACTAATCAGACAAAAGTGAAGCAGATCGAGGGCAGAAAACACAGGGAGAAAGAAAGCCTGGTGACTGGGTGTGGACTAAGCAGAGAACTTCAGGTGAACTGCCTGGGGCTGGAGAATGGAGGAGCGGGAGACCTCAGGCAGGCGGCCTGAGAGCTGACCTGATGGTTCCTCTCCAGGACACCATGCTTCATTCACCAAACACTGATGTCTTCCTTGCCTTCATCAGGGTGGTGTGTGAGTGTGTTTCTGGCTTCTTCATATGTAGTCTATGAATTAGTCACGTGACCTATAAATCCCCATAAATACAACATTAAAAACAAAATCATCTTCATCTTTATGCATCCTTCTACACAGAATAACAGGAGAACTTTATACACTTGTATGGGAGGTGCATCTATGTAACGTTACATATTGCTGCAGTGTTGAAAAAAACCCCATTAACAATAGCATGAAGTTTAGCTTTAGGAAGTTCACAACAGGTGTATTCAATTAGAATTCAAAGAGGTCCAGTTAGATAACTTATGCTCAAGCAAGAAATCACCATCATCATCATCATCATAATGTCTAACACTGCGATTCAGTGCCATGTATATTGCAGTAGCCTAGTAGTTGCATGTACGTCTGTATGTAGTCAGAAACTGACTCTCACATCAAATAAAGACAGTACGATCAAAAATATTTCACCATTGTCAGTTTTCACTTTCAGCTGGAGGGATTAAAAACAAGAAGTCTGAATAAATGTTCTTTTCTCATTTCAAGTGAAGGGCTGCATTTAAAAACAGAATACAGGCGAATAATGGAAGAATAATCTGGGGGAGATTTTCAAATTGACTGTAAAAATGAAAAATCTGTGCAATCTCCAATTAAAAAGTAAGTTCATTTCCAATAATTATTCTAATCTAGTTTTGCCTTTGCATTGTGCACCTTAAACTCATTTAAGACTTCTGTCGTAAACACACAAAATAAGACGTATAACTTTCTTCAAATGAGAAAGAACTGCTCTGTGGACAAATTTAATCCAAATACAGTGCATGCTGTGAAGTGTAAGATAACAAAATCTCTAGATTATTGAATGATGAGTTGGACATTTGTATCATTTGAAGTTAGAGGAGTGAATTATGAGTTAATTTAATGGAACTGATTATGAGATTTTACGGTGTATTGGAGTCTGAAAACTTTAAATTCAATATTCCCACATTAAAACATGTAAAGAGGCAAAATGCAGGCAAAAGGCATTGAGTGAGCTGTTAGGTAGAGTATAAAGTTTTTAAGTTTAAATTTCAAGTAAATTTAGATTGAGACTAACAACTAGGAAACAAGGCCCATGCCCTCTGAACCGTGGATGTTCTCCGTAAGATTTAGAATCTCTGAGAAAAATCTCTTGATTTGTCAACCTTCACTGTCAACATAAGCAGTGTATTGTGTGTGTCCACTAAAGACTGATGATTTATACCAGAAACATGATTCTGTCCACAGTAAAAAGGCTCATAAAAATGGGATCAGACAGTAATTTAGGAATTGATCAATATCATTTTCAGCATGATTAGCAGTGAGTGGTTTGGTTGTCTTCCACTTTGCAGTACAGTATTGATTTCCAGCTGTGCTGATTTTGTCACTGCTCAGCTACAACATGTGGTCTTTACAGCTTTTCCTGCAGGGCTTTGAAATGTAGTCAGTGACTGACTACAAATAACATGTCAGTTTTTGTTGTTGATTGGTAATGTAATCCATTAGATTATGAAGAAACTTCAAACATCTGAAAACATCTTCATTGCAAATAAAGTGCATATCAGTAAAATCAATCCCTGAATGTCAGATGTGCTTTGCATGAGTTAATAATGTTTATCATGAAAAAAAAAATGTCACAATTTAAAAACTGCCATATTTAAAGACATTAAATCATGACTTAATGGCGCTGGAGGGTTCAGGGAGTTGATGACCATCAGCCTGTGCCATGGAGGACAACCCCACCTGTCACCATAACGCAATACAGTTCAACAGCACCGCAAACTACATTCACTGAAATGATTCACAGCTGAATCAACACCTCTCTTAAACAGGTTTTGGTTGAACAAAAACTGAACATGAGGACCTTCATGAGGGGAGGATTTATTGCAGGACGGTTGGATCAGACCTCACTAGTTTGAGCAGGGTGGATTGCGATCATTTTTATTTCTAAATTGTCGCCAAATAAATATAAAACGAAATAAAGAGAAAAGCAAGGAATTAAAGCGATCATAGAACATCATCCATCATCCATAACCTGTGTGATGATGATGGGCAGGAGCAGCCAATGTTTCAGTGACCATCTGCTCCTTCAGAGACGCATGAAGCTCCTGCAATAAGCTTGTTAAAGTCAGATATCAGATTAGGACAGACGTATTTTTCCCCTTTTTAAATTCAATCCCATGTCTCTGAGGGCGACAAAGAAAAATCTGATGATGGCATTATATGCTGTTATTGAATTCCATTATGCGCTGTGTTCGTGACCTGCCCATCCTGTCTGCAGGAGGGGGCTGCTGACGCGGGCTGACAGCAGCAGGCTCCGGCTGGAGTGACATAAAAGGTGGATGGAGTCCTCATTTCATCCGAAGCACTGTGGGTTACACACACCGAGCAACTTCTGCTGCTGGCTTCAGAGTGGAACAGACGGCGGAAAGTCACATCGAAGGTAAATCAGATGTTTTGGAGGCTTTCAGGGACGCTTCTTCTGTTATCCTGCGGGAAAAGTTTGCTTATGTGGGAAAAGTTGATCCTGATAGGATTCATGGTCAGTCAAAATGTTTCCTAATGGTTCTCTTTTGATGAGTTTCTTTTCTCTTCTCTCTCTCAGATGCAGAGGTGCTTTGGGATTTTTTGCGTGTCGCTCATCTTTTGCGCAACTCTCTCTGAGACCGTCGGCTTGGTCATTGCGGTAAGATGCCCAAATTCAAGATTCACCACAGCTCTGCTGTATCAACGAAATCCAAAGAGGTGTCAAATCATTCAGAGATACAGTATATACATTAATAAAATTCAAAAAGACGAAAATAACAATGTAAAAATAGCAAATATAGAATATGAAATAACAATATACAATAATAGAAATGTATGAAATTCACAATTTATAGTAACAAATTTTGAAAAAAACAATGACTGCATCTAAAGAGAAAGATGTCCATATGCTATAATAGTTACACTGTAAAATGTGTAGTATGGTAATAGCAATAGATGTGGCAGTGTTGTCCACAAAAGTCAAATATATGAATTTTATTGAGGTTTACTTGTGCAAATAAATCAGAAATAGACAAAATTATACACGAAAACCTAACAAACAATAAAACTTAACTTACACGTAAATATAATTGTTAATATGGGAGTTGATATGACACTCTGGGGTAAAGTTGGGTTTGCTCACCTGTGCGTGTTCATGGATAGACGTCAGTGTGTGTCTAAAGGGTTTATCCAACCTTGATTAAAACATTAATATAACAGAATGTGATCATTTGCTAATCCTTTTTGACATCTACTCAATTGAAAACAGTTCAAAGACAATATATTTAATGTTTTATCTCATCAACTTCATTGATTTTTATGAATATATGCTCATTCTGAATTTGATGGCAGCAACATGATTCAAACAAGTTGGTTCAGGAGCAACTAAAGACTGGGAAACATGTGGAATGCTCCGAAAACACCTGTTTGGATCATTCCACAGGTAAACAGGTTCATTGGAAACAGGTGTTAGTATCATGATTGGGTATGAAAGGGGCATCCTGGAGAGGCAACAAGCGAGATGGAGAGAGGTTCACCACTTTGTGAACACATGATTGCATAAAGGAGATTAGTACATGGGCTCAGCAACACTTTGTAAAACAGTTGTCAGTTAACACAGTTTGATTAAAGTTATTTATGTTTTACACAACGTACCAACTTTTTTGAATCAGTCAACAGAATTGTTACTGAATGATGGTGGGTAGACTACGTAAATGAGTACATAAAAATGGGAAAGAGGTAGAAGAAGAAGAGCTCATTCATCGATCTGACTAATTCATTTATTTAGGCTTCAAACATCCAGCCGTTATCGGCGTATTTTAGACTGTAAGAGACTTAAGACACACTCGATGAAGGAAAAGACATATCAGAAACACTGTTTCAGTCAACACTGAACAGTGAACGTGTGTCTTATTCCGTGATCTGATCATTGTGTGTCTGTGGATTCTGCAGGCGAAGGAGAAGCGTGGCTGGACTCTGAACAGCGCTGGCTACCTGCTAGGTCCCCGTAAGTACTGCCTATGTGTGCACACACCCTACTGTTACACTGCATCAAAACCTCAATTCAACACTTCTGGAAATGTAGCTTTGGACGATGCTTCTTAAAATTTATCATCTGTTTCATTACTCTATCATATCCTATGAAAATGTACAACACATTTTATCAAAATTAACCGAATTCCTAACACACCATCTTTGTTAAATTATTAACTCATTGTTGAATTATTTTGGTTAATGTTCCTGGTATGGGAGGCAATAACCTGGACCTAACAACACCAGTACGTTGCTCTTCATATTACCGTCGCAGCTGTAGATTTTCTGGTTTCTGCTGATAAACTTCTTTCTAGCAGAATGTAATCTTTCTCTTTCTATGCACCATTCTGCCTCTGTGAGCTCAGACAGCATCTGGTTTGTCTTGTTGAGTCCTTTGAGTTTTTAAAACACAAAGGCATCCGATGACTAAAATCCAGGCCATGATCAATGTCAGCAGATAAATCCATTTAACACCTAAACATTCAGACCTCTTTAACCAAAGGCTGAGCCAGGAGTGAGGTGCTCTCTGTTAAACACAGAAAAAAGAATAAAATAAATGGTGCTTGGAAGGCTATAAGTCAGTCTTTTCAGGCGGAAAAACACAGAAATTGTGATGATAAAAAGTGATGATACATAGGCAACATTTTGAGGAAATTCAGTTGGGAAATATTGCCCTCAGCAGAGACGCAGCAGATATCACGGGAAGAACGTGAAGCCAGCACACACAGCAGATATTTGACTTGTCCAAGCAGGAAATTATCAATCATTAATCATTAATGATGGCTGAATTCTTTTTGGATGAGCCAGTTTTGAGGCTCTGGTGTTGTGCATGCTCACTCAATGACATGGCTGACTGCAACGCTTAACAGATTTCAGCCGTTGTTATTGTCATTATTTCCACCTGTGCTTTTCCTGCTCTAAAATGTCTGTTAACAATCTGAAGTACGTCTCCCCAATTTTTTAAACATACAATCACATTTTCAATTTTTACGCAATATTTACTAGACTGGCACTAAATCTGCTGATGAAAGGTTCCATGTAAGATTATGGCTCTCATGGTGACTCTCACAGCCAATAAGCTTATTTCCCCAAACTCCAAACTCTGGTTTCATCTATAAATATTTATTAGTGCAGCTTTGACCAAAGGTTGGGGGTGGACAGGACTTTACTCCAGCACCCAAGTAGACATCAATGATTTGTTGTTAAATTATGACCTTACATGCACCTACAACATCATTTTTAGATAATCTAACACACATTAAGATTGAAGAAGAAGAGCTGTGACTAGTCTGTTTGAAATGCCTGCTGGGTGTTTTTAAGGAGCCCGGAGCTCACCCGTGTTGCTTGAAAATGTTGCCTATGTAACGTGGCTTACAAAAGAGACTGTTGAGCTCATGTTCTGTGAATCAGTGCTGTTCTGTCCTCTTATCCCTGTCCACTGTCTCCATTGTGTCAGCTAATGTAGTGCAATTTAAAGACTGCCTCATTACCTTTAGAGGACACATTAAGTGAACACTGGTTATCCAGATGCACGTGTGTGTGTGTGTGTTTGTGTCCGTGCGTGCGTATGGTTTTACCATTGTGTTGGGTCCAAATCAATCAAGAACAGGAACCCTGGAAATGTTGTCCCTTTGTGTGTGTGTTTATGTGTGTGTGTGTGCGTGCGTGTGTGTGAAGCCCAGGTAAAGGTTGCTCCTGCCTCATCCTGTGTTTCAGGTCGTATTGATCACCTAATTCAGATAAAGGATTCTCCCAGTGCCAGAGGCAGAGACGAGCTGGTCACTCAATGTAAGATAGAAACATACGGCCGCTGCAGGGCCTTGGTGTCAGGCCGGGAATTGCTCTGTCCAAACATCCCGCCTCTTCGCTGCTTCTGTCACTCATCAGGGGAGGACGTCTGTCATCCCACTGCTGTCTGCGCTTATGCATCCAAACATTGCATTTCTCTCTGTGCTTAAAGCAAAGGAATTCATGTTGATCTTCTCTGAGTGTCTGTTGGGTTAGGAAAGGTGTTGCACAGAGGGATTATGAAATGCTGACAGGATGGGAGGAACAGAAAACATCCTGCCGCTCTATCATATCAGCATTCACACATTTTTCTAACATGGTCACCTTCATTGCGAGCTGGTACAGCATATTAAATAGCCTTAATAAGTACTAGTGGTAAGTTACCAGAAATGTACAAAAAACATTTATGAGCTGAAGTGATTGTATGAAGACACTGTGATGGTTACTTTGCAATTTTGCCACCGGTTGTTGGTACGTCTATAGCTAAATTGAAGGTTTTGCACCTGTTGGAAATTAACAAACAAAAGCATTTGTCAGTCAGTTTTTTTATTTTGAATTTTTACAGTAATTTACTCATTAACATTGCTCTAACGCTGAATGCTTCTCAACTGGGCCGTTTTGATGTTGAATCCATGAAATTAATCATAATTGAAACTGTAAGTTTTACTTTTCTGGAAAATACATTATAAATCTATAATGTATCTATATTTTTAAAGCACTATAAGACATATTGTGTAATAATTTGGACCTTGCAAATATCAAATATAAAGACCAAAACACTGAGGGTCCATAGAGAGTAAAGGAGCAGTTTTTGTATGAAAGGCAAAAGCATTAAATACATTATTTTTCTGCTCCTGCGTCATATATTTTAATTGGACTTTTAAGCTTATAGTTCAACACACACACACACACACACACACACACACACACACACACACACACACACACAGTGTGCAGAGGGCATCAGCTCAAGCACTACTTCAGGTAATGAGGATGCACCTAAGATGAGTCGAACAATTCCAGCCACTTATTGTCCCTCCTCTATGGTCACACATCATGACCACTCAGAGGGTAGAGGCGTGTGCTAAGAAGATAAAGACACATAGCTGGAAAAGACTCAAAATCAAAGACAACAGTCTGATAAAGTAGATATTTTCTGTAGTGTAGTTCATTAATTTAATCATTAGCAAATGTACAT
Source organism: Chaetodon trifasciatus (assembly GCA_037975065.1). NCBI lineage: Eukaryota > Metazoa > Chordata > Actinopteri > Chaetodontiformes > Chaetodontidae > Chaetodon > Chaetodon trifasciatus. Next base: position 2,632,563 of record JBBMOE010000002.1, on the reverse strand, counting down.
ACCTCAAAAAATTGTGTGAGCTATAGCTTCTACCTCTCCTGCTATTACTACTTCTGATGCATCCAGCACCATGGCTAAGCAAATGACTTTGCTTATCCATTCTTTTATTTTCATTTCTTTCATCATTATTATTCTAATGCATCTCCTTGTGCTAAACTGCAGTCCATCCTATTTTAAATGTGCGCTTTTTTTAATTTATTCGGTTGTTCGAATCTCTGTTTTACTGCAATTCCATGAGCCAAGCCCTGCAGGTGGTCCGTAAAAGTTTGAAAATTGAACCCAACAGTTACAAACCAAATACCATGCTGAAATAACCACGTGTACAACAATGTCCTTTAGCTCTTCTTATGAGAATTAGGTAGAGGTGTGCACTGTGTATGTGTGTGTGTCTAATGTATGCTGCTTCTGAAACAGTGGGATATTTAGCACATGTGTGTGTTTTTGGTTGTAATTGTGTTAATTTAGCACACAACAGTTCAAGATTGGTTATTTCAAATAACTTTCTTTTGTCAAGAGATATTGTCTATTCAAGCAATTATAAAAAAAAAATCATTCATTGCTGAAATATAGGAAACCTTGGAGCAGCTGGAAATGATTTTCTTGCAAATGAAACATGAAAAAATACAGAATGCATACCTGTAAGACTTCTACCAAGTTGAACTGAAGTTTAGCTTTTCATTGTGAAATGGCTGCATTTCAAGTGATCTGAGCTTAGGCCTTTAACCACTGGAATCAAATGTTCTTTTCACCCTTCTGCTGTTGTACGCCTATCGACTGTGATCACTCCTCATTGTCCAGATGGAATAGATGGACACAGGACACTAGGAGACAAGCCAGGGCTGGCTGGAAAGAGGGACATGGGCCAGGAGGAGGACTTCAGAACAGGTCTGTCTGTCTGTCTCTCGCACACAGAAACAGGGCGATCTTCCTCTATCTGCTGTTAAACACCAGTTCAAAATGTCAGTTCTCCTGCTGCCTTAAAAACGTGACTGAAGTTCAGCTGAACAAAATTCAAAGTGCTTGTAAGTTGTTGAAAATGTCAAACTAGCTGAACTTGAGATAACAAGTTCAATAAACTTAAGATATCACAATCAAAAGCTGTTAAGCTACACCGACACATGCTGAAGTCTGCTAACGTGCTGCGAGATGTTTCCAGAAGCCTTCCCCATAATTCACATCTCTGTTATTTTAAAGGATATTAAATGAGATTCCTCCTTGTGTCAAGATATTTTGGTGTTTCGAGATATTCATTTCCCTGTATGTTGTAACCAGACATCCGTTAAACTGTGCTACCAACTTTAGATGACATGATGCGCTTTGTTCCTGTGCCTCCACAGGTTCCCTGAGGATAGCAGATGGAGACATCATCCACACTGTCATTGACTTCCTGTCATACCTCAAACTTAAAGGTATGCTTACTGCTTTTGTTTTAACTTACTTGAATAATGTATATACAGTAACAGCTATGAGGGTTTTGACATTGGTTGAACCTGACCAACTCTTGTCTGAGTATTGTTGTCTCTGCCCTAAGAAAACCATGTTTGTGTGTGTGGTTGCAGAGATGGGAGCCTTGGACAGCCTGCCTTCCTCTGTGACCTCAGATGAACTGGCCAATCCCTAATGTTTCTGCCTGTCTGCAGTTCAACTCTCTCTACCCATGTCTATGTTTCTGCTGTCCACTGCCCTAAATGTCACCTTGATGTAGCTCCATTCACACTCTGACTCTGAATTTGTCCTGGTACCAAAGATCTGATTCTGTAACTCTTTGTGACAGAGATTTGATTGTCCCCTAACGCAAATTTCAGATCTTTCTGCTCCTGTGTAAATAACACTTTATGTCTGCCAAAGGTCAGTTTGTGTCTACTGACTGTAGGTGGATGTGGGTAACAGGGATGTCTGTTGAGAAATCAACGCTGTATTATCATCTTAATATGCTCTCATCTGATTTAAAAGAATGGAGTGAATAAACAAACAAATGGCACTGGACTCACTGGACAACTTGAATTTATTCTGTCATTATTTTGTGTTCCAAAAATCTATCTTCTGACCTTGGGCGTTTGGGAAGCGCAGTTATTATAGTTGGTACCTTCATCCCAGTTGTATGTAATGGAGGTGAGGATGGAGGAAATGTTGATAACGGCTGCTCTATGAATCCTCATCCCAGTCGACCGAGCTGCAGCAGTCTGCAGCGGATGCAAGAAAGACTGAACACAACAGCAACAAGCAGAAACGATCAGCTAGGATGATCATAGAAGATACAGGACTGTAGTATAACTGTATACAATCTGACTACTGAGATTTCTTAAAAATTCAGATTTTAATTTCAAGCAGCATTCAAGAGGCCCTCGCACCTTCGTGCACAGTGGGCTGTGCGGCAGCTGCGGCCTTGTGTTCTCATTTTGGCCTCATTTTCATGTTTTGGACACTGTGCAAAGGAGTTCAGTGACACTTCCTGTGTCCACTTCTACATAACAACTACTACTTATGCCTTATGTTCCAGTGTATGAAGTGTGGACCACACTGGGAAAATTTCACGTGATTCAAATGATGATTGTCATACAAGGCTTACTTTCTGTTGCCAGTAGGTTGTACAATGACTGTGAAAACCCAATCTTTGCACTGAAACATCATCAAGGCTTCTCTGATCACCTATGATATGTAATATTGGTATGTAGATGTCTTAAGGCTTGGAATCTTGGGGCAGACTTGACCACGTGCAGTAGAGTTATAAACCACTTCCAATTTTGTGGCAAAACATGCAAATTCAACTCCTCGCCTCACAGCTTTTAATCATTAAGGTCTCTGATATGCACTGACCAAGTTTGCAGTGGACTGGATTAACCTCTGAGGAGGATTTTATTAAAGTATGACCCCTGTTAATACCAAAAAGAGACTAAAATTTCACAATCAATTCAAAATAGCTGATTTCCTGATGGAAATCCTTCCTCCTAGTGTTACCACCTGACTGCCCTGTGATAACACCTGTATTGTGAAGTGGTCTATAATGATGTACACATGTAGCAGTCACAGCGAGGGCCAGAGACAACACACAGTTAGCTTCATAATGTTGACACCAGGCTAAAGTGTTCAATAATTAAAGCTGTCTTTTCCTCGTCCACGCAGGAAGACAACACTACACCAGCACTGACAATTTTCCCCACTCTGGATAGTGTTTTGAAATCATCCATTCAGGGCTGTGTAAAAGCTGGGTAGGTGTAGATAATAGGCCAAAATAAAGAGAAAAAGATTTGATTTGAAATTGTTCCGTATAATATCACTATGGTCTGGCAGTAGAGTGAAACCAGGACAACAACTAGTGACAGAAAAAAGGCTGACTTGCTCATCTCCTCTCTTTGCCTGTCCATATCTGTTCCTCAGGCACCCACCACCCACCACCCTTTACTCAAGGCCCAGTGTGTGATGACTGTTTGACAAGCCATTCTGTTTTCATGTCATACTGTCTCATGTTTTCATTGTTTCTTGACAAGTTTGTATTTGTGAATGTCTTTGGTCATCATGTTAAAGTTTACACTCCTATATCCTGTAGCTCTGGGTATAAAGTCAAGTGTTTGAATAGTTAGGTCACCTGTAAAACTTCAACAAAGGTGAAAAGAAACATTTGAAAATGAACTTATTTTGATGTAATACTCTGTGGTGCTCTTCAATGTGTTGCACTTTCTCAGAATGTGAATTGTTGAGCCCTCCTTGCTTTGTGAGGGAATACTTGTCTGTTTGGGATGTCTCCTGTTCTGATGAAGATCTGTGTGATGCAGACACTAAACTAGGTGTTTCCAGTGGAGATAAGTGTACAGATAGTTAGACTTCTTCTTCTCAGGGATCAAATGCTGCATCACACAAAATGAATCCTGATGACACCCTCAGATCCTGCACTGTTTTTCTTCACTGTGCGGATGCGCAGCTACAAACAAAAGACCAAAAGCTCTTCATTCAACCCATTTTTAACACAGTGTGGTAAAAAGGAGGAATCTTTCATGAGCAGGAAACTTTCCACCAGATGGCAGTGTTGTATCACTTGCTTGGTCTGTCTGGACCAACAACAGTGGCTTCCCTGCATCATGCAGATAATGCACACTTCAATTTAACAGTTAATCTATTACACACTACATTATCACTGAGTAATTATACAAAAATGTTACTAGCAAATTAAATTCAAGGTAAAAAAAAAAAAAAAAAAAAAAGCTGGAAATATCAGAAGGACACATTTGGATATTTATCCGGCTCATCTGAATACAATCTTGGTGCAGAGATACTGGCAATCACATGTAATGTAGGTTGTTGCTGAGACACAACACAATACACTTATAGACAGTACACCTTATTACAGTGACCAGTAACTCTTTAAAACATACGGGCATGAGAGTAATGTGTTACAATAGACTTGATATAGCATGAATCTGTCCTTTAAATCAGGAGATTGTATATCTTTTCCTGGGACACTGAGATTACAATCTACATGCTGGACTGATGAGGTGTTCAACACAGAGTCCAGGTTCACAGTAAAACCAGGTTTTAGCACATGTGGTGTCTGCCAGCATCATACTATACACTGGTTTGAAATGGGCAGAGCTCATTTAAAATGTAATCATTACTTATTTAGTCATTCATGTTGTAGATAAAAGAATCTGAATCTGATATCAATTTTGAGAAACTAACTAATAGTAAGAAAATAAAATCCAAATTAATGGCAGTTTTTCACTGGCGAAGTTGTCACCACAGGCACTTGACCAAAGCAGCAACAAGAGATAAATTTGATGTTTTGTTCCGTTCAGAGTGATGGGCTTCCACCCTTGTAGTGTAGACATCACATCATTATTACTGCAGCAGGCAAGTTCTCATTCATTCTGGGCGGTATCTGCCCAGTTCTGCCTGATCCTCAGTGTCACCTTTGCATAATGTTGGCCATCAGTGCAACACTGGTGATGAGGAAGATCTTCATCACAGCCTCTAAAGTAACAGTGTTTGTGTCCAAGGAGTGTCCAATGGCAGTGTTATTGATCAGACAGTCCTTTATTTCCATCAATGGACTGGACCTCCTCCAGGGCTGAGCTAATATCCTGCTGCTCAGTCCACATCTGGCAAAAATGACAGGAAACTTTGACTGAAAGGGGGCAGTGTGCTGGGGGAGCAGCATCGGAGCCGGCGACACCAACAGACTGAACAAACTGATCAGGAAGGCCGGCTCTGTTATTGGCTGCAAATTAGACACCTTTGAGGAGGTGGTGGAGAGGAGGACACTGGACAGACTGTTATTCATCATGGATAACCTTGAACATCCTCTTCACCAACTTGTGGACAGACAGCGGAGCTCCTTCTCCAATAGACTGCTCCAGCTCCGCTGTCACAAGGACTGCTTCAAGAAATCAGTCCTGCCATGAGCCATCACACTGTACAACAGCAGCTTACACAGCTAATCCACTAACCTCACAAACCTCAATATTTTACATTATCTGCACTACTGCAATATTGCACAAATGGTCTATGGTTTACATTTATTTATCATCTGAAACTGCATAAATGTTTTGCTGTAAATACTTGTTTATATACTTAGTTATATTGTATTTTCACTCTAAAATTATAATATTACGTAACATTAGAATACATATTATACAACTATATGTTTTGTTATACTTAGTTCTATTTTTATTTTTTGACAAACAGCTGTTATTCCTGTTTATATTTTTTGTTACTTTTTGAAACAATTGTTGTATACATTCTGTGTTTGTATGTTTAACTGCTATTGCAAATAATAATAATAATAATAATAATAATAATAATAATAATAATAATAATAATAATAATAATAATTTCCCAAATTGGGATCAATAAAGAAGCAGTCTGAAGTCTAATGTCTTAAACTCATGTTTATAGTAACTTACAGTTATAGTTACATTTCCATTCATTTTTTGTATACATTCATACTTAAATTCACATTTAACTTAAATGTACTTATATTTCACAGATATTCAGTTGCAGTTATACTATTAATGTGATTGTTGTTTCATTAAAAGTCCAAAGGGTGACGGTAAACGCCATAGAATAAGGTTTTTCCCAGCAGCTAAGCGGGAGACAGAGAATGAGGAGGAAAGTACGCGGTGATACGCAGCAGCAGCAGCAGCAGCAGAAGAAGAAGATGGAGTCGAGCACGAAGAGGGGTTGGTTGGACTTTTGCCGTCTTCATTGATGCTCGTTAAACTGAAACTAACGTTGCAAGCGGGAGGTTGCCTTCAGGTGTTGTCAGAAGTTTTTTCTTTGGCGGGGGGGGCTGCAGCAGCAGCAGCAGCAGGAGAAAAAGTACACCAAGCAAATACATCATTAAACATACACATACAAGTAGAGTTTGCTCTGATTCAAATACTTTTATTCTTTGGATTTCGTTTCAGACCTTTCCGTCCCTTTCAATCAGTGGAAGTCAGTTACTCAACGAGGAAAAATTAAAAATGCGACAATACAAAATATGAAACAGCCTACACAAAACAACATAGTTGCAGTGAAATAACAAAGTAAAAACGTATTTAATCGTCTCTGTTTTCAGCTGAACAAGTGCATCGTAAAATCTAAGTTATTTTCTCTTTCTTTTCTCGCTTAACCAGAAACTTTTCATAGTTTCGACAATTCCGATCAGTCTGAAGGCACCAGTCTGTTAGACTCAACGGTGCGTTGAAATTATTAGCTTAGTTTATTAGCTTAATTATAAGAAGAGTGCGAAAAATAAGCGCCGGGCAAACAAGTAGGTAGTCAAATATAAATCTTTTAGTTTTACTGACGATCTCAGTAAGTAACAAAACCAGCGCAGTAGACCTGATGAAACATGTTATTAAATTAACCTAACGGTAACTTCTCCAGGCTGAACAGGCATCACTCACCGGTAACCGGTGACGGAAATCTCTGACTTTTAATTGCCACTGCACCTTAGTTAAAGTTGTTAAGTTCAAATTGACTCAGTAAGTCGACAAGAAGCTAGCTGTGACATTGAACTAACATTTTCGTTAGCTGACGTAATAAACACAACTTAAATGATGCTCACGTTAATCTAACGTTAACCCGTAACTGTAGTTAGCTAGATAGCGTGAGGCTAATAGCGACATGCTAACCAGTTATCGAGCTAACGTAGCGGACACAGGAGAGACCACATTAAGAAAAAAAAATCGTAATTTGTGGAGAAGAAAATGCCGTGGAACTGTGTTTTAACTATGAACAATTAACAGGTGTCAGCAGTCTGAAAGCATAGTGTTACAGCGTGGGACGTGGAGGATCTACAGAGTGTAGTTTAATGTGGGTCTCACCAATAATGAAATGTGGAAACGTTAGTGAACAAAGGCAGGGTACGCACTGTGTGGTAATAAGACAATGAAAATAATATTTTCTCAGACCAAGAAAGGTCCTCTGTTAAAAAGAATTTCAAGTAAAATATTGTATAGCATCCGTGTCAATATGTGGATTAAAAATTAAAAATTAAAATTTACGGGGAAATAACGGGAGAACAGCCGGAGAGAAGGAGGAAATATAGGAGATAGCAGTTGTAAACGGGAGGTTGACAGATTTTTGGTGCAGTGACTCGGAAATGAAAGTGAATCCCACTGAAAAGCTAGTACTTTCAGAGACACTTAGACTTTTGACTTTCTGTCAAAATCCCCAACTAACAAATTCTGGGTTGCAGGACCCCTGTCTGTGTATTTCCACTCAGCGTCAGCTGACTTATCCAGACTACATCCTGGAGCCCCATTCAAGTCAGTATCACCTCATCCCTGGGTGAGTCTCCTTCACTTCATAGTGGTTGTGCTCCATTGTCGCATGTTTGGGTCATTCAACTAAACAAGTGATAGAAAATGTCAGCCACTGCTTGAAATGCACCACTTTTCACCGGGATTATTTCATTTCTCTACAAACCAAAACATATGCCATAAGAGTAATTTGAAAGATGCTATGATCACATAAAAATGCTACTCATAGTTAAACCCCTTGTACAAACTTCACAGGTCATTATCGAATAAAAAGTCTCTGCTGTTCAAAATGTCATTATTGGAGTTATATCAGTGTTGCATGGGGGCATGACATGGGGGTCTGATCCATGCTTCAGTGTGTACAGACGTACTGTGTGTGGGAGGGAAATGATGCGTTTGGAATCGTAATGTGACTTGAGGCAGTTTTGGTTTCCTCAGCCCTGCGCCTGGTGTACCAGACAGCAGCCATCACAGCACAGGCTCTGCTCCTTGGTTTATTAATGAAGCTCTTCAATGGAGCATGATGCCAGTCAGTATTCACAATCATTTAAGCGTTTTCATTGATCTCTACAGAATTTATATATTGCTCATTTGTTAAATGTGTGTCTTTGCGTCTCATGTTTTTAGGGGGACTTACCACCAGCACCACAGGCTGTGGACCATCAGCAGTTTCATGAGGGATTGACTGGATTTACATCTCATCTCAAACAGCCTGTAAGTTCTAGCTTAAACACGTCTCTGCTCCAAGAGCCTGAGTTTGACAGTCTCATTAAAAAGGAGTGGGTGTCCTTCATCAGCTCTTTGGGAAACAGGGAAAGCAGCTGTGTTTCCAAAAAGAAGAAGAAGAAGCAGCCGAGCTGGAACAGAAAATCAAATAACTTAAAAACATGAATGCAAGCAACCAAATAGGGGAAATCAATACATATATAATACACATACATAAAAGACAAGCACAAAGTAAACAGCTGAAGCGAACACACTTCTCTTATGTGGTAATGCCCTGTTGACAGTAGCCCGTTGATTATTGGATTCCTCCATGCTGCCTCTCATGTCCATAAAACATTTATATTTTGCACTGTTACAACAAGAAATGAATAAGACAGAGGAAATTGCAACTCTCTCTTTTGAGAAGCTGGAACCAGGGAATAATATTTCAGTTTGAAAACTGACTTCAGCAGTTAATCGACAGTCAAAATAGTTGCCAATTAATTTTCTGATTAACTTGTTGACTGATTGATACTCAGCCAATTGTTACAGCCTTCCCCTTATCTGTGTAGGTGGTGTGGGATGTGAGTGGAGGTGAATGGGTTGTGCTGGTTAACCCCTGTGAGCCAGAGCCTGTGTTCCTCACCCTGGAATCTGCACCACAACTCAGAGATGATGGCCCAAGTCAGAAGACAGGTGAGGACCAGGCTGCATAGAGTACATATTGGTTACAGTTTAATTTTTTACCCGTATAAAATAAAGATGCATCAACGAGCAGATAACAAAAGAATAATGGTGTGTTCTAGAGCTTTGGGGTGTAATTGACAAAGGCTGCATCCCCGATTTCCTTTCAGCTGCGGCTGGAAACCTCCAATACGCAGAACTTTGACTAAATGGAAGCATAAAATTTGCAAAAATTATCATTTCAATTACGAAATCTTCGTTTAAAAGTAAATAAAACTGTGAATTTGACCAATTATTTTGTTGCAACTTTTGCATGAATCCAATCAGCATGAGCAGCACAAACTACACAGAACCTGAATTAACCCAGAGAAGTGTGTAATATTCATTTATATTAACATGTTATGACAACTCTCAACACAGCTATAGCCCATGAATGCCTCACCCACATTTGTCCACAGTAAAATCTTTTACTTTGTTGATTGAACTGAGGTTTCTGTTACAATTCTCTGTTCCTTTGTGTTTCCAGGTGTGAGTGTGTTGGAGACTCCCGACCAGGTAAGAAGACAAAGTTTGTTCCATTTCTGCCTAGAAATCAACTGTCTCTGTGGGACAGCTTCATATTTATCATGACTGATTAATCAATGAATTAAATGGTTAATAGATTATTATTCATGTATTTAATCATTCATTCATACGTAGCTTCCCCAGTACCACCAGGCAGCTCGTCCTCTGTATGAGTCCAGAGATCAGACAGCCAGCATACATCCTCAAGCCCCTCCTGCACAGTAAGAACTCTTAAACTGAAGCCATTTTCATGCACATCTAAAAGAGGCAGCATTGTGAAAAATGATTTATTGCAATGTTTTGATTCAAAGACCTACATTCAGTATCAACATGTCAGTAGCTGATAACTGGTGTTATACATTTAGCTTTATTTAATGTGGACTTCACAGTTAAGTATTTTCTCTGCTTTTACCCCCATAGAACTGTTGGAACTTTGTGTGAATCAAAGTCCAGGAAACCCTGCCACTGCACCAGATCCCAGTGCCTCAAACTGTGAGTGCACCGTGTTATTACTTTCTTTCTTTATTAACTTCCTGCACTGCACAAGTGGCAACCTGTTGGAGTATCTGTCACTCGCCGTTGAGCTTTCTTCTGTAGTTTCTTAAGCTTAGTGTGTTTTTTAGTACTTCAGATGTGCAGACTACTCTTTTTAACTTTAACGTGCACACTAAACTTGTTGATTTTGCCCAGTCTTTCTATTGTTTTTTGTGTTGTATATAATCACACCTGAGGATCCCAAGTGCAGCCATGGACCCATGGTCTACACCAGGGATCAGCTGATAGGGCTCTGTAACACAGCAATGCTTCCTATGAAGGGACCCGATTGGGGTGAGCGCTGTTCTAGGTGGAAATGAGATAAGCAAGTCCCCCTGATCATCATGGGAAATATGAGATCTCCCTCCAATAAGAGAACGAGCTAGCAGCACTGACTCATCACCAGTGGCAATATTTAGAGCGTAGCATTAGCATTATACATGGTATAATGGGAATGTAACGATTAAAGAAAACTCTACAGCAAAGACACTGAGCTGTTATTCATCAGCATGAGGCCATATTACCAGCCGAGGGAAGTCTCGCATGTTGTCACAATAGCAGTGTACATATATTACCCCCTCTGCAAATGCCTGTGATGTCATCCACTCAGTTACAAGAGGGCTGCATACATGACACCCGCATGCCCTCCTTCTTATTCCTTGTGACTTAAATCATGTCTTTCTGTCCTCCAGCCTGCCCACATTCACTCAATATGTTGTATGCTACATCAGAGCAAATAAAACACTGCCTTTATTTTATGCCTACACCAAGGAGACATGCAACTCATCACCTCTCCCTCTCATCACAACCTGGTGCACCTCCTGCTTGTGGACAAACCTTTTGTCTGTTTTATGGGACACACACAGAGGATGAGGGACTATGGAGAGCGAGAAAGAAATGAACACATTAAAAGAAGTTTGGTAAAAATATGTTTTTATTCTCTTTCAGGTACTGTGAGTGTTTTGCCAACGGAGTGATGTGCATCAGCTGTGACTGCACTAACTGCCACAACAATGTGGAGCATGAAATGAAGCGTAACAATGCAATGAAGGTTTGCAGTGCTTTTGGAAAACATGTTCATGTCATAAACCTAACAAATACAGAAACATTTGTATTGCAGTTTACTGAAGTGCTTGATAGAAAGCCTGTAAAATGTCAGAAAGCATAAACTAATAAATGGAAAAAGGCAAAGAATAAACCAGCAATCTAAAACATTCATATATGCAATAACCAATTATAAGATTGGAAATTAGGCACACTTACACCCCAACTTAGACTCCCTTTACGACTTAGATCTTTCAAAAATTCTTTCTTTGAGGCAGAATGAGTGGGATTTTGTGAAAAAACAACACGTAGACTCATACAAAAATAATCCCTCTCAGTCATAACTTAAGACCCTTGAAGAGTGTGTATCTGCAGAGACCCTGCCCTCCACCTGTGCTTTCTTATGTTGTTGTGTTCAGCACATCTCAGCGGTCAACCTTTGTATCTGTAGCCCCGAGCCAATAACAGCATGCTGGGTGTGAGGGCTACAGGTGGTACACTGGTCTGTTTTCTGGCAACCGCAGTCAGGGGGTGATTGAAGAGGGGAGGAGGCAGAGCCGACAAACGAAGCTCTGGTGAAAATTCAGGCAGGAGGACCATTCTTCTGCTTGCTTAGGCCTGTGGTTTATTTATCATACCATCCTGCCATCCACTCCGTTCTCACTTGATCCCTCATAATTGTCTGGGACTGTCAATTGAGATATCAGCTGTTCTAATCAGCTGGTCACATCTATCCAATAGTACAGAGACATGCCGTCACTGAAACTGTTTGGACTGTGTAAGGTGATTACTTTGTAGGATGCTATAAGTTTAATGGAATACTGTCACCAGTTTGCTAAAAAACACACACAATACATAATACACAATAACTATTAGTAGAAAAATACTAATATAGAATCAATAAACAGTGACATTTTTATTGAATTAAGAAAGGAAATAAGCGAATGTGCTCAGCCAGTATGTGCACAGTAATGAAAGAGTGAGTCATTTGAAACTGCAAATTTTATACATGAAAGAAATGATTAGTAATATTAATTGGTCAATGATGCAGTTAGTATCAGATATACACATAAGAAGTAGAAAAGGGCAAAAGAAAAAGTACATTGAATTGCATTGATTGTCCAAGCAGGGTGCTGATATTGACCAGTATTGGTGATTTACTATATATAATCATCATCCAGCTGTGGGATGGTACTGGACTGTTGACTGCTACGCCAGCTAGCTACTTATCAGTCAGTAAGAGCTGAAACACTATCGACTGTTGCCGGCTGCTGGTGTTTGAGCTGCAGTAGACAGTAAGACGTGGTGAGTAGGCCTGACAGCATTGATCGTGTATAATTGGTGCCTCAGTCAGGGTGATGGGTGTCACACTATTACTGGATCTGTTTCATCGGGACTGTTACTGGAACGCCCTCATGGGGAGACATGTTCTCTCTCACTCTCGGCCACGTCTCTCAAAGAGAAACTTTTGTTTTTTGTCACTTTGGGGCAGTTTGTTGACTTGCATTAACTTCATAGAGGTTAACCACAACCAGCTCATGACAAATATTAGTCACGTGGACATTAATCTTCCCTTCTTAGTAAATATTTGGTTGATAGCGTCATGTGCACTGAATGCCATGTTCTTATATTTCTCACTTGACATTTGTCAAGATTGTGATTAAAACAGCTCTACCTTTATCTTTCATTTGCTTAGCAATAAAGGTGTATATCATAGGTTGAACAATGTTAACATCTTTTCCCTGTTCCCCTTAATGTAATTGTCGCTGGTGTTGTCATTATGTAGTCACGTTTAGCTCGCAACCCAGATGTCTTCAGGTCTAAGATCGCTGGTGGGAAGTCAGGAGAGCTCAAAGGTTGGCACTGCAGAGGCTGCAACTGTAAACGCTCCAGCTGCCTAAAGAACTACTGCGAGTGCTACGAGGTTTACACACACGCACACACATGCTCGCACGCACAAACCACACCCACTGCGACCCTAATTAGTTTTCAGTTTTGGCCCAGCAAAGAATTAATGCATAATTTGAAATACATTCATTTTATCAGTGTAGTGTAAGGTCAAAAGACAGACGTGGCTAATTGCATCTCTTTTTAAATGTACACTAGAATACAAGTGAGCACAAATCACATGCAATTGTTTGTGGAAAATTGACCATTTAAGGAATTTTTTTTCTGAGGGAATTATACTATTGTGTGTGTGTGTGTGTGTGTGTGTGTGTGTGTGTGTGTGTGTGTGTGTGTGTGTGTGTGTGTGTGTGCAGGCCAACATCAAGTGCACCTCCAGCTGTAAGTGTGTGGGCTGTAGAAACTATGATGAAATGGGCCTTGAAGAGATGACTGTCAATGTCAAGGACGAGTGAGTCAGTCAAGTTTGACACAGTGCGTCACATTACGTCACAGCCGCTTTAGTGACACAGTTAGCTTTACAGCTGTGATGCTAATGTAAGCCTTGATCTGGCACGTCAACCTAAAGCCATGTCTAAATTCATGTTCAGAGGGCCTCTGTTGGTGATAAACCCTGCTGTGGTGGAGGCTGTGTGTGGCTGTCTGCTGGCCCAGGCTCAGAAGGCTGAGAGGGATGCCCAGAGCACCGCCCAGGCTGAGCGCATGGTCCTGGACGAGTTTGGACGCTGTCTCAAACAGACTGTCAATGACGTGTTCAAGAACAATACATACTGATCCTTCAGAATTAGACTGTGGAGACATCTCTGGGTCATACTTCAAAACCTGGTTAAGATTGAAGAACAGCAGCTGTGTTTTCAGCTGGATCAGTGTGGATGCTTGACTTCACACTGTGGGTTTGGAAGGGTTTAGACAGTGAATTTTGATTATTATTATTTTATTGTTAATACTATACAAACATACAGTTGCAGTGGTTCTGATTGTGACTTGTTGAGCATTCAGCATTGAAATGCAGTGTAGATGGGCAGTTCCAGTGGTTTATGCCATAAATATTGTTATATACATTTGCACAAGTCATTGGCTTTTCAACACATTGCTGGTCTTCAGAGATAAGATAAAATGAACTGGCCCATCTGTACATGTAAATCAATGTAAGAAATGTTAACACTTTAACTCACCGAATTTATTCATTCTTCTGTACTCTGTAGTGTTGTTGTTACAATTGTTATGTGAATATGTGTGTATGTGTATTTTTAAGGCACATTTATTTATTTACTTTATAACTTAATTTATAGGCTAAACAGGTTAATTTCATGTATTTATTTATAGAACAATGCACTTTTAACAACATTTCTATAAATTAGCCTGTGTGTAAATTTCAGTTGCAGTCCTTTGGCAAGATGTTTTCAAACCACAATAAACCAAACTGAAACTAATATTTATTGTATCTGGTGTTTCACTGGCCACCATCTTTGAGGGTACTGGAGGTAAAGAATCTTACTTTTGCTGTATTATTTTTTAGAAATACTACTACCTCTGCTTCCAGAAAAATTTAACCTGACAAGAACAGTATTCTTTCATTATTTGGCTTTTTTAATTAATTTTTTAATCTTATTAATTCAATTAACAGTTATATTTTGTGTACATTTGATTTTCCAACATGGAGGTCTCTATAGTCGGAGAACCTGAAGTTACAATGTGTAACTAATGTTGTAGGCTCCCTCTAAGAGCTGTCTATTGGGTTAAGTGGTAATGCAGTCAATCCCAGATGCCTTCAAAACAGCTGTTCCAAAACCCTTACTAAAGAAACCCAACCTAGGTCCACTCCAGGTGCCGCGGTCGTAAAGCAGAGTTTGTCTTCCTGTAAGCCTGAGGTGTGTTGCCAGCCTGGTCCATGATGAAGGCTCACAGAGGACTTCCACCAAGTCACATTTAAAGTGAAGAAGCAGAGACCTGTGGTGCAGCTGACCTTCAGCCTTGGACTGTTTCCCCTTCCTCTTCAAGTGCATACCCCATCAGCTGATACAGCATGTTCAGTATGTGACTGCTTTTTTAACTTAAAAATCTTTCATACTATACTTCATACTACTATTTACATGTTCTGGTATAATAATGTGCCTGACCTCACAGTAAAGTTAGTTTATACTATAAGGGTTGTTGGAGTTTTTAATTCTCAACCAGGAAAAGTGCAAAATGTCTCCACAGCCTGAATCTGTCAAGGAGCTCAAGGCCCCAGATTTACTGCATTTCCCTATTTTGCCCTGTGTCAAATTCTCATTTTGATTATTTTAATTTATTGTACACACAGTGCTTATTCGTAGGGCGATAAATAGGTGCCCTCCCGTTAACAGCTTAAACCAGCCTGTGTTTGTTTTGTCTTACGTCTATTTATAGTTCATGAATGTACCAAATCCAGATGATTAGAATATATGTGAGTAATGATGGAGGCTGTGGACGCTGTTGTGAAGATAATCAGTGACGCTCATCTCTGAGAGCTTTCAGAAATATGGTCATTTCCCGATACTGGGCACTCTCTAATGAAAATAAAAAACAGCAGCAACATGACATACCTCTGTTTGTTCCTCACTGGGACAACATCACACACACACAAACACAAAACTCACCACTTGTAGGAATCACACAGCAGGTCCGCAGTATTGATGTTCCTCACTGCAGATCACGGTTGTGACGTCAGCCTGTGTTTTTGTGCTGTTTTTTTTAGCCTCTAGTAAACAGGAGTCCTGCCAGGCCGCACAGGGAGCAGGATCGAACCCGTTACTGCTGCTGATGGGGGATATAAGCAGCCTGGAACATCGGTCTGAACCGCACACACACGCATGCTGCGACTGGACTGGCTGCTCTCTCTGCAGCAGATATGGTAAGTGGAAATGAGTTCATGCTTTAAATGTTCTTTTTACATTCAGTCTAATGTGAGTTTATTCTTTCAAAGCTGTGCCAGTGCAGGTATGTCTGCTTGCTCTAACTGTGATTGTAGTTTTGCAAAAGTTGTTTTCATGAAATTATCTAACTATCTACATTTGAAAGGTATTCAGTTGAATTAGTTTAATTTGTGTAAAGATGGCCAATTTACTGAAGAATTCTCTTATTTATGCAGTTATTTGTTCAACTATTAATTCATATTTTAATAACTACTCATGACACAATAAGCACAGATAAATAATCTACTAATGTACCAATGCTAACACTCCTAATGTACTCCAAATTACTTTATTTTTACTTTTACTAGTTATTGATACCAGTTTTTATATGACTAAAAAAATGATAAATGACTACTAAAATCACCGGATTAATAACAGCAATAATAAAAACATTTGAACACTTTTCTGACACAGAACGCAGAGCTAAGTGCTTTACAAAACAGAAAAAAATATATTTAATGCAAAGCAGACAATAACATAATAAAATTAATTAAAAGGAAAAATAAAATAACGAAGTGGTGACAACAGCAATAATCATGATAATGAGAACTACAACAACAATTCTTATGATCAGAGCCACCAACACCATCATTGTTCTTAGAAAAAGTGAACATGTAGTTGGCTACTACTTTCTCCCATTGTGAAATCTTTGAGGACTCTCTGTAGTGGGTACATGTGGACGCTCAAAATGCACTACACAGGGAGAGATCAGGCTGTTTTAGGAAGCTGCTGATTCAACTGCCACTTGCCACTTTGGAGGCTGTAGTTTGTGCCAATATTGAATCATACTGAATTATACTGAGAAGTGTTTCTAATATTTTGTCTACCTATAATACACATGGATGGGTTTTATAGTATACTATCCTACAATCTGTGCTTCTTTAGTGGTGAATCAGCTGCATGAAGATGAGATTAAACAAAACGAATCTAATAAATTTCAGTTGCAGTCCTTTGGCAAGATGTTTTTAAACCACAATAAACCAAACTGAAACTAATATTTATTGTATCTGGTGTTTCACTGGCTGCTGCAGTGGTTCTGATTGTGACTTGTTGAGCATTCAACATTGAAATGCAGTGTAGATGGGCAGTTCCTGTGGTTTATGCCATAAATATTGTTATATACATTTGCACAAGTCATTGGCTTTTCAACACATTGCTGGTCTTCAGAGATAAAATAAAATGAACAGGCCCATCTGTACATGTAAATCAATATAAGAAATGTTAACACACAGTGTTGTTGTTGTTGTTACAATTATTATGTGAATATGTGTGTATGTGTATTTTTAAAGCATATTTATTTATTTACTTATAACTTAATTTATAGGCTAAACAGGTTAATTTCATGTATTTATTTATAGAAGAATGCACTAAATGCACTAAACAACATTTCTATAAATTAGCCTGTGTGTAAATTTCAGTTCCAGTCCTTTGGCAAGATGTTTTCAAACCACAATAAACCAAACTGAAACTAATATTTATTGTATCTGGTGTTTCACTGGCCACCATGTTTGAGGGTACTGGAGGTAAAGAATCTTACTTTTGCTGTATTATTTTTTAGAAATACTACTACCTCTGCTTCCAGAAAAAATTAACCTGACAAGAACAGTATTCTTTCATTGTCTTTTTTAATTTAATTTTTTAATCTTATTAATTCAATTAACTGGTCAGTTATATTTTGTGTACATTTGATTTTCCAACATGGAGGTCTCTATAGTCGTAGAACCTGAAGTTACAATGTGTAACTAATGTTGTAGGCTCCCTCTAAGAGCTGTTTATTTGGTTAAGTGCTAATGCAGTCAATCCCAGATGCCTTCAAAACAGCTGTTCCAAAACCCTTCCTAAAGAAACCCGTGGATGGGTTTTATAGTATACTATCCTATAATCTATGCTTCTTTAGTGGTGAATCAGCTGCATGAAGATGAGATTAAACAAAACAAATCTACAAGCTAATCTGTGAATGTGATGCACGTTTAATGAAACCCTGAAGGAAACAGCACATCAGTTCTAGTCATAAATTATCATTTTATCTTGGCTCCAGTCTGCAGCTCATATCTTTTTCACCTTTTTTGTCTGAAGTCTGAACCTCCTCGACGTTGCTGCTTCCTCATATGTCACCCAAAACATATGAGGGCTCACACATTTCACTGTATCTAATCATGTTGACACATTAACGTCCTTTTAACCTGCGACGGGACATGTGCAGTGACTCCGCTGTCCTGACTTCACTCCACCACCGTACAGTCAAAACAGAATGACAGAGTGAGCGATCACAGAGCGTTTGATTTGAGCTGTCTGTGTGTTCTTGTTCCAGAAGATAAAAGTCATAGTTGTCTGGACGTGTACTTTAGTCATCTCCCTGTTCGTAGAGACCTGTCATGCACAAAAGGTAAACCTTAACAGCTGCTCACATTTTCCACTGGTTTCCTGAACGATGCCTCTTACCAAAGCAAACTGCTGTCTCTTTCCCCTCAGCTGAACGTCCACTGGGGTCCTCAGTCCATGATGTACTTGAAGGGCAAACGTGAGTTTAAGCACAAAGCAGACGCTCTGCTGACACTTTGATTATTAACACAAGTGAACTGAAATCATGTGAATCACTTGATTATCACCAGTCAGACAGAGATGGATTTTCAACTCTGATCCAAACGTATTAGACTGTAACATTATGGATACATCACAGCATCTGAACACGTCTCTTAAATTTACTAGTTGAGTTTCTGTTGTTGTTGAAACTGTAGTTGGTTTCTTCATGATGTTCCTCCTCTGTAATGTGCTTTTCATTTTGTCAGTGTACTCTTACTCGGTTCCATATGTTTCAGACAGATGTTCTCATGTGCCAGATCAATGCCTCAAATGGAGGTTCACACAGTGATTACACAGAAAATCTGCACACACTCACTCTGACTGCACACAATGCAAATGTGAAGATCTGTTACATGCAGTTTTTGTACCATGTTTTATGACAATGTCTCAAATGTTGTGGATGATACAGACGTGTAAACTGCAGATATTATGCATAGTAATTACGGCACCCCTGTGTGGCCAGTAGGTGTTTTGTTTCGTGTAGGTCTAAATCTGCAATAGTAACAGAACAATATAGATCTGTCCTGTTTGGACCTTAAAAGCCTTAATAAATGTGACTACATGTGAAATACGATTCTAATGTGTCCTAGTAACAGTTTCAGGTTTTGCACGAACAGAGTTCTGCTTCAGTATTATGTGTGTGAGAAAATGGCCGCTGTCTGAAAAGCAACATCTCAGTTTAACCCGGCTTTCTGCCGCTCTTGTCTTCAGATGGCAGGAGGTTTGTGTCAGAGGATGACAACAGTCTTTTCAAGGAGGGTGTGCATGGCTGGTATGCAGTGCTCAGAGGTGCAGTACAACTTCACTTCATCCCTGTCTGTTACTTCAGATTTACTGAGTTTGCTTCTTAAAAGCTGCGTCATTTATATTAAACAATAAATCAAATTACAAATGATGCTCAGAGTGGCGAACCCACAGAGAGTTAGTATCACAGCTCTACGAGGCTGCAGCTCATTGACTGTGTAGTTGAGCCTCAGCGCTTTCACCTGCAGCAGATCAACCCACTGTACACCTCAGCACACAGACTCAGTTTGAGACCAGCTGGTGAACATAGTGGGACATTTAACAGCTAAAGAGACAGATGTTTGGTGGAGACCAAATCAGGCTGAAAATAGAGTGAATATTGGACATGAACACGACTTCAAATGAACGCTAATGTCTCTCTGTATCTGTATCTTGTGGTTGTTGGCAGCTGTTTGCTAAATATTTACTCAAGTTTCTAGATTTGCATGATTGCTTTTTATATGCATTAATCGCAACCATAATTATCTATCTTAACGCATCAAGATTAACCAAAAACTTAGGATCAAAAATCATAAAACAAACATCCATGTGTATTACATACCATCCAAAGTGCATTTGAGTTCATAATAAGCACCACAGGTTTCAGAATCTGAAACACTGTGAACACATTTACTGATACTGATGGCTATGATAATGTTAGCTTTATTTTTAACATGGGACCTCTTCCTGTCTCTCTCTCTCTATCTGTGTGTGTGTGTGTGTGTGTGTGTGTGTGTGCACGCGTGCAGGCATCCACAGGCAGCAGTCCCAGGAGTTCAGTAAACCCAGTCGCATCGTGAGCTCAGAGAGAGTCCTCATCCACTACCTGCAGGGAAGATGAGACACACTGTCAGACGGTCTACACATGGGAAATAAACTAACAATTCACTGACCACATGTCCAAAACACCAAAGTTCAGTTCACAGCAGTCAGGGGCCAGTTTCTATTGAGCGTGACAGGCAGAGGCAAGAGGTGCTACAATCCAACCAGACCATCAGCAAGTTATCATGACAGCTCTACTTATGTTGTTATATGAATATTAAACATTTCACAGTTACACAGTTTCCTCAGTGAATTGTTATGTTTACCTCTTTGTATTTTTCATGCATGAATAATGTTCTATGTACAGATTTCTGCTTGCTGTATATAAAGCAACAGAAGAGGGCGAAATGCTCGGAATAAATGATGGAAGATGCTCTTTACATCTTTTTTTGTCTCCATCTCTCTGGCTGCAGTGTGTCTTTTTGACCACCAGAGGACAGCAGTCGATAGTAGGAAACTTGATGGGCAGATTTCATGAAAAGGGTAACTGACAGATAAAATGTTTTGTACTCAGTGATATGAAGTAAGATAATTAGGCATGAAAACTTGCAGCAGCGGGATCAAATATCATTCATCATCAGCCTGCTTATACTCATTCAAATACTCTCAAATGTGACTGCTTAATGAGTAGATTTTCCTCTTACCTAGGTAGATGTAGGCAAGCATTACACAAGCAAATATTATTTGGTCACTAGATATAGTAATTAAGCACATATATTATGTGGATATATCTAATATTCATTCATTCATCTTCTATACCCTTGATTATCCCTTTCGGGGTTGGGGGGGGCTGGAGCCTATCCCAGCTGTCAACGGGCGAGAGGCGGGGTACACCCTGAGCCGGTCGCCAGCCGACTGCAGAGCAACACACACACAAGCATTCACTCTCACATTCACACCTAGGGACAATTTAGAGTCACCAATTAACCTAATCAGCATGTTTTTGGTCTGTGGGAGGAAGCCGGAGTGCCCGGAGAGAACCCACGCATGCACGGGAAGATATATCTAATATATAGTAGATATATCTTATATGGAAACATTTAAATGTGCTAAATTAGATTATGGTACAAGCTGATTAACTTTATCTACCCCAATATTACAAATCACACATTTGCCTCAAAAGGCTTATCAATGTGTAAAATATACAACACTCTCTATCTTTTTCAGATGATGAAAAACTCTGCCAAAAAACCCTTTCATGGGGGAAAAAAATGGAAGGAGCAACAGAGGAGAGATCCCTCTCCCAGGATGGACAGACATGCCATAGATGTGATATGCAGGACTACTTAATAAACCAACATAGTCAAATTTTTAAGGGTGAGCAAGTGAACCCTGGTGTGAGACACACAGAGGTGAGCGGACTGGAGTCTGAATAAAGAGAATTATTTATTGTAAGGGCAGAAAGGATGGAGATGGAGAGGAGCTGGGCAGGAGGGATGGCTGGAAACACTGAGCTGAGTCTAGAGAGTGAGGAGCTGGAGTGGGTAGATGCAGGGGTGCAGGGCTGAGGGGCAGGGCTGACCAGACGAAGGGCTGACAGAGCAGACAAAAGAGAGGAGAAATAGGATCAGCCAGAGGTAAAAAGGCAAAAAGCTCATATGTACTAGAAAAGGCTTAAAACACAGACTGACTGAACAGGAAGCACGATCAGGTGGCGTGGACACAGCAGAGCTAAGTCCTTATAGGAGTCCTGATTACAGGATAGGATGCAGCTGGATGCAGCTCCGGCTCCGGCACACCTGTCTCCACTCAGGCAGTAACACACCATACAGACACATAGACCGAGAGAAGCTTGGAGGGAGACAGAGACTGCAGTTCAGATGCATTCCAGGGGCAGATGTATATATATATTTAATGTTTTTCTCGTCAACTTCATAGATTTCTGTAAATATATGTTACAACATGTTTCAAACAAGTTGGGACAGGAGCAACTAAAGACTGGGAAAGTTGTGGAATGCTCCAAAAACACCTGTTTGGAACATTCCACAGGTAAACAGGTTGATTGGTAACAGGAGATAGTATCGTGATTGGGTATGAAAGGGGCATCTGGAAAGGTTCAGTCATTCACAAGCAAAGATGGAGCAAGGTTCACCACTTTGTGAACAAATGATTGTAGTAAGGATATTACTGCATGTGCTCAGGAACAGCAAGCAGATCTAGCAGCTTAGTTAGTAGAGCTAGCTGGGTTACTCCACTGATATATTGTGGATGACCCCCATCAGTCACATGACCCCAGCTTTGCAGGCTGGAGCCCTCCAGTGTTGTACTGCAGGTTCTGACCACGTCACTGTATTGAATGAAGGCATTTTGTGCAGCTGTAGCCTGATAAGCTTCTGTGGCTGCTTAAACCACACCCATCCGAACCTCCATCTGAGCACTGTGACCTCTCTGTCCTCCTCATACACTCCACCACTCAAAGCTCCATTTCCTCCAACCATATAAACAGCCTCTATTAGCCTCAGTTAAGCAAATAGCAGCAGTGTTTGGTTTAGCTAATCCTGTCATGGATATCACCTCTGTTTAGGCTGATCACATTTCTGGCCAACGCTGCTAGATTTCATCACGCTGCTGCTGGAATCAGTTTGGACATTTCTTCCTTTTTTCTTTGGCAGGGAGGCTGGGGGAGAGTGACATGTGAACTTAAACCTGTGTTCACCCTGAAGGGGGCCTGGGATTAACCGCAGGCCTGAAAGAGGACCAGTGAACATTGTGTGAGCAGAGATCTGCTGCTGTGCTGCTCTCTGATGGTTTAAGCATAGAGGGGGTAACTCTACATGAACGTCTCTTCAGCCTGATCTGCCACACTCAAATACGATGGTACATTGTCCTATAATGCAGTGTTCTGTCCTCGAAGAGAGGACAACTGTGAATGCTCACTCTGTAAAAGATCACAGAAAAGAGACAGTTGCATGGATTAAAATACAAGTAACAAGACAGAAAAAAGAAAACCAGAGTGGAGGAAAGAAGGAAAATGGAAAGACTGGAAAGGAAGGAAGGAAGAAAGAAAACCAAAGAAAGCATTGCAATTAAAACAAAGGAGTGGAGAAATTAAAGAAATGAGAAGTGAAAAGAAAGAAAGGAGTGAAAGAAAAATAGGAAGGGTGAAAAAACATGACCGATGGCAGGAAAGAAATGAGACTGGTCAAAGGGAAAGGAAAGAAAACACAAGGCTGGCAGTGAAGGAAAGGAGAGAAGGAAAGATGGATGAGAGAAAAGGGAAAAACAAGGAAGGATGGAAAGAAGGAAATGAGATAAGAAAAGAGGGAAGTAAAGAAACAAAGAGGAGGAAAACAAACAAAGATAATCTTTATGCCTTTCAATAATACTTTATTTTTGATAATCTTATTTCATCTCCAAATGACATTCACAGTTTAGTTATAGACTCTTATACTGCAGAACCAGCTGTGTGTCCGGTGCAGGTCACACGTCTTCATTAAAAAACCGTCATCACGCAGGTAAGTCCTGCCGTCCTCCGTCACCTGACGCCACCTGCTGCACTGAGGTGCTTCAGCTGTTCATCACACAGGACATAGCGTCCAGCGAAACACGAGCATCCTCACTCAAAAAGGCACTTCCTTTGTTTTCTAAAAGCTTGTCCAGTCAGGGGAGGACGTCCTTGTTTTTTGCTTAACCACATGACCGTCTGAACTGTCTCCACGTCCAGCTCCTGCTGTAATGAAGATGGGCTGCATACACAGAGTTAAACAGTGATGTGACATTGAGGGGTTTGGCAACATGATCATAACAGGCGCCGACTGGCGGTTCATTGCCGGACTTCAGCGGTGTGGTTTAGAGGGGAGACGTCACGCCGGCTCCACCTTTTAAGTCGTTCAACCATTTGTTTGTGTTTGTTACATGAACTTCATCACAATAACGAGTGTGAGGCTGATCCAGTTACATGCTTGCTTGTGCTTCTTTGTCCAGCACAGAGTTACATCCAGGATGTATTAAGCCTAGTTTAGCAAGAACACTGAAAGCAGGAGGAGCCTGGTGACTAGCATCATCAAAGATGGAGGAAGTACACCTTCCAAGAACTCAGAGCCGTCTGATTTGGGCCCTATATGATGTAAATAGTAGCTTGGAAGCGACTTACCAAACCACATAAAATCACTGGAGCAGACTCAAGATGCTGCCAGCTGCAAACAAATGATGAAAGGCTTCAGATTAATGGTATATGGTTCGACAGTGCAGGGCACACTACGCAAATGAGAGAGTTTATGACAGGCTGTGAGCCGTGACAGTCAGTGCCTCATGAGATCTGTGATTGGATCCTTTTAAGGACAATCCAGAGTCAGTTTTCCACAATACATTACTGACATAGTTAACACGAGATGAATTACCTGGCTGCTTTCAAATGCTTTTAGAAATCAAACTGAGACTTTATTTAGTACAAATGTCCTAATTATTGTCCATCTGGCAACACCTGACTGTGGTTGGTTAAGAAAAATCGGCATAATTAAGACAGTTTAGGAGTTCGACAAAGTCAGAGCTCGGCTAGCAGTTTCCTCCTGTTCTGTTCTTTGTGCTAAGCTGGGATAAGCATGCCCTGGATCTGTGTACTTGCCACACAGAAATACACTGATCTCTTAATCTCACTCTGGGTAAGAATATCAGACTGTTTCTTTAATTCTGTTGTTCTCTTGATTTTTGTTTTTGGGGTTTGCCTTTAAATGACCATCAGTAGCTCAGTGTTTGTCTCCATGAGTTCAAACCCTGTGCTTGTTGGGACAGTGCCGATCATATAACAGCGAGGATAAATAGTCTATACAATTATGGATTAAGTTATAAACCATGATAAGCACCAACATGTGAACCTTGGAATGACTGCGCTGACATGCACACCAATGGTCCTTCGTTTCGGGGAATTTTCCAGGATTTCCAGCATTATCATGGAACATTTAGGCATGCTTTCATTACAAATCAAAGCAGAACTAAAGTTTAACCTTAATTTAGAAATACCTGTGTCTGAAAAAGACATCCTTCATCTTTAACTAAGCTCCTAAAACAACACGCCAGCAGAACATCGTGTGCATGTTAACACATTCAGCAACAGCCGACCACACACACACACACACTGCTCACCTCATCGCCCGTCACCTTTCATATACAATTTAAAAGTACAAGAATAAGAAAAATACTCTCCATATTTTACACATATTATAAAACGTTCTCTTACATAAAAACTTCTCCCACATAATGAAAATCTCATTTGTTTCATAATCTACAATAACACACATTAAAATCAAAACATGTGATCGTGTGTGTGTGTGTGTGTGTGTGTATGTGTGTGTGTGAGTGTGCATTAAGCAATTGCTGACATCAAACTTTGACAAAATATACTCAGGTCTCCTGCACTTGATTTATGTTTCCTGTAAATAAATCAAGCACTCCTCATGCGCTCCTTAAAACGCATGCAGCTGTTCACTGTTTGCATTCTAATAAGCAGCATGACAGTGTGTATTACCTGGCGTCCAACATTGATTCAACTTGGTTTCGTGTTGAGGGTTTCATTTCCAAGCTCAGTACCTTAGTTTAACGATAATAAGCAGCAGGGTTTGATTGGAGATGCTACATCTACTGCCTCCATGGCAGCTCTGCCTCCCTGGAAAGCTTCATCTGCGTTTTAATTGTAATTTGAAGGAGCAGGAGGCAGTTACATCAGGCTGTACTGTACAAATAGTACTGGGATGTGGCTGGAATAACAGGTCTGCTGCAGGGAAATACAATGCCCATCTGAACCTCTAATCAGGTAATTATTGAATGCAATCCTGTGTAATTTTATGGTTTATATAAGTATACATAA
This sequence comes from Chaetodon trifasciatus, assembly GCA_037975065.1. Classification (NCBI taxonomy): domain Eukaryota; kingdom Metazoa; phylum Chordata; class Actinopteri; order Chaetodontiformes; family Chaetodontidae; genus Chaetodon; species Chaetodon trifasciatus. The sequence continues at coordinate 2,606,458 of JBBMOE010000002.1, read as the reverse complement.
GTATATATAAAATATATGAATGGGTGTTGACCAGGAGTTAACCTGTGATAGCTGTTTCAGATGAACGGGTCCATCAGGGGTTACCCCTGTGAGAAAGGGCAATCACACAAAGTGTTTTAGGGGTTGGAGAGCAGGGCGGATTCATGGTACTTTGAAAAGGTTGTGGCTCTTATGAAAATCAATACTTGTTTTTTTCCTGTAAGACTTCACATAACGCGATGACCTTTCAGTATGAACGGCTGACCAGAAATTATGACGTCTCACAAACTGCTTCACTCCCTCACAAGCTAAGACACAATGAAACAAGGACTTAGACCGTGCACCTGAGTCCATTTCAGCAATGCTTCTCAACATTTATCTGCCATTTTCCTGGAAGTATATTTCATACATGTCATCCTACAAAGCTGGCTATGCAGGGCCTTGATGGAAATGCAGCTAGAACGTCCTGATTGGTCGATTGTTCAATCAGTAGTTAGTCAGTATGTCCTTAAAATTTAGAATGCTACCTCTTCTTACCCAATCAAAAGCCAGCCTTTCAGTGGATTAAAGGGTTTCCATGTCTACACAGTTTGCTTGACTCTCTGTATTCACATGTTGGTGTGTGTATCAGCCAATCATGAAGCGTTACATTCTGAGTTTCTACAGAGAAATAAAGATAATAGGGTAATTTAGGGGTCAGCCATTTCAATTATTCCAGTTTGCCACCTAAACAGGCTCTTTGCTGCTAGGAGTGACTCGAACGTTATCTTTGTGCTTCAGACCTGCATTAAGTGCTGGTTGGGAAGGATCTGACCTTCAAAGCTCCGCTGTGTCATTGTCTGACTCTTTGTGTCCTCTTTGTACCCTTCTGTAGCCCGGCTAACATTACTGTAAGGTTAATGTATCATCACTCAGACTATCCAGCGACAGCTACACAGAGTGACCCCTGGGAAATGCAGTTTCCTTTGGGCCATTATGAATCACCCAGAGAACCTGATATGGAGATATTTGGCAGAAAAGGGAATGGGCAGCTTGTGGGAAGATAAAGTCAACGTAGAAGTGTCGGCACTGCGAATTGGTGAGTACTGGCTCACTTTGAGTGCTGTGAAAAGGGTTTTTTTCTACCTGTCTTCAAGCACAAGAACTGGACTGAGCAGGATTAGACTAAGATGGTACTGAAAGAGCATTTTGACTGTCAGAGGGCACTAAACACAAGCAGACTGTGGAGCTCTGGATGACACTTCATTAGGATATTATATCGTAGCATACAGAGTAGTTGGGGCAGGCTGGCAGACAAGGTTTATGATCACTTGCACATCTTCTGTTGCGCATCATATAGCCCATATTGTTTTGTAAACATCATTGTGATATTGATTCAGTTTGACAGTCACACCAAAAATATTTGGGTGTAATTGGAAGCAGAATGTGAGACAGAGGAGGACAGTAAAGAAAGAGTGCAGTGTGCGACTACAAGGCCAGCAACATTTCTGAATGTAAGGCAATACCCCCAGAGCTCCGGCAACGAGACATGGCCTCTCTCTCTCTCTCTCTCTCTCTCTCACACACACACACACACACACACACACACACACACACACACACACACACACACACAGGTTTATACGACCCTGATAAGAGGATAAAAACACTGTGTGCCACACTGCACTGCACTATTCAAACATGACAGGAATTTCCTTATTTTGACCCCTACTGCCTAATGGTTAATAGTGCATGTGTGTGTGTGTGTGTGTGTGTGTGTATGTGTGTGTGTGTGTGTGTGAGATACGGGCTGGCATGGCTGAGGAGGGCAGGGGGACTGATGTCTCTGCTTCTTAATTTTAATATCTGTCTGTCTTTTTCAGCCAATTACATCCCTCAAAATAGATGATACACGTTTCCTGCTGCTTTCAAATGTCAATGTCAATTTAAATGCATCTGAAAAGCAGGTTGTAGCTTGTTAAACAGTTGACTTCTTTAAGATTATTCATTTTCTGGCCCCAAGTATTTACTTTGCTCTTGCTGATAAAATCACCAGCAGAGTGACTTTGCTCTCCAAACAAAGTCGAAGGGCCAATTTCCCCCTGAAAAACATGACTCACTTTGCACCACTTCATATGAATGAGCCTCCAACCTTTTTGTTCCTGTCCTCCCACCTGTGCGCCGTGCGCTCTGTGCTGGACACAAAAATACCACACAGACAGGCGAAGACTGATTCAAAGTGAGGAAAAAAAACAAACTGCTCGAGCACTGCTTGTGCTGGTCGTTGTGCTGTCAGGAAAACAGAGCCGTTAATGATAACGTGATTTTGTTCTTTCCATTGTCTTGCTGGAGTCAGTGAGTCAGCTAATCTGCAGTTAGAGTGACGTTTCTGATTGGTGCAGGTTTTGTAGAACTTCATAAGCAATTTTGGAATAGAGAAGAAATCTTAAATATTTTGACATCAACTATGGCTTTTACAGGAGCTTTTGCAATTCCTTCTCAGTCGTGTTGAACATTTCCCTAATCAGAGTATAAATGATCTTTTCTGTACGGAGCCTGACAATGCAGCTCTACACATTCCAGTAATTAGCCAGTACCATTTGCTTCAGAGATAGAAAAAGTCAGTGTTGTTGCACCTGTAGATTGTGAAAATCGATGATCCGAGGGGTAAGAAGCCAGCTGAACCCTGTGTCCTGCATCTGTGCGGTCCGTCGGGGCTCCACAGCTGTGAGAAACTCCTCAACTTTAAAAAGACAAACCATCAGTTTCATCAACAGGAAGAAGCTTTAAAACAAAAACGTGCTGTCGAGTCGTCTGGCCGACGGGAAAACAGCCATCTGCAGTTGTCATGGTGACAGTACTCTGCTTGTGACATTCCGTAGTCGTCACTGTGATAGTGTAGCTGTCAGTGTTGTCATGGTTACAGTGTTATTATGTTTCCATCCTCTCTCATGCTCTCCTGACTGCTACTCGAGGTGTGGGCGGGGTTTCCGTTGTGATTGGACATCATCATGGAGCTGTCGCTCAGGGTTGCTCCAACGCTATTGGGCAATGAGACGCTCTGTGGGAGGGGCCTAACCACAGTGGGGTTGTGTGGCCTGTTGCTCGGTGAGTCTCTGTTGAGGTTAGTGTTGTTGCTGTTGGTCACCCGTTGGGAGCTGAAGGGTGTCAGGCAGTCGTTCTCCAGAATGAGGTCGCCTTCGTCATCTTCATCATCGCTGTCGCCCTCTGCAATGCTGTTGCTATAGTAACAACAGATGACAGGGCAAGTAATTATTATGAGTTAATCTGAAAATGACACTCTACTACAGACGTGTAACAGATTGTTGTGCCAAAAATGAGTAAAAGCCCAACAAGCGCTCTCCTCTGTGGTCTCTGCCCACTCCTGAGAAGAAGATCTGGCTCTCTTCGGCTGCTAAATGTTCCACTATGTTCACCAGCTAGTTTCCAACTGTGTCTGTCTGCTGAGTGCAGCTGAACAGGTGGTGTACACGATGTATGTCAGAGCTTTTCCACTGAAAACAGCTGCTGACACTGCCAGAAGCAAGACTGATGAGAGCAGTGAGACCATAACAGTAAAACTGTCTGTTGTAAAACCAAAACATGGAGCTAAAAGAGGCTTAAAAGCTTCTTTTAGATTTGGCAACAGGGGAACTGATGGTCATGTGTCATCTGTCTGTGGGATCACCACTATGAATGACACCTTTACATTACACATAGCCATGGCATCCACTGTTTAGATACAAATACCGATTAGTTCAGCTTTGCATTGCACATTTAATGTATGGTTGATTAATGCTGGCTGTCTTCTGAATGTTCTGAAATGACTTTATATAACCACACTTTGAAATGATCTATTAAATACTTCACGTCTATTTCCAGACTTCATGAGTCAGCAAAGCCGGACAAATTTGAGAGTAACATCATCAGGGGTAGGATGGCTTACAATGAACTGTCCCTACGTCTAGACACTCTCCAGTCACTGGGCAGTATGTGATGAAAATTTCAGCGCTATTTCTGATTGGCTCTCTTGTTTGAATTTGACTTTGCTGAGTCTGCCATGTCGTCAGACAAGCATGTCATTCAATGCTGGAAATTCAACAATTTGGCACAACGCAGTATTTATCACCAGTGGCTACAGTGCAAAAAACACTCCTGACCATGTCTTACCTTGCAGTAATGGGGTTGCTCTGCGAGGCGGGGCTTGGTGAGTCATGTGATGGAGCAGAGCCAGTGGATCCAGCTGAGCCGACAGAACCAGAGTTACCCATTGAGGTTTTACTCCCACGATGCACCACATTGTTCCTCTGATTGGCTGGCTTGACCGTCACAATGAGGTTGTGACTGTTGGCCACCATCATGTCTGTAACCTGAAACCAGACAGAGATGTGTCATCTGAAAGTAGTGCAAACTTCAAGGATTTGTTTATTTCCCCAGAAAAGTCAGTCAGTGAACCATTTACTTCATCGGACTACAACCGATGTGAAAAATCAGACGTGGCTCTAAAACTCCAGGCAAAAAAGGAAAGTGTTTATCGTGGTGTCACAAAAGATTTGATCAGTGAACATCTGTCCCTTTTACTGTCTCACTGTTAAATATTACTGTATGTACGACCTTCAATCCACAATATTTTATGTCAAAAATAAAAGATTTGCACATTAATCCAAATCCAATTTAGTTATATTACTGTATCTTATACTGTAGCTGGTGTCACAGTAAAAGATCAGCTTTAGGTAACTAACAAATCCTCATTCGTGCATTAGAATCATGAACTTTAATCAAAGCAATCGTAGTGAAATAAGCAATAATCAACTTATAAGTGCATGTCAGATTTTGAAAAGGTTCATGAATGTGGTTAATCATGTTGAGACAGCACATGGAAGCTTTTGGCTTTTGTCACAAAAAGGATGATGCTGAAGAATGTAAACATAATTGGTGAATGAACCCTGTAAACCTGGTCTTCTGTCTTTATTGAAGGTCTCATACAGTACTTGATTCATCACGCTTAATCTTTTGCTGGGGCTTGGAAGGTCTCCAGGAAGATTAATGTTGCACACTGTGATTACCTGATCCAAAGATTTTCCTGCTACATCGATGCCGTTGACCTCAAGGATCTCGTCATTGACTCCCAGCAGCCCTGTGCTTTCTGCCAGACCACCACGTACCAGGCGAGATATGAACACCCCCGGAACCTGCAGAAGGTAACAGAGCTGATTAAATCTCTCTGCCACATGTTTTACTACCTGAGAACTTAGATTTCATATCAACAAATCTATGACACAGAGAGCAGTCAACATGTCTAATATATTTATTATTACTAGTACACTGCCCGTTCAAGACGTGCCTGTTCTGAACGGGCTGAGTGTTTGGCCTGCAGCATCACTTTTCTTTTCCTTTTTGAACTTTTTTAACAATATAGTAATATAATAATACGATATACCATCAATTTTAGACAATTTAGGCAGTTTGTTCGAGGTGTTCAGTTGTCTTAAAAATGTTAATATACGCAATTGAAAACATTTAAAAAGACTTTGATTATTCTATTACATGATTATTATATCTAACGACAATTTTTTTTCTCAATTAATTTAACAATTCGTTTTTCAATTTGTCGATTAATCGAACAACTACCGATTATAGTAAAGATCAACTTGTTATCATTTATGAATATAACAATTAATTTAGGTGGAATGTTGTGTAGAACTGTCTGTAGGTTGAAATATAATAATCTTCTCACCTTCTCCACGCCCTGCGGTGTCACCCGCACGCTCACCCCATCTCGGATGTAGAAGCCCAGTGGTTTGTGGGTACCATGCTTGTGGAGTCGTACACGCCGGTGCGTCTCAGGTAGGATGTCCACATCGATGATGGATGAGATCTGTCTGAAGTTCTGCGGCATGCCAATCATAAGGCCTGTTTTGTTCTTTGAGTGGGTGGAGCCTGAGCCAGTGGTGCGCAGTCCGGTTAAGCCCAGCCCCTTTTTACGCCTCTGGAGGGAGTTGGTGGCAAAAACGACTGGTTCATCCTCTGAAAGAAGACGCACAGAAGGATGGAAAAGTTCATCATTTATACTGTGATGCTTTTAAAAACATTTCAACATTTCTAGTTATGGAGATTTTTTTGAAGTAAACGTAATTTAAAGAAATATCAAAATATATTTACAGTTAAATATAACTTAGCTGTTCCATGCTAACACTTTAGCACACAGTACATGTTGAGTGACTGCACTCCCCATTTTAAAATGTTAATACACATTTCATGTATGTTGGTGATTGTGGGATCAATATTCAGGCTAACACGGCATACACCATGCGTACCACCCTCAATGTACTCCAGACATACTAATGATAACACTGCAAAATAATGTACACGGTTGTTTCGTGGTAGCCTGGATATATTAACTATATTGGGAGAGTCCAATACAACTATACTAAGAAACTAATATATTGAGCACTAGGTGTATGCCCTCTAATTAATTTAACCAGAGGTATGGACATCTATTTATGCTGAGAGGACATGGAGCTGCTTTAAGTTTGAAAAAATGAGGGGCTATCAAGCCCTGGGAACGAGCCCAGTCGTCTAGAAATTATACATGCAAATTTATATTTGCAGCACACGAATGAAGTCCAACTACAAAATTCAGTGCCAGTGAAAGAGGTAGTTGATATAGTTTTATAGTATAGTGGAGCCCAGCTTCTTTTTCAGTCTTAGATTCATATTCGTATTTTAGCTGCTTAAACCTACTCTAACATACAATAATGGAAACATGCAGGTGTTGTCGTAATAATTAAAGGAATGAAAGGAAGAGGGGCAGTAGACTCTAAAAGCTTCACTGAAATCTGGATTTCACAGAACTGCTGACAATCAGCTTTGATGAGGAGGCTGTGGGGATGTGAAGCCGGGGTGACCCCATTCACAGAGAGGTGAGGAAGAGATGCCAAAGGGAGAGAAAGGGTCATTCACATACTTTCAGAGCACCATCACAGGTTTGTCTATGTAATCTAATCAAGTGGAACAGTACATCGAAATATTTTTCCTCTTTTTCGTTTGAGGAACATTAATACAACTCAGTCCAAAAATATTATTCTCTGTGTAAAATTTCATATCAGGATCCATTACTCTGACTGTATGCGCAAGGGGAATTTCTAAATATTTGGATTACGATATTCACATAATTTCCTACTCTCACCCTTCACCGTGGGCATCACCATATCTCTTTCCTCCTTCTCTCTTCTTTTTGTTTTGCCATATCTCTCCATGCAGCTACAACAATGATTAGCTGACAGCATGACTTCACCAAAAAGATATTAGATTAAAAAGACGGGACATTTAATAAAGAAATATTCCTGACTTCTTCCTCTATAACCAATTCCATGACTGCGACTCCTGAAAACCACTTTGTGGCTACTTCTAAAACTTCAACAACTATCAATTCAACTCCAATGATTTCTGACAGTACAACTAAGGCTAAAACCTAAACTGCAAACACTTATTGTAATAAAACAATAACTAAAAGTGAAACCACATACAGTAATACTTGTCAGTCAAATACAGCAAACTATCTGTGCTTGTCCAGATGTTTCTCCCAATGCAAAAGACCAGAATTCATTATGATCTACCATAAATTCTAAAATAAAACTTGGTATTCAAATAATGGTTGATACAGCTAAATAATGCAAGTTAATGTGGTCGATGCAGACAATGCCAACACATGCAATGTGCAATTCCTTTTTGCCCTCTGTAACAGGAAGAGAAAACAAAATCCACGGCACAATTTCCCGTACAACCATAGAGTTATATTCCTTATCAAGAGTCCTTGTGGTAAAGGACACATCAGCATGACAACCAGATATCTGAAGACTAGAAATGCAGAACATTGTTCTACTGTTAGAAATGCAAACAAAGTCGAGCTGCCCTTAATTTTGCACATATGCGACATTGCCGACCTCTCAGGCTGGTATACTGGCCGTGAGAGAGACCAATTTCCAGACCAGCAGGCAAACCGAGGGAAGTCCTCCTGAAATATGAAGATGATTGGATTTCTAAATTAGAGACTCACACCTTTGGGAATGAACGAGAACCGGGAACTGAGGATCTTCCGGTGAAACAAACCCAACCTCAAGGTTCCTCAATAGATTTTTTATAAATGACCTGAGTGCTTTGTGTAAGTTTAAGTTTTTTCTACCATGGTATAAACATGGAGATAGACCTCTTTGAGTACTTTTCTATTTAATTATTCTGATTAATTTGAGCCTTTGAAAGTCCTGCCTGGGTGGGTCCATGCATGGGTGTGGTGTGTGTGTTGCCCTTTACTCATCACATGGTTCTGGTTGCTCCTACTCAGCCTTTTTAGAGTGCTGGTAACCAACTGTTATTGATGCTAAATGCTTTCTCCAGAAGGATAACACCTTTCTTCTGGTTCAAATTAAGCCTGGCAGGAAGGGGAATGATCAGACTATGACTAAGGGAAGTATTCTGTTTAATTCAGAGTAGTTTAAGAGCAATCAAAAAAAGTAAATACTTGATGAGGTAAAAACAGTATTTCTGGCAGGTTTGTGCTTTGTTGAGCTTACATCACCAGAAAATCAGGAACAGATTAGAAAATACAAAAATATGCTGGAGAAATTAACAAATTAAAGGCCTGTCTCTTAAAGAGGCCTGTTCTAAATGAAGGTCTGGTTCTCTCTGTAGTTGAGGTGTATTAAGGCCTGTGTTTGAGAATTTGTGGTCCACAAAAGGCTTCAGTGTGTACTATGAGAGGGGAGAACAAATCAAACTCTTGTATGTTAGTAAGTGATGCATGTTGAATTTCACTTTCACAGCGATATCAGAAGATGATTTTAGATTGTCCAATCCGAATGTGTGCATCCCAGTGAAACTGCCACCACTCCGTATACTGACACTTTCACTAAGACTACAGCCCTCATTAACTTGCCTTACTGATTAAAGATTAATACCAAAGGATTGTAGACGAACTCCGTGTCTGAGCAAATCGTGGAGGGTCTGGGTCTTGGATTGAGACTGAAGCAGATTAATCACAGATAGATTTAATCTCAATGTATAATCCCATTGTTGTTCAGCAGGAGATGATTCTTTCTTTGTCTCCTTCTTTAACATTTCAGCTGCCTCTATCAGTGTGTGTGCATGTATACACACACAGACACACTGTGGATTATTACTACCAGGGAACCATATGAGCGACAGCCTTTACTGGGCTCTGGGAGCATCTTTAAGCACTGCTGTGTGCTGAATAGGCAGGATGACAGGCGAAAAGGTTTAAAGGGTTATTCCATTCCAGATGTGACTCCTATATGATCCATTTATCCACTGATTTCTGCCTGTACATACAGCATATACAGCAGAGTAAAAGTAGTAAAAAACTAATTTTTTTTTAACCTCAGGATCACTTGTTGGAAGCAACATTACAGACATATAAACAGAGTTTACACACTAATTTTTCCCATTCTCTGGAGGCAATGTGCCATGCCTATCACATGACAGGGTGACAAGTCTTCAATTATACTCGCGGTTTGACGGCACCTTCTTTAAACTCTCTGTTAGATAGCTGCTCTATGTGTTTTGGCTTTGAACGTCACAGAGAAGAATGCGACAACCACACCCTCTCTGTTTTCAGCCGGTCTTGTTTCTGTTTCTATCTGGCAATCACGCTTAACCAGATTATATTACAGCTTTACATTACAACCGCTTCTCATTTCAATGTAAACTAGTGTAAAATCTGACTTTGAAGTATAGAGCAGTGACAATAAAAAGGACACAGTGAAGTGAGGAACATAATGAATGCAGATGCTTCCATACAGGACCACATGTCCTGCTGTTTTAACAACAATTGCTGGTCTTACATAATAACTGTCATTTTACATAATAACTGTCATCATGTCAGTTTACACATTCAGACTGATGCATCAGAGCTGCAACAACTCCGAGCTAAGTCTGTTGTTGTTGCCACACTTCAAGAAGATCAAAGAGTTCATATGCATCTAAGGCCAAAGACCATCTGAGCAGAGACAGAGGTTATCATCTCCCCCCATATACAACCACCTGTTATCACATCATCAAAATTCCTTCTTAAGTTTGGGACTTGAAGACCTACTTGCATAGATTTTTTTTGTCTTTGACAGACAGGAAGGAGCATCAAATGATGACTGAGTGAAGGACAACACACTGAACCGCTGATCAGGAACCTCTGGAGTAGAGTTGGGCAATATCCAAATTTTGATACCGTCAAACCTTCCCCACATTTTCCCGGGGTATACGGTATTACCGTGACTAATTAAAAATCACTTTGCAGGGCAGCATGACATGCACGCAGTTCAGAGGGTCAATGCTCATGCTAAGAAGCACCAATCCTAACTTGTAGCATACCAGAATGACGGGGAGAAACTCAGCTAAAAGCCTCTATCCAGCATTGCCACCCAAACGAAACATAATTCATACCCCAAGAAATTCTATGCGCATGTAACGAAAACATGAAAGTAGCGCACGTCAAGGGTACTACATCTGCTGATTTCACCAACTCACGCAAACCACAAAAGCCCGGTATCATATGAAAGCAGAGAGTCTGATGATCACGAAGATGTCTGCCTCCTCACTGTGCGACGAAAATTCGGTGAGCTAGCAGCCAAAGAGTAACAGAAAAAACTTTGCATATCATATCATAAAGTATGTCTTACCTTTGCTGTTTTGTGGTCAAAAGTTATATTCCAGCCTGAAAAAACGCTGCTAATGTCTCCTCCTAAGACTGTGTGTTAGTTTGAGATCAATCACGAAGGTCCTGGTTGTTTACATAAAGAGGAGGGGGTTTCTAGAATGGAGGGAGCGCTCTTCATGCAATAACCTATCTCTGGGGTTACTTCCTTCTGGATCGTCATTGGTGTTTCTATGGTGAATTTGGGTGGGTCGCTGAGCTATTGACCGGCGTAACCACGCAGTTAGTTTCCTCGCTCCGTCTCATGAATGAGCAGAGCGCTCACAGAGGACTCTGCTGAGCAGCCGGAAGTCTTATTTTACTGTTTTATTTGCATTTCGTCCTTTTATGAGAGCTAAGAACAACAGCAAGCAGAAAAAGGCTGAAAAAATGTTTTCAACAGAGAAGTTTCTCTGTATGTTTGGACAAGATAACGGTACTCTGCCCAGATGCACCTAAATGAGCGCCTGGACATACCTGTGTTAAAACATCTGTAAAACTGCTCAGGTTCATTTTTTAGCATGTACTTTTGCACAGTCACCTTTTTCCTCAAGTAAAATTTCAACCAGATACATTGAACGGAGTGGACTTCATTTTTGTTATGACGATGCTACAATTATGTTAGGCCCATATTGACTTATATGCACAGCATTTTGTTTTTTTTTATGATGGTAATGAAACTGATACCGTTGCTATTTTTAGATATCGCGAGATACCTTATTACCGGATTACCGCCCAACCCTAGCTCTGATGGTACGTGACCCAGCAAATGCTGCAAGAATGCTAACTGTTGGGTGTTCCGTGTCACTGATCTCAGCTGTATTTTCATATTAGACTCTACATATCACAAACTTAATGATTATTATCTGCTGAATGCCAGCACCAATCAACCACTGACTACAAACTGAACATAGGACTAAATCTGCAGAATTAACAGAACAATGCTTAAAATATAGAAACAGAAAGATACAGCCTTCAACCAGTAGATGCATTTCAATCAGCATAAGTTAACAGTGTGGTGAAAGAAGCTTGTTGACAATCAGTCTTTCAGTTCAATAAAGCCCTGCAGCTGAGTCTCGGGTCAGAGTGCAGTGACATTAAGCAGCACATCCAAACACTGTTTAGCTTCAATAAATTACATGTACAAGACACAAGGCTGCACAACATAACCCCAACCACTTCTACAGACAGCAGCCATTCATGTTTTATTCTTGAAATTCATTATACCGCTGTGTCACATTTTAAGATATATCATTTGCAATGTGACATACAGTCGAAGTCTGACTGAAATAGTGTTGGATTGATGTGATCGTACAAATGGCTTCACAAAAGTATTCTCAAATTATTTGTTTTTATCATTATTATAATAACTCACTGTTGAAAAACACACCATCTCTCCTGGTGCTGTGTGCTCAAATTGTGCTCTGCAAAGAACCACTGAATGAGAGCAGGGATGTGATTGGCTCAGAGCGTATCTATTATTTACCTTCACCCAGTCTGTTTCCACTTTGTGCTGCTGCTCAAACATGAACCAAAACAGCTGGTAGAGACACTCAGACACTCTTGTGCACCCAAGGCTCACCGCTTTTGTTTTCTTATGTTGCTATGAAGCCAGAGCCAAACAAACCAACCTTTTGGTTATAGACCTATTAGCCTCCTTTTCAGCCTTTGCAAACTATTTAAATAAAATCTGCCTGTGCCAGCTGAGGGAAAACACCTGCTGATCAGGGGTTGAACAAAACTGAAGGCTGTGTGGTTTCAGCTCTCTGACTGAGCTGTTTGCTAACCCCTGATGCAACATTTTGAAGAACATTTTACAGAAATTAGGAAAATAAATGTCTTGGCAACTCACTTTTGGCATAAGAATAAGGAGACACCTCTATCTAATCTAACTCCCTGGAAAAACCCCTGCCAGGTCAGGACAGACTATTTATTAAACATAATGAAACATCACAGGCAAGGTCAAGGCAAGTTAAATGCAGCCTGACATGAGGCAGCGCATCAATTGCTCTTTCCCAGCGTTACTTCTGGTAAGTATAAAACACAGTTTACAGTGCGTATGCTTCCAAAACAGATACAAAACATACAGAAATGTGGTCAGTGAGTTAACATTAGTCTGAGTTTTAGTTTGCTCCCCCGAAGCGAGACTGAACTGGCCTAAAGCTGCAGACACAGAGGGGGAAGCTGGTCAAAGATATACACTATGTGCTGTGTTTGGGTTGGAAAGTCAACTCCATTCACGACCTAAATTAAAAACCATACCACCGGGACAGCTGCTCTGGCCTTACTGAAGGACCTGGCTGAATTAACTGCAGATATCATGAGATCTTAGCACACAAAGGCGACTGTAAAGTGTGTTACTGGTTCAGGTAAATACACCTGGAAAGCTTAGTCACTCATACTTGGCCCTAATGCTCACTCAAAGCGCAAACGCAAGTGAAACTGGTTATTTGAAATAGAAAGAGCAAGAAACAGCATCTCAAGGAAGCAGCCACACACTCACACACACATTTCTTGCCAACTCTCATGCTGAGCTTTTATTTAGCTGCAAAAGAAGAGGAGCAAACAAAGAGAAGACATCTTCTCTGCTGGAGATAAATACCTGACCTGCTGCATTCCTCATACAGCATTCTTTCTGTCTGTCACACACACCGTCTCCTTCACTGCATGTGTGTGTGTGTGTGTGTGTGTGTGGGTGGGTGTGTGGGTGTGTAAGTGTGTGAGTGCATTAGGTCACTCTCTGAGCAGCAGTATCGACCAACGGAGAGCAACATTAATGTAAGATAAAACACACTAATGCACACACATTTCATTTCTATGCACACTGTCTCCATTTAGAGTATGTGTGTGTGTGCGCGTGTGTGTGTGTGCTTCCTGACAAGGCAGACAGAACAGAGACAGTACCTAAGCAGAAAGGGCCAGACTAAAGCCCGAAGGCACAGACATTGCTAAGCCCCCTCTAAACACACACACACACACACACACACACACACACACACACACACACAATGTAGATTGATGGAAAGATATTGTCGGCTTCCTCTTTCCCAAAAATATGAGATCAACTGTGTCCTTTAATGCGGTGTTGCACCAAAATCTGATGACTATTGTAATGCCATGTAAATCCTCCAGTATTTGTTAGACTGTCATGTTCCAACATTTCTGCTCTAATCTTGGAAAGTGTGTGACAGCATCATCCAAAACAAAGTCTTAGTCCAAGCTTTTAGGCAATCTTTGATGCTCGGAAACACTGAGGAACATAAAGACTGTATTTTGTGTTATGAGGCTCTGGCTTAGAGGCTGGAATTGGTCCCCGGGCAGCGGCTGCCCTCATGCTACTCAGGGATGGGTTATATGCAGAGAACAAATTTCACTACATTGTACTGTATGATTGTATGTGATTGTATGTACTTCTACTTCTATCTTTGAAAAATTATAATGTACAATGTAGAAAATAATAAAAAAAAAATGGAAAAACCGCTCAATGAGGTGTATCCAAACATTTGACGGGTACTGTAGGCATGTGTGTATCTGTGTAATTTTGTCTGTGTGGGAGCCAATCAGAGTTTTAAACTTCAGAGTGAGATGTTTCTGAAGTGAAGTCATTCTCCTTGTTTTCAAGGAGCTGTTTAAGAGCCAGGAGCCAGATGCATAAGACTCTGTGTAGATTCAGGAGTGAAACACTGTGTAGGCTCAAAGACAGAAATATGCAAACACATTCTTTTCATCAGATTTCTAAGGATGTGCATGTGCCAGACTATCTTTACAAATCTTGATCATTGTGGGAACAACACATCTGCTTGTCTTCACACAGAGGACGTTCAGTTACAAACAGACATAACTGTGAAACAATAATGCCTATATGAATGTGAAAATATGTATTTAGACAATAAATAACTGTGTTGTTTAAGTTTTTGACCATATACACTGCAGAAGCACTGACCTTAGATTCAGTAAAACCCCTGAGCTCCACTGTATAAAAAGAGAAGTAATATGAAGTGTGTTCTGTTTTACAAGCCTTTGACTTTTTATTCTCATCTCTTCTATGTCCCAGTGTTAAGTTCTTTGTATGTTTTTCAGTTTTGTTTTGATTCCCTGGTCCTGATCACTTCCTGCCGTCATCCAAGGCGTCGTTCACAACATTCAGCTATAGTCCCTTCTTTTCTAACAACTAAAAAATGTCAGAGATTCTAGTCTTTAGCTTTACAGGTGTTAGGACAGGAGCTTGAAATGGAGAAGCCTCATGTGAGGGGGTATCTTCTGTCCTCTGGTTCTCCGTCAGATACTAATATTTCTCTCAGAGGATTGAGACCTTGTAACATATACTGATATAAATATCCTCTTGTGGTTTGAGACATTAGAGTCGACATTGATTCTCCTTCCCGGTCCTCTGCTGAATTCCCAGAGTGTTCCCTTTTTTTTCCGATGTCCTACTACAGCTCTCTTTATCAGATCTTTTGGTAAACAGCACCAAACCAATAGGGACGGGACTGGACTGTGGCCTCGGCTCCTAAACAGTGCCTGGATCGACGGAGTCCAAGTCCACATCGTTATACATCTGACTCCAAATGTTGATTTTAAACTTGAGTTTAAACTGACGTTCTGATGAGGGCTGCAGTTATAAAGGTGCAGCTCATGGTTAGTTTTAGGTTTAGGGGACAGGTAGTGATCCTCATACAGACACAAATATTAGGAGGTGTGTGTTTGTGCTGTGTCAGTTGTATATTTCTGCACTGTGGCTGCAAAAAGCTTGATAATATATATTCATAATGTCAATAAAGATCTGTATTTCATAAGCAACAGCCAGCAAAGGTAAACATAATGGAATGCTTCTATGTTTTAACTGTTGGGGCTCAGTTTATTGATGTGAGGGTCGTTCTTCGCTGGTGGACACTGAGAACAATAAATAACTGTCCAACCAGAAACTACTGCCTGGATCCTACAACCTGACTGCTTTACTATGACTTCTTAATCATTCTAAATGCTAAATTATTGTCTTTTACTGGCGTCTGCTTTTAATTTTCCTTTAATTGTACTTTATTATTATTATTTTTATTATTATTATTA
>JBBMOE010000002.1:2563476-2590533 GCA_037975065.1 Chaetodon trifasciatus | reverse complement strand
GAAGCAGCTTTCAGTTATTATGCTCCTCACCTGTGGAACATTCTCCCTGCACACCTGAGGTCTGCACCAACTGTCAGCTCATTTAAATCAGGATTGAAAACATTATTATTTGCTACAGCTTTTAATTAAAGTAAATATATTTGCTCAATGACTTTTCCTTTAATTGTATTTGATTTTTATTATTATTATTATTATTTTATTCTCTTCTAATCTCTTTCTTTCTTTGAAATGTATGATTTTAATGTATTTTTATGCTTCTGTAAAGCACTTTGAATTGCCTGGTGTATGAATTGTGCTATACAAATAAATTTGCCTTGCCTTGCCTTGCCTTACTGACTAGTTTGAGTGTTGGCTAATTAAATAACTGACTTACCTGAGTGTGAAATGAACTATAAACTCCTCTGCCAGTACACAATAAAATATTTACATGCAACATTTATACCATGCTAAAATTACTGTAGCAATACGCAGGGGGGCCTTGCTCACCTGACCTGACCCTGTGTGGTCACTGCATAGGACTTACAATATCATCTGAAATCAATATGATGATTGTCACATTAAGCTCAGTTGTGCATTATAAAACAATGTCTTATTAAATACACCTGTTTTCTTGCTAATTCTTTGAAAATCATGCATGATGACTATGTAATATTCATTAAAGATACTTATGAATCCTTTAGGTTTCGCTAAATGGAGAAATCAAAGTAAAAACAGCTTCCGCTTCACATATCCCGTGACTGACGTAGTAAGCATGCTTTCTGTTATCTCGTTCATCTGCAGGATGTTTTCAGGTGTGGAGTGACGGGGAAATGGTTGCCGAACAGACTGCAGCGTCTGAAGTGTCTTTTCTATGGTTCCTCGTTCCGTCTCAGCCATTCACAACGCGCTCGCAGTGACGTGGTTGGGTTTCAGGTGCCGGAACAAACTGCTCGTGTTCTCTTGAAGCCACACATATTTCTCTTACAGTGTTAACATACTTATGTCTGTCGACTAAATCCACATTCACTCTCACTGAAAAAAGACATATGACAGTGATGGTGATGTGATTTTTTTTGCCGGGGTCTTTGCCAAACAAGCATGCACCCTTATGTCCGGAGAGTGTGATTTGTATGTTGTGACAAATTTGACCTTTTTCAAACAAACTGGTCACACAGCACATTATCATAGAATAAGTCACAGAAATGATAAATTACAGACCTGGGTTACATCCTGGCAAGCTAATCTTCTGATTGTGTGGATGAATGTACGAATGACTACCTGACTAATCAGCTGCTGTAAAGTTAGTATGAGGTAGGTAGGTTAGGTAGGCTGCTGAGCTAAATTACGACAAATGTGAGCAGCTGCGGCTTAGAGAGCGGCTCAGTGTTTGAAACAATGGATGACAAATGAATGAATAAATAATAATGATATTATCATGTTATCATCTGCCCCAAATGCATCATCTGTCTGAGAACTGCAACTGTCATTAGCATGTGTGTGTGTGTGTGTGTGTGTGTGTGTGTGTAACAGTGACCTCACTCTGTAGTGCCCACCATCTGGAGCCCACTGGGCGGCCATATGGCTGAATCCAGAGCAGGTCTACAGTGGTCTGGTGCTTACAGTGAAGAGCTGCAGAGGGCACGACATGAAACAAAGAGCACACTTCAAGCTGTGAGGTGTGGTATTAATCCTTACCACCCACGTACAACTACAACTGGAATAACCAATATCACGCTTCCCTTTAAGAGACAAATTGTTGTGGCTGTGGTTTCCTCCCCACTGGTTTACATAATCATTGTTTCGTTGTGCGTCAGTTTTCCAGTCAACTGCTAATACATTAAGTAAGGAGGCATTAATCATTTTATTGTGATTTTAAACCAAGCCACACATACACCTCATTTAATCACTGGCACACACCTCTTCTGCACAAATCCCAAGCTGAATCATACTGAAAAGCCGCCTGTGATATCTTACTGTACTCTTACTTAAGAGCTCTAATGTGCTTGTAGTTGTGATTGTGTGAATCTAAATCAGTAAACACTGTATCAGGATGCTGCTGCAGGCGTGATTTGACAGCTGTGTGTCCACCTGACCTTCACTATATCTCCACGTTCAGTGATAACTCTGTCCAGTCTATAGAACACATCCATAGTGACAACATGTCATACAACCCAAAACATCCAAATACCAGACCTGCTTCTCACTGAGAGTTTACATGGCGAGTAGACACAGTGTAGAACTGAATAGCCTCCTCTCGTCTCTCCTGAGCAGAACAGAGAGGGCCACCTCAGTCTGTGTGAACCACTGATACAGCTGCAAGCTGACAGCAACTTCTCCGAGTAACTGCTGCAGGAGGAGACGTATGGTAATTTGACCCTTCACTCACTTCCCTTTGGGCTTCACAACAAGAGGAAAAAGCTGCCTGCTGTGGCTCATTTTCAGTGTGTATCTCTTCACTTCTCAACAGTCAGATGGTGAGACTGTCATTGAAAACATCATTACTGAAAAAAGGCTTATATTACTCATTTCTTTTTACACTGCAGTCTTTGTCTACTGTTACTACAGACACGTGACACATTCTCACCTGTCAATGATAAACTTCAAACTACCCCGCCCAGTTTTTTTTAATTCTATTTAGTCTTTATTTAACCAGGTTAGTCCCATTGAGATCATGGATGTCTTTTACAAGGGAGGCCTGGCCAAGAATAGCAGCAACACAGAGTTACAAGAGTAAATAAACAGGCAGTAAAATGTGGATTTCACCACAGCTTTAAAATTATTCATGGATACAATGTTTGGAAGTTTAAGATCAGTCTGTGAATTGCTCCATGCAGGACGTGCAGAAAATCTAAAAGGTTTCTTTCCCAATTCAGTTCTGACTTTGGGGAGAACACATCGCAGAACACAGATTGTGATTTCCATATTTCAGGTTTAAAAGAGACGATAAGTAAATAGGATTTCTGCCCAGAGTGGGTTTTGTAAAGAAAAACATACCAATGACTGAAGCAGTGTGTACATAAAGACAGTTTACTATGAATCTCTGAGCCCTGTGATACATGCTGCCCAACATGTGAAGCAAAGGAGCAAAGACATTCATGTACAACACATCTCTATAATCAATAAGATAAAAAGGTGGACTCTGTCCATCAATTCCTGCCTCACAAAAATAAAAGCCAGACTTATTTCTATACTAAAAGCTTCAGCCTTTCTGTAACATGCTGTCTGTGCACCTTTAGAGACAAATGGTCATTGATTAAAACATAAACCCAGTTTGTTGACCACCACACTGCGGATGTTCCTGTTCTTGAAGCGATTAAGAGCATAAATTTTGTTTCATCTGCATTTATCAAAGATATCTGTTTCAGTTCCTACATACGTCTCCTCTTCCAGTGTGCACCTTCTGTGCCAGCAGTGCCAAAGCACCACAAACATCAACTGCCTTCCTTATGTCACCAGTCCTACTGTAGCAATTCAGTCCAAGTTGACTCATTTCAGCTGATTAGATGAATTACTATGATGGCAGGGTGTCAAGACAGAAGGCAGAGAAAAAGAGCTGCAGACACGAGCCCTCTTCCTCTCCAGCTCTCTGATGATCTCAGTCTTTCTGTCTCTCTCCTTCCCTCCATGTCTGCATCTCGCTGCCCGTGTATAAATATTTGATTTCCCCCTCCTCTCATCATGTTGTACACAGATATTTTTTGAGCCGTCTACAGACAGCTCTCCATCCATAACAGAGATTTCAGTCAGCGGCTGGGGGAGCATTGCCACTCACAACTGGAACATTATATAAGTACATTCCTGTACATATTTATAGACATGAGTATGTCAGCAACTGTGGCACAATTCTACAGTAAGTGTCTGAATGTGTGTATGTCTGGGTGTTGGTGTTATTTCTGTGGCACCCTCTGGCATGAACAAGATACTCGGCCCCGTTTTCTTCATCCACCCTCTCCCCCTCTCTTCCTCCTACCTTTCTCCTCCTCTGCCTCCACCTCCTTTCTTCCAATCTCTTTTTCCATCATTCATTTCCTTCTCCCTCTGTCTCCCTCTCTTTATCTCTCCCTCACTCTCTCTCTCTCTATCATTTTCCCAAACACAAACACACACATAATAAGCTTTGGGGTATTGGTGCGCCAGTCTCTATTTCAAAGCTTATAATATGTGCCTTTCCCCATCAGGAAGCACAGTGAACCTGCTATTGGCTCACCTTCTGAGAACTGTACTCATTATATATACTCTACCAGCTGTATCATTGCGCCATGGGCAACATGACCGCATTGGTTTGAGTATGCACATTTATCTTTAGTCTCACCTAATATAGTAAACAAACTATTAGGGGATATCCAGGATAATTGTTTTACTTGAGTATAAATTGTGTCAGCAGATAAACACTGTTTTAAAGCTGCAGTAGGTAACTTGTATAAAAGTATTTTTTTGTCATATTTGCAAAAACTGTCCCTCTGCCCAGACAGCAGTACATGAAACATGTAATCTGTGAAAAAAAAAAAAAAAAACGGCTCCGCTGGTCCCACCTACTGCTCCTACTGCAATTTCTAAGAATCCACCACACCTGACCCAAAACAACCAATCGGAGCCAGAGGAGCGTCTGAGGGAGTGACTGACAACTGTCAATCATAGTCAAACAGCTCTGTGAGCAGCGTCAGGAGGCTAGTGAAAGCTATGGCAGAGCAACAGCCACCCACAAAGGCGAAACTGCTCATACCACCGCTGCCAATGGCAGCATACAGCTAAGACAACAAATAACCATAAAGCTAATATGGTGATTGTTACAATAACACTCTGCAGCGCGTACGGTATCTTAGCGACTGTGATGTAGCGGCTGGGCAGAGTTAGCTTGTTTCTGATACTAAGGCTAACCTTACTGGTCGTCACGGCAGCCGCGCAGATGCCGCAGGGAGGAGGGGATTGGGGGCAGGGCATGAGTGCAGCAGAGGGGGGGGAGTGACATGGAACTTGTTAATTTGTGCTCTTCTTCTTCTTACCTACTGCAGCTTTAATACTCCCAAACCCTGAACTGTCATTTAAGAAGCATCATGTATGCAAAGCCACCTTCTCAGACTCAGGAGGAAACGTTACGGTCACAGCTGTAACCATAAAACAGAACCGTTACCACAACTTCCAATGTAGTACTTCTACAGTGGTAGCCACGGTAACAGTTCTGCAGGAGCACTACAACTGTAACATCTATATGGGACTGTTACCAAGGTTACCACTGCTAATATGGAGCTGTTTCCCAACTACCCCTGTAGTGCTGCAGAATCGTTACCATGGCCACCATCGTAATATTAATATGGAGCTGTCACAAGTACCTCTGTAGTACAACAGCAGAACTGTTACCATGACGACCACTGTAATACTAATATAGGATGCGACTGTTGGCCAGGCGACCCCTGCAGCACTGCCACACATACTGCATTAGACATCAACCTCCTCCATATAATCCTTTCAGACGTTTTTACATTGTGCACATCACATAAACACACATACTCTCTCTCCCTAGCGCGCGCACACACACACACACACACACACACACACACACACACACACACACACACACACACACAAACACACAAAGTGGTGGCAGTGAGTGGAGCTGGTATGATTGATGAAGTCTTTTAGAGTAAGATAATCCCACTCAGTGGCTAATGGCTTACAACACCAGATGGGCTGCTATCACTCTCTCTGTCTCTAACACTTTCACTAAATCACACACACATATACACAGACACACACACACACACACACATACACACAGACAAATACATACACACAAATGTAAACACAAATGTAAAGTAGAGTAAAGGTCGTGGAGAATGAAGGGATGTGATATGGATTTAAGACACAGAGACAGAGAGGGGCACAGGAGCAAGATGAACTCCTTTATGCCTCGACAAAGATGCACAGAGGTTATCGATGTTCATGGACCTGCACACACACTTAACACACTCTGAAGTGCTAATGCAGTGCAATATTATATTAGAGAACTACTATGAATAATTCAAGAAGATTTTTATCGAACTGAATCTAGAAAAACCTAATAAAAAAAACAAAACTGTATCATCATGTAGCCTGAAGACTGAGAGAGAGCACACCACTGCATCAATTCTATTTAAGGCTTCGGCTGTAGGAGTCTCTCCATTCACGTGGATGTGGTGTCTAAACAGGATTACACTTCAGGGAGGAAAAATAAAGTGATTGGGCGAGTAGATTTTTAGTCGGCTCACTCACGGCCTAATCCTTACTAATGAGGTGCAGGCTAGCTTCTAAAGCACAATGGAGATTAAATTACACCATTATTTCTAATGCCATGTGCATGTTTTTAAGATTTCACTGTGTTGGATTTGATGGACTTCAGAGTTATTTCTCCATATTTTGGCATGCAACATGAAATTTGTGGCCTTACTAAACAGGATGTTAAAACAAAAGTGTATCGATGTTGATTTCCTCCTCTTCTCTCCGTCTCTCGGCCTTCAACACCTTGCTTTCTCGAGCTGTCTTCCTCTCTCTCTCTTCCAGACCACTAACTTAATCTGATTAAAGTCAAAGCTGTCTGTGATTCTGAACAACAGTGGCCTGCTAAGCAGCAGATTAGCATCATTACATCATGAATTTTGCAAGATACAGACCCACAGGAAGCCACAGTGCGCTGAGATACAACAGTGCAGTGGAATAGGATGCAATAATCAGTCAAATATACATATTACATACTGATGGAAGAGCTAAGCATGGAGAGGGAGGAATGGATGGATGGATGGGAATAGAGTAGAAGACAGGAAGAGAAGTTCCTTTGTTTTATCCCAGCCAGCAGATATATCCCTCTTGTGCCATAAAACACATCAGTGATTCTGCTAGATATGAATTCTTTATTAAAACTTTGTACCAACTCAGTATTTCTGAGTGGCAAATAACAGGGACAGCTAACTTCTACTGACACTTTTATCTTTTTTTAAAGATACAGTATATTTAGTCAGTGGTCACCAACTCCTGACTGACACCACGCCACAAAGCATTGGCTATCCGGCCACGAGTAAACAACATGACTCTGAAGGGGGAAAAAAAGCTGCACAATAATCATATAACCTAGATTCCAGGCTGTTTTTGCAGTATGGAATTGGTTCAATCTGTCTGTGCTGCATCTAACAAGAGATACTGATTTTAAATGTAAGTATATCATCAATATGCAAGATGACCATAACCTACTGTACTTAGGTACTGCATCTGTGTTGTTTATTTTTACTTATAGGGCTCCATTTTCATCCCTGCCCCTGGTGGGGCGCAGGGTGCGCACCCGGCGCAGTGGTATTTTCGTGCAGCGCAGGTGGGCGCGCAGCGCACTTGGTATTTTGGTAAACTGAGGCCCACAGAGGTACGCCAGGATGGGCGTTGTGGCGCAGTAGGGGGAGGTGTTGGCATAATCAACTGGCAGATTTGGATTTTCAGTCCATTTCGGTCCACGCCGGCGGCGTAAAAGTGTGCTGAAAGTTCGCCACCCCAGACCTGGTCAACTCTGATTTTCGTAAACCGGCGGAGTCGTGCGCCCACCTCACCAATACCTCTCAGGCAGGTTTCCACAGTGTCTGGCATTTCACTGCGATCAATAATTAGCAAGGGCCACGATTCAATGCAACTATCTGAGTCAGCACATACAGTCAGACCTAAATTTATATATTTTGATCAATATCTCATCTGACCACATCGCAAGCGCGTTCGGCACGCGTAATGGCCACTCAACCTGACCGAATCTACACAGGTGAAACAGGGACGCAAACTAATCAGTTAACGTCGCTGTGCCAACCAGAAACAGCCGTGGCATCCTACAGAGCATATATACTGCGTCTATCTCAGAGCACTCGAGAGACAGAGAGAGACAGACACATGGAAAATATGTAAGTGATGATCGTTGTCCGCTCCATTTCACTCCAAATACAAATGTTATAATTGTAATGCTTAACGCTATCTACAAAGACGGTGTACATCATTGCTTTGAGGAGGATGAGGAGGAGGAGGCCAAGAATTTACCATCTAAGGACCTCCTCCTGGGAGAAGTTTGGGTGTCGGACAGTTTCCTGCGCGGGCTCAGTCATCCTCGAAACTTGCCATGCGCCTCACCAGCAGCGTTTTTAAAGGTGAGGCGAGGAGCTGGTGTGATTGGTGAAGATTGGACTCGGCTGTGTCAAACCCACTCCACGCCTTCTCCCCTCCCTCCTTCTGAGTTGCGCCGCTGGGTGGGACTGAGATGAGAAGGGGAAGTAGTTGCGCCGGCAGCGCAGTGCACGAAAATACCAAAGTCTGCGCTGCCACGCCCCATCGGCGAAGCAGACCTGACTTTGCCCCACGCCGGTGGAGGAAACGAAAATAGAGCCCATTATTACTAATTATGGGAGGGTGAGGTGGATTATTAAATATGTCCCTTCCCGTCGGGTGTTCTGTGCGGCATTTTAGCCACTGGCCTACAAAGGAGGTGGTCCTGCAATACACAATAATATGCTGTGAAAAGACCAGCGGACTCACTTTAAATATCAGTATTATTTACCAGTAATTCTTCAGCTTTAATTTAAGTATTTGTACAGACAATTGCAAACTTATACGTCTATTTCTGAAGAGTAAGACCGACTCTGGTATCTGCAGCAGGGTTAAATATGTGAAGTTCATTATCAAATTGATTTGGCTACACAAAGGTAGCAGAGCAGAGACAGAAACACATGAAACATGACATTACAACAGCCACTTTGATGAGTGTGCAGGCTGTTGGTGCTATTAAGTTTATCTTTACTTGTTCTGTCTTTGTATGAGGTTGATTTTAAGTGATCGAGTTAGTTCAGGTGAGCAAAATTCTTCTCTACTGTAGAACTGATGAAACTCAAGGAAAGTAAAGAGCAAACGCAGCTCTGTCTATAAAGTGACAGATCACTTCAACACAATAACAGTGATGAGTTTGTAATGTCTGACAGTGTCTCTATTCAGGCTTTCTTTGCCTGCCCAGACAGCAGCGTCTAATGAAGTAGACATGACCCAGAAAAATATCACAACACAGCTACGCAGAGGGAGAACTGCAGGAACAGAGTAGAAGAAAAAAGCAGGCAGGCAGGGAGTCATCAGGTGGTGCTTTGTCTGAAGAGTCAACCATGTTTGATGAAGCGTGTATCTGCAGCAACAGGTAGAGCCGTCGAGCCCAAGCTGTTGCATGAGTTTCAGTGAGCAGTCTGAAACCAGCTGACTAGTCCTACCTTTCTTGGTTATGATGATGCGGAGCAGAGGGTTGGCTGATGAGACAGCTTTGTGGAAGTTGTCATCATTGTTGATTGGAAGGAGGTCTCCGTGGACGTCGGCGTATCCCAGCAGCACATCGACACCAGGGATGCGATGGATGGTTTGGAGGAGGAGGTAGAACTCCTGGAAGCCACCCGGGCCATTCCTCTTTAGAGCGAAGCGACGGTATTCTGCCTCAAACTGGAGAAGACAGTGGACACAAACATCAAGTGGTGTCTCCCCCATGGATATTAAACACACACCAAAGACAAACTAGATTACAGTTTACAATTTCTTTTGAGCCTTATGTTATATCTGCCATTTTCAATGTGTGTTTGGCTGCTAGCACTGCTAACATCAAAGACAGAAAGACTGTCAGATACATACAATTACATAACACTGCAGTAATATCATGTAACAGCGTAATTCACTCCAGAAGTGGCCTTTAACACAGTCTGTCAGAACAAAGAATTCCCTAGGAGAGAAATTTATTTTTTACATTACTACAAGTGCATGAATGAGTTCTATAATGGGAGAAAACAGGAGAATTGGTGTGCCAAATTGCCGTTTCTGCCACTCAAAATAATGGTGTCCTTCAAGCACATGCTCACACTGGGATTGAAAATTCATACACTTTCTGTTGTATCAGTGTTCATGGCAAATATTTTTCACATTTCTTGATGTATCCTTGCTCAGAGCAGCTTTGTGTGAGCACAGAGCCAAACTGAAAAAGCCTTTTGTTATATAAATACAGGCAACATTCAAAGTTGCCATAACATCAGCTCCAGGTTTAAAGGGTCAGGCCATCCACATTACAGTTTGTTCTCTTATCTCTTGTGGTATTTACGCACGAAGCTTTATCTTTTAGGATTTTATTAGTGTGGGTTTTGACCTTCCTTCACTTTCTTTTCACCCTGAGAGGTCTTTCCTGACTTGTGTATTTATGTGTTTCACTCTCTATAATTTCAGGGAGGTCAGTTTGCTTCGCTCAGCAGAGACCACTGAGGTGGATGTATGTGTCCCAGTGTCTTACAAAGAGCCAATTAACATTAATTGTCATCAAAGCCCATAATTACCTGAATATGTCAGATTTTGTTCAGTACAGTATGCGTAAGTTGCCTGTCTATACACTATATAAGTGCACTTCCACACCCTTATTATGTATATCTGCCACATTTTCACCAAAGCTTAAAATCCACATTCACATGCACATCAAAAAAACAAAAAACATCATCTGTGTGTATTATTTGCCAACAGTCAGGACAGATATTCACTTAGTCTGGTTTGTCCTTTAAGGTAATAACATTTCATTGTTCTCTGGAGCTGGCAGGGCAGGTAGTGCTGTGCGCTCCACATACCACCTACAGCTGACAGGATACTGTGTGCACTCCTCAGGTGTTTCACAGTATCACATGCCTCATCACTGATCTATTCTTGTGCACCTTGCTCTTGTACACAGCCTTCTTTAAGGCGTATTGTAGATATGTAACTCACACAGCTTCATTCTTATCTTCTCCTCTGTAAATCACTGAACTCCCTCTGGACGACCAAACCTCCTCAGTCCTCATTAGGACATGTCCGGATGCTTCGATACATCAGCAACGTAATGTGATGTGAGTGCAGAGACGTGCTCATAATTGTTTTGGTAAGGTGTTATTGCACTGGGACAGGACACGTTATTTTGGGTGGGGAAATGAATACTTATATGAATAATTGAAACACTAAAAAGGATTATTATGTGTAAAATTAGGTTAATGTCATTATGTAAATGGCTTAACAGGACTATTGCCTCAACTCACTGTGTTGGTGTGCATTACTGTGCTCAAGTAAATGAAGCCATTATTAACACTACAATGGAACAGTAACAATCTGTGTAATTCAGATTATCATGAAAAAAACCACCTGATGGGAGAGCAAATTAAGGAATTTGCCAGTCAGACCTATTCTGGATCATCAGTGTGGCAGTCTGCTGATCAGTTCCTATCAACTTACACAGCAACCATAAGAAGTGACAATATGATCATGACTTGCTGCGTAAATATATATATATATATATATATANTGCCAGTAGCACTTGGAGTGACTCCTATGGTTGGTGATAAAACTTAAGAGTGTAAAAGACCAAAACCACGACTGGACCGGTGTACAAATTTACTCTAGGCATGCCTTGGACATTTCAGGCTCATTTTACAGGAATGGGAAGAGGTATAAATACCGATGCCACATTATGAAAATACTCCACTGCATTCATTCATTACGGAAGTCCAAGTATGTAAGTATAATCAGTACTCGAAGTACCAAAAGTAGTACTCAGTGTGCATTAAATTGTCCCTGTCTGTTTTATATGATGTTTTTGGATTAATAGTTTTGCTGCATCATGTGTATGTTACATTTTACTGCTGTATATGTTTACGGCTGAGCTAATTACCAGCTGCAACAGGGTGACTTGTTTCATTTTGTGTGTGTGTGTGTGTGTGTGTGTGTGTGTGTGTGTGTGTGTGTGTGTGTGGATGTGTGTCATTGTGGCAATATGTGGTCCTGTACACACCTACTGTAGCAGGAACTATCACAAAAATGGATTTGTGTTCTTCACCAGTTGTTTATATGTCTGTCTGTCTGTATGCCTGTTTGTCTGTCTGTGGACAGATTTTACCAACATGATAGTGTCACAACTTTGCAAGATGTCGTCAGGAAACTTTACAGGTGTGCAGCTGAGATCAAAATGAAGGCAGAGTTTGAAGATGGGTGTGGTCCAGTAATGAGTACTGAGTACTCAGGCAATAATGTAGTAATGACTACCGTGTACTCGTGGGTCAGAACGCCAACATGTTGATGGGTGTCACGGCTGGTGCGATCCCATCACAAGATGTAGTTTAATCTACAGCAATGCACCATATTCTATAAGACCATCATGTGTTTGTAATGTCTCTGTCCTGCCCTGCAATCGACTGGTGACCAGTTCAGGGTGTACCCCGCCTCTCGCCCGCTGACAGCTGGGGTAGGCTCCAGCCCCACCCAACCCCGACAGGGATAGTTGGGGTATAGAAAATGGATGGATGGATGGATGTCTCTGTCCTGCAAGAACTACAAATCTCTAAAAGGTCAACAGCTGTGTGACGATGCATTTTCCAGTGGGCATACGGGGAAATATGGGTGCACATCATTAAAGAAATAATAACCATCAAGTATTTAGCCAAGCCATTGTATAAATACAGTATTTTATATTAGAAAATGTATAAAAGGAAATCTAGGGGAGCCAGCTTAGCCAATAAAATTAATAATGTAATAGCAGTGTAATCTCTAATATGTACTAATGCATATTGTATAGCCAAATATAAGCACACAACTGTATAGTAGGTTTTATTTTACTACTTTAATTACATACAGCTGCAGCCACAGCCTGTGTTAACACTGACTTATCTTAAGATTCTACAGAAAATATTCTATTCAATAAATGTCTATACCTCATTCTGACACTGGGCTGTCAGGTGTGGCAATGGCAAACAGTTTTATGGTTCAGAGGATGGAGAGTGAAAGAGTAAGGTCAAAATGATGTTACTGCCTACAGCAGCCCAAAAATTCAACTAGAAATTCATGTGGAGTCTCCCCAACATTCTCTTACACTGATTTTCATAAATACTCCATTTGCTTGATTTATTATCAGATTATATTTCACTTTCCAGCTGCAAACAGTATGTAGGTGTGTGACTGAAGAGGGGAGGAGGGTGTGGAGAGAAAGATCACACGGAGAGAGAGCAGGAAGAACCAGGTGAGAAAGTAGACACATAGTGAAATCAAGATTATTTAAAAAAAAAAAAAAAAAAGACATTGACAATAGCATTGTACACATTTTAGGGTAAAAATAATGTACGCAAACAGCACATTGCAACTGTGTGGTGTAAAACTCATCCAGACATTGTTGTTGTTAAGTAATATATATAAATATTAATGTGTTAATCGCTACCCAGTGAATTTTTTCAAGGCACTGCACGTCTGTCACGTTCTCATGGGGGGCTGAGCCCCCCTGAGGGTCTGATCTTAGAAACGCTCCTGCTCCGATATACAATAGCCTACGAACACTGACAGTAATACTTGTCTTCACTACAGTATTACAGGAACTGTGTAGCGGGACAACTAATTAGATGAAAGTGAGGAGACTGACCAGCAGAAACACAAAGAGGAAGAGACTGCGGAGTCTGAACGGCAGACTCGGTGTTTTGACACAGAGGAGATCAGGACGGAATAAATGTGGGATGTCACGGAGCAGGTTCGGCTCTGGCAGCCTGCTCAGTGTACAGCAGGCGCACCCAGGCCGCCGGTCACTATCACCCAGGCCGCCTGTCATTTTTACAGAAGCCCCCCTGAATTACCAGTGTCGAGCCGTAACACGATTTGTTTGTTTGTTGGAAAGCGAAAAACAGAGAAATGACGATATTAGACGAACGACAACAAAGGTTATGTCGATGTTGTCTGTACGTCAAACAGAGCCCGTGTCGTGTCCCTGTCACTGAAACACTGAGCAGTCAAACATCTCCATCACAGCACCACTCACTTTGCTCTTGACCTCCACCACGCTGTCGGTGAGTTTTAACGGCGTCCGGTGCTGCTGTCTTGACATTCTGTTCCCCGGTTGGCTGGTTGGCTGAGGCACTGCGGATAAAACCATCCACCGGAATTATGGCTGGTGTTTCCTCCTGTGTCCTCCAGTGAAAGAAAAAAATCAAAACATGAAGCCGGCGATGAGAGCCGAGTCAAAGCGCCTGCTATATTCCTGTTTTCCTCCGACACTCGGCTTAGCGAGCAACCAGGTCTGCGCCCGTGCTAGTGTCTCGTGCCGTCCTGTGTCAGAGCGGACTGTTGTCATTGGCTTACGACACGGACACACACCCACAAACACACACAAACACAGCGCTCGCGACAGGTGGAGTCCGGCAGATCCAGTATGGGACTTGAGGTGCTCGTGAAACCAGTCCTCCCCCTCCTCCTCCTCCTCCTCCTCCTCTAACCTGACGAGACTGGAGGACACAAGAGAGGGGGCGGGACATGACGCTGGAGCAACCACACCACAACACCACTGTGAGCGTGTACACACACCCCCAACTCTACTGCATAGCCACTGTAGGTACTGTGTGTGTGTGTGCGTGTTTTTTTGCGCGCGTGCATGCGTGCGTGTATGTGTTAATTATGTTAGAACTGTAATAGTATTATCAGGTATTCATATTAGTATTCTCTGTCGTCAAAGTGGCCTCCACCGGTCATGCTCAGTGGGAGGCTGCTAGTTACTTCAACAAACAAGTAAAACTATTTATTTCAGCCTGCAGGAGAGCAGCCGAAGACACCAGAGGGGAAACAAGAAGATATTTTCTTCAAGATCACAGACCAAACTGGCACCAGTTTCACTGCTGATTACAAACATGTCCCCACATTTCATCCTCCAGCACCTGGACTCCTCTGGAACCTTTGCCAGGATCCTGTTTGTGGACCTCAGCTCTCCTTTTAGTACCATCATCCTGGCCCCACTGGAACAGGAGGCTCCGCATGAAGCTGGAGAAACATGTAACTTACTCCTGAACCATCAAACGGCCTGTGTTTTTGCCAAATTCACTGACCAAATCCCAAGAATGGTCTCCAGAGATGAGTAAACCAAAATATCTCCCATAGTTCTGTTTTGTGCAGCTACTAACAGAAATAGTAATCATTCTCACAGCGGCCTTTAGAGTTCATGAAGGAAACACAGGATTATGACCACAGATAACCTCTGCGGCAGCCTAGCTAATACTTCACTGTCAATAGGACTTAACTTAAGCAGCCTGTTAAAGTAGCTTTGGTTACATCAATGCTGTCCCAATACGTATAACACAGCTGTTGGCTTACGATGGCATGCAGGGTTGTGATACATGCCCTTACCTGCGACCTTTGGCTCATGTTATGTCTTTCTGTTTGCGCTCCCAAAATCTGCAGACAGTGAGATTTAGTCACTCCCTGTGTCGTCATCAGGTATCATAACATGTCAGACTGCTATCTGCATTCACACATTCAGAATTAAATGTGAAAATGATTCACTGTGAAGTCTGGAAGTGGTGTGTTTTATTTGAGCCTTTCTCTTCTTTTTCTTCCTCCTGCTCAGTTTTTCCTCCTCTAGATTTATGCCCTGTGCTAACCTGCCCTAATCATTTCAGTATCAGCCTGTACCGGGTCCAGTGTGTGTGAGTGTGTGTGTGTGTGTGTGTGTTCATGGCAGGGTCCGTACATGCTTACGTAAGAGGCTGTAATTACCAACAACATTTAAGCTTTCCAGATAAGGATGCATTCCAAAGAGAAGGAGAGGGCAGAAAATGAAAATTTGTGTTTGACCATGAACTATCATCCTTCCTTCAGATCTTCTTCATCTTCTGTTTCATTCCACTCCTTCCTCCCTTGTCCTCACCTCTTTTCTTCTTGCCCTCTCCCCTGCTTGCCTTAACACTCCTCCTCTCCTGCATCTCCTCTTCTTTTCTCCCCCTTCGCTCTTCTTATGTCTTTGCCACCCCCTTCCCATCTCCCACTCTCATCCCTCCTCCCCCTCCTCCTCCTTCTCCTCCTCCTCTCTCAGCGATGGTGGAATGCAAGGAAAGTTGGAAATGGGAGGACTTGGATTGACAGTGTGACCTCATACAGCCAGCCCGAACTTTGATGCTTACACACAGATTGTTTTGTGTGAATGTGTGTGTGTGCATGTGTGTGTGTGTGTTTGCGCTCACAAAACAAGAAATGACAGACATGATTCAGTGTTGAGTCACTTGTATTTTACTGTGATGCCTCAAGATTCCTCTGACAGCTGAAATCTAAAGGACACACAGGGAATGGTTCTCCTCATTTGTGGTTTTTACACATGCAGTTAACACACGTGGGTGCGCATTTCAGTTTTGGAAATTGATTCATATGAAAATCCTAAATGATACTCAGAATTTTGCGACAGAGCTTTACTAGTACAGATACAATGTTTAAAAATGTAAAGTTTGACCTGAGGATGATAATTGAGAGATGGTAGTTTCAGAATGGATTTATCCTGCTGAATGCAGGAGTGTGCTCAGCAAATGTCACACCAGTCAGCCTTTTAGATTATGAGATCAAAAATGAAACCAGATCAAGCAAAGTTCACATTTTGTCTCGACAATAGAGGAAAGGTCACTGACTGTTGAATATGTAATGGGTTCATCCTCTGGGGAGCGAGAGTGGACCCCCGTAGATTCCACAGCAAACTACTTGTTAGATTTTAATATTTCTTGTTAGCCGGTACATTTTGGGCTGATGGTGGTGCCTGAAGAAATAGTAGGCGTCACCAGAATGATTAGAAATCAGCCTCTCGACATCCACAGCACCTTTCTGTTGAGATGTATCGCTCTGGACCAAAGTGTTGGATGAACAGATCACATGACCAACCATTTGACTGACCATCATCACCACGTGTACAGTATGTTTATTATTACATATTTTATTATACATTATGTATAAAGAGTTACAGTAGCATTCCCTCTGGTGGTATAAGCCCATGCAGATATTTTTTTAATTTCTCCAGCTTCACAGATGCCTGTCTCTGAGATTTCTGGGTTGTATGAGTTAAACACTGAAAATAATATGCTTTAATCAGACTCTCCCTGCCTGTTAAAGGTCCACGTCTTTGAAACTCCACACCTCTCGTTTGTAACGCAGACTTTGGCATTGCTACATCATCAGGATTATTTCTCAGACTTGACAAAGCTCCTCCAGAGCCAGAGCATTATACAACCATTTTCACAGACTGAGCAGGACTTCCCATGTCTAGAAAACTGACTTTCGCATGTAAAATTGGTGGAGTGCCCCTTTAAAGGTGAGGGCATACACAATACACAGAGTGCACAGTGGGAGGAATGGGGGGTGGGGGGTCAGCAGGGGCCCAGAGCTCATTTTTGCCTCAGGCCAAATTAGGGTTTGGCCTCCTCGCAGGTTAATCCAGCTATAATGCTGCACTCTGTCATAGCACGGAATAATGAATGGACCTTTTTGCTTGAAAGAGACACTGAAAAAGAACCTTTTTTGGACAGAAATAGGGAAACTACTATTTTCTATAACAACTGCCAGAAGCAATAAGTAGGTCTATCCCGCATATGCACAGTATGTGTGATGAGACAGAGGTACTGTATGTGACTCTACTAACCTGCAGCCACACCCGGGAAACCAGATAACTCAGGCTCAATGAATCTAAACCTGACTCACACCTTACCTCTATTACTCCACTTTCCTGCTTCTTCCTCTGGGGATATGAGCGAGAGAGCGAGACAGAGACAGACAGAAGTGTGTATGTGAGCAAGAATGTCAGCTATGTGAACCAGTCAACCTGTTACTGCTTTTAATCTAACACTCCTCTCTTCTTCTCATGCTCTTTTTTCTCTTTCATTTTTCATGTCCTATCTGCTTTCTTGTTTCTGTTTCTCATTTCATGTTGTCTCCTTTCAATGCACCGTGTTTTCGTCTCTGTTCCTGTCTCAGTGCCTCTCATCTTGCCTTAAAGTATCTGGACCATGCAATGTGTTTTCCTTCCCTTCAGCCTGCCTTATTATTAGTCCCGCTCCACACTTGTCTTCACCCTACTGAAGCTCACATTGTCACTGCTCAAAATGGAAACCACTATTCCAGTACACAGACAATAAGTGGCATAAGTGGCAAGACTGTATGAAGACTTTATTTAGTCCAGTGAGTCACGCGCCTCTCTTGGCAAGGTGCGTTAAATCAAGTCCAGTTCACATATGTCCGTTATGTGTGGAATGTCCAGTCAGGGTAGGTTTGTTTCGTGTGTCAGGGTGTGACAGGTGCTGACTGGAAGGACAGGTTTTTATCTGAGTCAGGTGGCTTCATTCATCTCTGGCTGCTGGCCAGTGGAACAATAACAATACAGGGTGGATCTCCCTCTCTCTCTCTCTCTCTTTCTCTATCTATCTCTCTCTCTCTCTCACATACACACACACACACACACACACACACACACACACACACACATTCTGACATACAATAGCATGTGAATCAGGCCCCTTGTCTGCTTGTCACAGTAGGATCTACATACCAGTGTGTCTGCCTGCACCAGATGATTGAATGATTGCTTTATTGGCTGTTTAGCCGAACAGTTCCCACTGACTGTCTAAAAGTACATTTACAGGTTTTTACAATTGGTAACACGCATTTGTATATATAATTTCTCTTTCAAATAATCTCTTTCAAAATCAACTAATGCAGCCAAAACACTTGATAGACATCCGAGCAACTACATTTGTCTCCAAACAGTCATACTTTGACGCTGTTCATTTTGACTATAGGAGAGCTGCAGCAGTGCACCTAATGTCTTCTCTAGTGTTACACCTGGGAAAGAATCCAGCATTCATTGTGTTTGAGAAAGAGATCTGATCATGCGGTCTGTGATGATAAACCTTCCACTTCCACTATAATACTGTAATCCCTCTAGGGGGTTGAGAACCCACTCTCAGTGTCTGGCTGCCTCCATGTTTACTGAGAAAAATGCATTCAACAGATTTGCTACATTATATAAATGGCATGAAATTGAAAAACAAAACCGCCTGGAATGGAAATCATCTATGGTTGGTTCTCTCCATTTTTAGTCTTTTCAGTCATGTTAGATGTAAATGTCACAGTTTTTAGAATAGTGTGTAAATGTGGAAAATACACAGAGGGTTGGTGGTGGTTGAGTTTGAGGGATAAAACAGGTCATGAATATCTGAATCTTTGAACGATTCGACTACATCTTGGCATCTAATACCATCATACCGAACAAGCTGGCTGACAAACTGCACACACTGTGACTGACTTCCTCCATGTGAAACTGGACACTGGATTTCCTCATCAACTGCTTTCAGAATGTCAGACTGGGCCAGCATGCATCCTCCACTCTCACCCTAAGCACTGGCAGCCCCTACAGCTGTGTGCTGAGCCCCCCCTGATTCATCCTACTCATATCAGACAATTCAGGTTCCTGGGACTCACAGAGGATCAGTCCTGGGCTGAGAACACTTCAGCAGTGGTGGGATAAGGCTTTATTTTCTGATGAAGGCCAAGGAGAGCCAGTCTACCCCAAAAACTGCTTGTCAGCTTTTACAGACAGCATCCCAGCAAACCGTGTGACAGTCTGGTACAGCAGCTGCACCAGAGCTGACAAAACAGCATGAAAAAACAGCACAGGACATGGTCAGCATTGAGCCTCCATCATTCGA
This sequence comes from Chaetodon trifasciatus, assembly GCA_037975065.1. Lineage (NCBI taxonomy): Eukaryota > Metazoa > Chordata > Actinopteri > Chaetodontiformes > Chaetodontidae > Chaetodon > Chaetodon trifasciatus. The sequence continues at coordinate 2,571,046 of JBBMOE010000002.1, read as the reverse complement.
AACACCTTCTTATCACCCACTGTGTGAGGAGAGCTAAGAACATCATAAAAGACATCACACACCCAGGACACCATCTGTTTAAGCTCTCCCAGCAGACTGAATAACAGCTTTCTCCCAACAGCTTTGGCACCACAGAACTCAGACGTCTCCTTGCTCTGACAAGACTTATGTGCTGCCATCATTGAAGCATGTGCTATTTTTACGTACATGTCACTTAAGCTACTGATTATGTGCAGTATTTCGGCACCAACCATACGTCATTCAACACCCCGATACACCATCACTCCACACTTTCTGTTGTACAGTGTGAATAATGTGCTGAATGTTAGTTGCAATGAGTTGTTTATTATATTATTATTTTATTGTCTTGCTTTTATCTTGGAGTTTCAGTTGTTTGTTTTCAGAAATACTATTCATATAATATACACAATAGAATATAATAACATCCATTAGAATGAAAATATGTTTAAAAAAATGTACATTTTCTTGAAAAATGAAGATTAATACTAATAATAGTCATCCATCTATCCATTACTGATACATTAGAATCAGAATTTCACTCTCATATATTCATATAACACTCACATGCCCACATGTACACTGACAGAATTATTGTCCTCCTGTCCACCTACCACACAAAGAACAAATTCAACTTTCTTCTTCCCAAACAGTGAGTATATTTAGCTCCTCCCTCCTGTGAACACAAATAGACCTTTTTGTCTTTTTATCAGTAAGATAATCATATTTTCATAATTCAAAATAAGCGTGCATCTTTGGTTTTCTCTACATCCCATTTGTCCAGTCATAATTATGGTAACCTTGTGTAACACCTTTCACTTTGCATGACAGTATCAACAGCACAGCATACTTTGCATTGTTTCCTTGCCCCTTACACAACAAGTTACTGATTTACAATAACCGCACATGCCGAGTTATTTATTCAAAGTGAAAATAAAGTGAGCACAATAGCACACCTTGTTTCATTCCCACTGGGGTATGACGTTAAACAGCTTTGAATGAATTTAAAATATTTGTCATCTTGACCCAATGGTTAAAAAGGTGGAGTCTCCATTTTTCAGTCCACAGCAACAGATTGTATCCTCTTACAGCCTCAGTCAAAACACGTGATACTCATGTCTCTTTCCTCCTTTAACTGAAACTATCAAAAAACATTTTTAAACCCTATTAAATCCTCCATGCATCCTTTCGTAGGAGCAACCTGAACTGACTGCTTCATTCAAAAGAACTGTGCTGAAACTAAGTGGCCTTTTCCCATTGAATAAATACTACTCTTATCTTATGCTACTCTTTGATTGAGCTCTTCTCTTCTGCATGGACTCATTTAACTACAGTGTTTAAAACCTTACAAAAGCAAACCAATAACTGAGTCTAAAACACATTAAAAAGCTATAAAAAAGCCATAACCTGCTTTTTTTAAACCACCAAATCATCCTATTTAAGCTCAGACATTAAATAGCTTCAGCTCACATTAAGGAGGTCCCCATCTTTCAGCTACAGAGAAAGATAAGGACCAGCAGAAACCACACGCTCAGCTTTTACAATGCAGTGGCTTTGTGTTTAAAAGCAAGTATTAAGATAAAGTAGTTTACATTTTACACCTGAGAACTCCAGCTGGTCATGTGACTCAGATACATTCCGTTCAGTCAAAACATGCGAGTCTGGAATGTTGACGAGCTGGTCCAACTTTCTGTCTGCCAAGGCACTCCGACCTGCCTCACCCCCAGTTACTGTCCAGCAACAGGAAGGCTGCCACACAGTAACACAGTGATATACAGAATGCAGCTGTGTATGACAAATATCAAAAACGTGACTTAAAAGAAGGAAGTCTTTTTTTTTTTTTTTTTTTTGACAAAATGTAACAATGAATAGGAGTGGACCACAGGGTGCCACAAATTTCCAATTCCAACTTTTTACATTCCAGCAGCTCAACAACATGTAACCTAAGTTTCCCATAACCTTATTGTGAGGGGAGAGGCTCCTCTTTGAGTTCTGATGTTTTAAAATGGCAAAACCATGAGTGACTACGATAAGTGAATTGAGCAGTTATGGGACAAGAATGGACAAAGTGGGGCTGATGTTGTTATTGATTTTCTAAAAAAATGAACATATGACATATGTTTATATGCCAACAGAGAATCACAGTGTTGCTAGAGGTGGTGCAAATCAGTCAGTTTCCCAAAAATCTTCTGCACATTGTGATCCTTTAATTTTCCTATAATCTTGTTTGATTTTTTAAAAAGTTTTCTCTGCACTGCTTGTTGTCTTCCCATTTCTGCCAGAAGCGGAGAAATCTTAATGTTTTTAACCACAGTTTACATCATTCTGCACCTCATAATTTATCTCTAATGCCAATGTTTGGAGCAGTTGATTTGAACTAGTTGATATGAAATATGCACCAGCTGTGAAGAGTGTCAACTGCAAGACTGTACAGAGGCACTGCCTAAAAGGTGGACTAACAGCGCCATCAGGATGTTAACATTCATATCACAACGATACTGTCCACTGGTTGTTTCAAAGCAAAGCAGCCTGAGAAAAGAACAGAGCTCGTCTGATGACAAACACACACACAGAGCTGGTGTGTAACCTGCTCTTGTCAGAATAGATGTTTGTGAGGTCAGTCCTGTTTCAGTGTTTTGGCTCAACAAGCAGGTTGTTGCATGTTAAAGAACACTGTGTAATTCTCCAGTTCAACTTGTAAACTTATTAATATATACCAAGAACTACAACCTGCCCTAATGTCTTAAAATTCAGAGAAATTAACTAATTACATGGTGTCTTGAGGAACCTCTTGTATGGGCTGGGTCTTTCCAAGGATCTGACCCCTGAGCCGAGCCACAGCTCTTTTATTTAATACTTGGTTGGTAATACACTGTTCTCTGGTGACATCTGCTGGTCAATGTGATCAATTTCAGTGGGACATGTTGCCCACAACAGAATCAGCTTTACATACAAGGAATTTGACCCGTTGCTCTCAATGTACTAACACAGGAATAGATATAACAGCTAAGGGCAGCAATGGTGAGCTGACTGTAACTACAGTAAGACTAAAAGTTTACAGGTGGAACGTGTGATCTTTAGAGAACTGGAGAATCTTATCCACTGTTCAGGGAGGAATATACTGAGATCACGCTTTGTGTTCGACAAAGTCGTCAGCATGCTTGTTTTTCTCTGTTAGGAGCTTAGACCTCAATAATCCCAGGTTTCATATGAACATACTGTTCCACACCTGCCCCCTCCTCCTCCTCTGGTTACAGCTAATTGTTCGAGGAGGAGAATATTTGAAACGGTGGGTTTGTAGAGAAGTTTGCACTGTGCCAACAGAGCCCCTGTCAGCAAAAAAAAAAGATTTCCAGATCAGTGGTGAAGTAATGTGGAAAGTAATGCTCAAAGCCTCGGTCTAAACATAAATCTGCATTGGTGGAAGCCAAGACCTCCTCCACAGCTACCCTGCAGGCATGAGCCTCAGCACAGCACAGCAGACTCTATACAGCAGAGTCTCCTCTGCTTCATGTGTTCAGCTGCTCTGTGACATCTGGAGGGTCTCATATGTACATCTGATTCCTCAACATAGTAACATGAATTGGTCACACTTTATATTAAGCTACACATATTCACCATGGACAAGCTGCTGATTAGCGTGCATGTAAGTAGCATTTTGGCTGTGTTAGGGTTATTAAAGGTTAGGGTTGGTTCATGAAGATAGAGGGAAAAGTGTTAGTTAATGTCCTAGCAGTGGTAAAACATGGTCATGCAGAATAAGGCATTAGTAAGTACTACATATGATTAATAAAGAGCCAGTATGCCACCAATATTCACGCTAATAAGCATTTTGTTAACGCTGGACATGTGTAGTTTATTATCGAGTGTTATTGGTGAATTGATTCTTGAAGACCTGCAAAAGAGTCAACCATCTCCATCCCTTTCTTGTTGTCTCCCTCCTTCCTCTGTGTCTTTTCTTCCATGTATTTGTCTGTCTTCTCACTGCTTGTCTCATTTCATCTTCTCTTCAACACTTTTTACCTTATTTCAAAAAGTGACATACCAAGTTTCTTTTTCTTCTCATTGGTATTGAGGTTGTGAACACACTCTGATAAGCTCCCATCTTGGCTGACGCCCTGAATGAGGCTTCATGGACGTGGGCCATACATACTGTGACATGTTCACTATTATCATGTCAAGTGTGTGAGGATGCTGGACTGCGAGTGCTTGGGATAAGATTCACTATGAGATGGACTATCACGCCTCAGTTGCTTCGGTGGATATGATAAAAGATCTTGACCCTGTAATCCATCAAAGGATTTACTCTGAGCAGCTCTTAACAGTACTGACATTCAAAATGTATGTAGGTCTGCTGGTTTACATAATACAGCAGAGATACATACTGGATGATACACACAATAAAGCATCCCTTTTACAGTTAACAACACTGGTGACCAAGACTTTGAAGATATGATACTTAACATTGTTCTAATGTTAGTGCTGTATCTCTTATATAAAACCACTTTTGATCTGGTTTTATTCATTTTGCACTTATGAATTTTCTTTTTTTTGTGACCCCCTGTTGTTGTGGCCAATAATATGAGCTTCTGACCTCCACCTCACCCACAAGCACCTCAATTTGTGTCAGTAAAATCCCATTTCTTCATCCTTCATTTGGCTGTTGCCATGATTCACCATAACGTACTATTGTTCAGCAGACTCATTTACATGCTGATCCAGGTGCACACATTTCCAAATGGACTGTGATTTCTAAATGGAACACTACCTGCAGGTGTGCGTATGCATGGCTTTATAACCATATATATGTATTTTTTGCTTGTGCCATTTTTGGCTTTTGTGCCCACTTTTAGCATCGATCCTATACACTGTTTCATAAATGAGACTCCTGGTGTGCAAACAATTCAAATGACCAGCAGCTACTCCGAGTGATTTACATCATGTAGAAAATTTTTGAACATGCATGTCAAGGAGCAGATGCCTGCGGGCGGCTCTTACTAGGAGCTCAAGCTGCTACTCTGCTGGTTTCTCCCTCTAGCTCCATTCTTAGCATCCTTTTTTTGGGGGGGGGGAATTTCAGAATTATTTATGGATGTTATTGATGTACACGTATCTGTGCTGCTCACCCCTCTGCCAGGGTCCAGTCTGCCTGAGCCTCCACCTTGGTTGCTCATACGACTGGCATCACACCACACCCATCATTCCATCATCTTCCTGCTGAAGCTGACTCACAGAGAGGCTGCCTGACCACTGGCTAATACTCCAGAAAACACAGCTTAAAGGGTCTGTGGGACTTGCAAACTAAAAGCCAATGAGGATGACATTTTGTATGGGCGGATAAGTGTTCACATAAACATTTGTTTATTGCATTCACTGGCAGATGGCACTGCTCTAGTGGGGAAGGAAGTGCAGTTGGCATGGGAGGCTGTGTTGTACCAATTACATATAGTTGACCTCACCTTTATGCACAGCACTGGCTCTGGAGCAAACCTCCTGGAGAGGTGCTAACTCTGTCCTTTTCTGAAGTTGCCCAGGGTGAGAGGTGCCAAGAGTTTTAACTGTTGTGCATGCTTATGCTTGAGTAACCGGCCAAAAACGTAAAAACAGAGAAATCAAGGGAATGCTGGGAAAATGAGGAGATGCAGGTGCGCAAATATCAGTGTTCCATTTTTTGTATAGAGCCTCCATGTTACAGGTGTTGTCCAGGTTGTTGTCCAAAGGCTATTGTCTATGAGTTGTTAAATAATACAAAACTGTTTATTTTCAGGTCCATGCGCACAACAGAGGCAGACCCCCTGGACAAGGTGGTGTGTTTAGACACACAGAGCTCTGAAACAGTGGCCACCACAAGGCACACAGAGAGAGCACTGCTGACGAAGGTTCGAGCTGGCAAGGTCAAAGCCCTGGGCGCTCCACATTTCTGCTTAGTGCAGGTCAGCACAATGTCTGTGATAAATTACATACCAAAGGTCCCAGCTGATGTGTTGTGATTGGTGTGGGATAATTAATTTGGAGGAAGGAAGGTTTCTTCAAATGTAGAACAACTGTTCTTCCCTATTATGTTATGAGGTGTTGTAAAGTCAAAGTAAATACACACTTAATGCTGTGTATTATAGATTTTCAGTTGACTTGAGGACACAGACCTCCAAGAGGTCGTTGAACAAGTTTAAGTCTGTGTTTGCTTTGTTGAGGAGCAGCAGTTTGCCACCTTGTTGGGCAGAGAGTGGGCATTTGCCAGACGGATTGATGGGAGCACAGTTCAAACTCACCTCCTCTGTCAGCATTTCCTGCAAATCTGATAGAGAGCTGCTGCTCCTCCTATGGCACTGAGACTGCACTGCCACCTTGGTAGTGCATAAACATTGTTCCTCATTTTTATTGCCAGCTTTAAGAATAAATTCTTGTCAACTCAGAGACACATGGGCCCCAGAAATGCCCAGTTACCACATGACATCTGGAATAAGGGACTATCTGGATTGCAGAGGTACATTAACCCTATGAACAGTTTGAAGTTGTCCATTATGGGTTAGCCCCAACAGATTCACATGAAATAAATCAGATATTATGAACTAAATGTCACATGAATAAAATGAATAATATACATTACTGAACCTAATGTATCTGCAAGAGGCAACTGACATGGTCTAAGTACAATGCATAGAGAAGAGATCTTGAAAAGTAGGTGAGGACTTGATCAGCCAAATTACATGGGCCACACTGACGCACTATGGCTACCTATTACATATTGGTCAAAACGGTACCAAATTTGTTATATTCAGTCAGATCTCAGTCCACACATATCCACCAAATTTGATTGCAATAGCACCAAGTGTTCAGGAGATATGACAGTTTTTGCAAGACATGTATGTAAAAAAAATGCCACAAATTGTTCCTTAACAGACTTTTGAAGAAAATGGAATTAAAAAATCAGAATTGTAACAATTTGTTAAATTATTTCTTCATGTATCCATTTATATTAAATTCACAGTCCATATCAGCTCCACTAATCCAAAATTGAACTGAGTAAAGTCTGTCCATCAATATCATCCTATTGTGACAGTTGTCATTCTGCTGGCTTACCCCTAAGTATTCAACACAAGTATCAAATATGGTTTTCTATGGTACTTAAGAGAGATATCCAATCCACTCTTGCCTTGAGTGAAAATACTCACGTTCTCCAAGTCTTTAAAAGGGTACAATGCGATGCTTTGTATCATCTCAATGCTACAGAGAAAATGAAATGTAGAAAAGTGTTTTAGATGTCTGGGAACCTTTCCTCCACTGTCTAGTGGAAACCTGAACCCATTTACAGTATATTCATGTCCCTTTTTCTGATTGATGTCATATCAGTTTTCTGCATCTTCTGCCAGAAAAATAAAGGATACAGCAAAAACCTTTAAAAAAGACAAATTCTCCTTTGAAAAAAACAACAGTTCTTCAAGAGAAATATCTTTGTTGTTTGTCGCCCTGTTGTGAGACTTTAATGAGGTCTGTAGTCAAAGACAACATGAAATTCAGACAAAGAAATTTACTTACCCCCCCCCCGCCCCCC
>JBBMOE010000002.1:2307357-2558479 GCA_037975065.1 Chaetodon trifasciatus | reverse complement strand
ATTATTATTATTATTATTATTGTTATTAGTAGTAGTAGTAGTATTTATACCACTACTATTATATTGTATTTTCAAATATATGAAGCCTGCTGTTACTGTAACATTCCTGAGGGTGGCAGCAGAGGACCATTTATAAATGAATTATTCCTTGTAAAAAAAAAAAAAAATCTACGGTCGTTTCGGGCATGGAATGGACACATCTTTTCTGCTGTAAGGAATCAATCTAGTTTTGGTATTTGTGTAGATAATGATGTCACAGAGTGTTTTTGATATTGTAAAAGATAAGCAGACGTTTTTGTTTTGTTTCATTTAATTTGTAAGGTTATTAGGTATAATTCAATGATGAAACAATTAAAGTGTATAGACTCCACTGTTAAGTTCTTCAAACCAACACAATAACCCACAGCAGAGCAGGATTTTCATGCCTTGGTGAGAGCAAGCTGTGTCGATCCATCTATGCATCCTCCTGAACTGACTGGCTGTGTGTGTCCCGCTGCAGAATAAAACACATGAAGGCTCCATCCACTTTGACGACAACAACCTAGCGCTGCTATCAACCCAATCCACAAGTGAAAATCTTTCATTTGCACATTTTCATTTGAGCAATATTGTGCCCTGCTTTAATCATAAATTTGTGGCCCTCTCCTCTGAGACACAGTAATCCATTCTCACCGTGTTGCACCGAGAGAGGGATGAGGGAGGGAGGAAGAGAGAAAGATGAGGAAAGAGAGAGAGAGAGCTGAGCAGAGGAGAAATGTGGGCGTTCTGAATATGAAGCACAACTCTACCTGGCGCACCAAAGTTACATTTCAAGCAAGGACATCAATCTGTTGTCTGAATGGGAGCCTTTCAGTGTGCAAACAGTTTGTATTTCCAACTTTTCAACAGTACATACATCACCGGTGTGAAACACTTCTAAATGGCATCTACTGCTGACCTTGACCACACTCATCAAACCCTGTTCTTTTGTAAGTGCTGTGTATAAGAAGCCTCATCTCAATTGCACACTTAGATCCTGTTTGAACTGTCACACTGTGAGAGGAGAAGCTTCAGCCTGGGCTTCACAGGGAATCCCAGCTGAGGGATGACTGAGACACCTAACGCAAATTCTAGGATAGTTTTATAATTTAAGTGGATACAACCATCCTTCTGTAAATATAAAAATAGAAAAATATATGAAAATAGAAAAAGCTTTACCATCATACAGTGAATATACAATGAGTTGAACATTTGGCATTTTGAGAATTTGCAAACAAATTGCAATTATTTACATCCAAGACTTTCAAAATATTAATAATTTGAAATAGTTTTTTTCTTCAGAAATTAATAAAACGCAGCCTTTACTCATAAAAAATGTTCATATCCAGCTAGAAGGATTGGGTGAGTATGAAACATAAGTATGACTGGGGACGTGCACCCCTTTAGTCCTGAGGTAACCTGACACTGCTGCCAATAGAGAGTGATTGACACCTCAAGGTAGATAATGATAGGCTCAGAATTGGCTAGCCTCAAATCGCCTGCTTGTGTAATATTCACCTGCGGACATGCACAACCAACGCTCCAAACAGATGCAGGATACTCATCATGACTGCCAGAAAAAGTTCAATAGGCAGCCAGAGAGCAAGAGCTCGGAGAAGCTGAGCACTGTTAATTGTGAGGTTAAATTGATCTACCAGAGGGCTTATCGTTTGTGCTCAATCATCACAAAGCAATACTGCTTACCTTGTGCATGATGTGCATGTTGACTAGTTGCCCTGATCTCCTGGATGTATTCAGTCACATGCTGAAGGAGCTCATCTGCTGCTGCTTCATTGATCAGCCTCGTCTTACCCATCCAATGCTCCTCCTCCTAATAATAATAATAATAAATATAATATCAACATTGCAGGTAGCATTGAGTGGATTCTAATACTCTATTCAATCTTCGTATTTTTGTTAGGACGTCTGCAGCCATGTATTATATTTCAATATTTTTCCAGACGAGCAGCTCAGAATGCTACTCCCTGTAATTCAGTGATTTACCAAGGGTAAAGGCTAAAACTCTTCAAGGAGCCGTCAATCAATTACCTTGTTAATGCTACCTCAAACTACAGTCGCTGCTCCATTGAAAGTAAAAGCTGAGTGCAATCATTCACTGTTTGTTTGCAATGTGAAATGAAACTTCTCGCCATTGTTGCGCTCACTGAAGAAGTCTTCCTCTTTTTGTATTTGGGGGTGAAAGGGACGATGGGATGGTGGAGGTGGTGAAGTTATGTCTCAGCCTACTCTGCCTCGGATTGCTTAGCTCTTTTAGCTCTAGTGTTATGCAGGAATCAGATGACACAATTTTCTTTCATGATGATCACTGTGTCAGATCTAATGATCACATAAACTCATGCCATGTCTGGTTGGATGACTGGCAAGACTACACGTATGACCCCAACTATTCACAATGATGATGAACATTGATAAACTGGATTTTTTTAAATTTTTTTTAAGAACAAAAACATGATACACATGAAACATGATATGATAATACAAAGACAATCTCTTTATTAACGCTGTAGATAATGTGGTGTGTGAGTGACTGAATGCTTGTTGTGTCTGTATATTATGCTCTCACTGCTTCCCCAGGACAGCTAAGCAGACAGCTAAACTAATTTACCACTAAAGACACGAAAGAGCCTGGCTTCTATTTATGAGGTTAACTTGTTTTTCAAATGCCAGAGAGAAAACTGGCACACAAAATACATTCTGAATATTGGCAATGACAATTAATGAAGCAGTCTGAATAAATGTCACATGTTAGGAGATGTGGAATTTGATATCTCCACACATCTGTTGTCCAACAAGAGTGGAACACAGAATAAGACTTCTCAGATGAGCAAATGGACAAAGGCGCTGCACAATGCTGTACCAGCTGAACAGAGTTTTATGATTATGAAAGACAATACAAAGGAATGAAATGAACAAAAATAATGCAAATAACAATATCCACTAATGGAATAACATAGATATTACTAATGTTGAGAGGAATATGGTATGGTATTTTAATGTTGTGGCAGCAAGTGACATAGTTAGCAACATAATAACGAGTAATGTAACCACTCTTATTGCTGACTGATTCATATGTGGCACAGGAGTCAATGCTGATGGAGCATTCAAGTCTATATTTTGCAATGGGACACACACACACAACCAATCAATTCAGGAAGATTGATAGAGGGACCGGCCCAGCTTGCTCCCACCAAATCACAGAAATCCTGCTCTACAGTAGGTCAGTATGTCGGTTTGAAAAACTTAACAATGTAGTCTTTACATTCTGATTGTTACTGACATAATCTTAAGAAACTTAAAAATGACATTTTTACAATATCAAGAACACTCAATAACACAAATATCTACAAGGTTCCACTGTGTGTGTGTGTGTGTGTGTGTGTGTGTGTGTGCGAGAGAGACAGAGAGAGACTGACCTTAACCTAATCAATAATGAAGTTCAAAGGCTGCATCTGGTGAAAAAGTACCATGGTGTATGTTGTATTGACTTAAGAGAGCACATGTGGAGACAAAGCAAGCATCCCCTTCTTCAGGGGATCTGGTGTCTCCATCTGGACAAGCAACATTCCTGTATTGACATCAGTGGGCTCCGCTATGGATTTCTGTTTCTGGTCATTTTGAAAAAAACAAAAAACAAAACCAAAAATGGAATAGAATTTTAAGATGTTTTTTTTATAATACAAGTGTAAATATGTATGTTAATATGTGTATGTTTTTATGTACTAGCAAACAGGGTAGAAAGCAGGGAAAAAACAGGGAAAGAAGTCCTGTCAGAGGAATTTTTTGGGACTCACAATTTTAAAGGTTTGGTAAAAGTCTGCAGTGTGAAGAAACATGTTCAGGAGTCATGAAAATCCCTGCCCCAGCCTGCCGGGCTCAGTGCTGAGAATGAACTTGACCACTCACGTACCTGCAGGTGCCCTCTGGGCTAAAATTTGAACAAATACTCCAGAGGGTCTTCGATATGATTTTGGCATGATTCAAAGCTTGACCAACTATGGACTTTCAAAATGTGGCTTACTGGCATGCTGTTGGTGAATGAGTAATAACACCAAGCTCCACTGTTGGAAAGGCACACTACACACACACACACACACACACACACACACACACACACACACACAGGTTTGTAACTGAAGCACACACAGTGGCCGTGGGCAGTCATCATAGAGCCAGCAGCACCAGTATTGTATGGCCATTAAGGCCATCTCCAGCATGACTGAGTGGACTCAGTGCTCACAACTGGGACTTCACTTATCGACACTGGAGCTGCCATAGCCTGCCACTGAACACAAGGTCACTGATCCTCAATGAAGTTCAATGGAACGCTGCAATGATTCCCGACTCCCTGCTGGCTTATCTCAATTTACTCACATGTTCACTGTCTTTATACTGGATGCCCATAGGTCTTGAAAGTAACAGAAAATGTATGATTTGGACATTTCTTCATTTCTTTACCAAGCTGAACTCTATAACTCTTTCATACATATTCTATTACGCACATTCATCTTTTTTCATATGTCTTACTGTCTTACTAAGTTTTTTCATAGTTGAAAAATACTTATCTTAATGTCTAGGCCTGAGAAATCAACCACTGAATTTCAGTAGAACAACTGGAAAAATGGACTGGTATTATGGCTCTCAGCTGGTTTCATTCCTACCTTTACTGGCTGAAGTTTCTCTGTGGTTATTGGGTCTCGTCCATATCTTCCTCCTTCATCAATGTTGTCCGAGAAGGATACATTTTGTTTTCTATATGCTTCCAGCTGGTCACATTTTAATCAGACACAACTTTATATTTCACCTCTATGCTGATGATACACTTCTGTATGTTCACCAAGACCGAGTGCCACTGCAATGGTCGCCCAAAGCTTTGTCCTGTCTTTTAGACATTAAGAGCTGGATGGAACAAAACTGAAACAAATCTAAAGTCCACAGTCTTTTAACCTAACCTGACTCACCTATAGCCCATTTTCAAGCAAGAAGTTCCAGGAGCTATGAAACCAGATGAAGTAATTTTATGACCTTTTGAGTATTCTTTATCTGCATTTCCACCACATCTGAAGAGCCATGCACATTCTTAAAATTAGACCCACGATGGATTAAAAAACAGCTGTGGAGTTTGAAATGCAGTCGTGTCACGATCAAACCACAGCACAGAGTCATCCTTGTATTTCCTCTTGCTGTTGCTGAACTTTTATTTGTCTAAATCACCCTCTTTGTTCTCTCTACTGCTACTCTCTCTCTCATTCACTCACTAGCTTGCTCGACCACTGCCTCCTGTCTCTCATTCACTCTAACTTGCTCTTGTCACCTCATTCACTTTCTTTCTCTTCTTTAAAAATGAGTCAGCGATTCTGTGCTTTAATATGAAAAAGCAGTTAATAACAGTACATAATAAACCTTCTCCTTTTCAATTTTCATGGCAATTTTCAGTCAGCCATAAACATGATGTGTTTCTTCCTTTTATCCCCCAGCTTGCAGTGATAGTGATGGTTCACAGGATGAACTCTCTCACTATGCTTCCTTCAGTGTGGTCCTATCTTGTCTCAGCAGTGGATCTTATCATGGAAACAGGATAGCTGAAACCTAGAACTCCCCGACAGATGATGAAGGTCAAGGGCTGAGGGTTCCCATGTGAAAGCAGCTCAGTGGCACTCCTGTTAGTTAGCTGATGCTCATTAGTGATCTTAACAGTGTCAGTGTCTAGCACCAGCAGATGCCAGGACTCATGGCCGTTAAGACATGTGGCTTTGCACGTGTGACCTGCAGATTGGTAGATTTCACACCATAACCATCTATTTAATTTCTAGCATTGTTACATAAGCAGAACAAGACAGACAAGAGCAGAGGTGTTTTGCATTTGTATTTTTACATTTCTTTATCTCACATAATACCCACCACTGCTTTCTCTACATTATTATGAACAACGATAAGAATACTTTGCTTCCTCCCAAAGGAGATGAGCCTGTCTGCTCTCTTGTTCTGACTAAATCACGAATCTAGAAATGTTCAGTGTGTAGGTCACACAGCTCATTCTACAGTTCATCCTGCTAATTTTGGAGGACTCCTGTACTAATCAGGGTAGTTGCCAGGGGCGTAGCCAAGATTTTCAAAGTAATGAGGTCATGAGTCCAAGTCAACATTTCATTATTTGATCACATATATTGCACACACATTTCCTAAAAAAGGAACGACTATACGTGAGCTAATGCTTGAACTTCTAACTAAAAGCTGATGTAGCCATCAATTATTATTCAGACTTTTTTCCACACCTGATTCACACCAGATTTAAAAGTTACACAGTTAAAGACTGCAAAAACCAAAAATCCTGAAAACATGCCCTCAGTGTTGTTACAATCCTGCTCATGGGGGATATATTTTGGAAGAATGCTGCTCATCCTGTTAAAAGGGTTGCACACACTTGGAGATTCTTTGAAAAGGAGCACTGAAGTTGTTCTGGAGCCTCCTTGTTAGACAGCACCATACCAACACACTGAATGTTAATCTTTAATTCTTGCTTTATGTTATGGCCAGACAAAGGACGCCAGGACCCAGATGCAGAGGGTAGAAAAAATAATGATTTATTGACAAAGTAACAACAGAAAGTTCTACAGGAACGACCGAAACACAAAGTATCAAAGTAAACTCTCACTGGAACAAAGTATCAACTGAAGATGCTGAATAGAAAATCACCTTCAAGGAGGGAGAAAAAGACAGTAACAAAGTACAACAAAAAGCGACCGGGCACCAAAACTTACAAACTCGTGATTCTATCACTGGAGGGCTTACTTGTGGCGAGGGGCAGGAAATCTCAGGCAGCGCAACAACAAGCGAGTAGCACAAAGAATAATCTGGCACTGGAGACAAAGAGAGGGTGGCTTATGAAGCCGGCTGATTAGGCAGAACGAGCTGCAGGTGTGCCAGGAGATCAGCGCTCTAGGAGATCACCCCGCCCCTCGGCACTCATACTGTGGGCAAAGGGAGAGAGAGAGGTCAGTAGGAACTAAAACACTCAAAACAAAAATACAACAGAAACAGGACCACAAATAACATAACAGGCAATCTTTAGAGGTGAAGACAAGCTTTTTATTTTTTTGTGTTTTGATGATGTCATCAAAGCACTAAATGCACAGAAAGTGAGAAATTTCTGCTGAGCCACTAGTATTGATCAATAACCCCTCAGCGCCCTGTAGGTATATTACAGCCTGTCGGACTGTCATCTTTATTGCACCTTTAACAGAGCAGGTTGTCCAGATCAGCAGCAGCAGATGGTCCCAGCTGCTTGTCCAGATGGAGACATCAGATCCCCTGAAAGAAGGAAACACATGAAGGGCACTGTATTCTGATTACACTAATAACTCACTCTACTACCATTATGCAAGTAGTATGCTCTGTATTTTGTTGTATTTTCAGATCCAGATTCCAGATTAAAAACTGAAATAAAATGTAACTGATACATTCAGTTATTTCATTTTACATACATCATACAACTGCTGTAGATGGGTTTATGACATGAGAATGAGACTGGTAGCTGGTCTACCAATGGCTCTCCTTCTCCGAGTGCTGTTGGAGTTTTTGACCTTTTCAGTGTTTATGGAAGAGCCCTCTCATCTTTCTTATCACTTTCTCTCCTGCACCAGTCTCTGCAATTCATATTACAGTAGAATGAACAAGAAGCCTGAGTGTGTTTGTGTTTATGTTTGTATTCCAAATAATATGGGCTTAGATTTCTGTGGTGAGCTGGGTGGGAGATGTCCTTGTAATGACTTTAATAAAGAACAAACCCTGTGGTTGTTCCATTAAACACACACATACACACACGATCAGATGTGATGTATGTGGAAGAGAGGATGGCCTTTAGTACTATAATTTATCTTAAATCTCTCTCTCCCTCTTATTTTTTCTCTATCCCCTCATTTATTCTTCCCTTAAATATTCCTCTTCCACTATCACTCTCTCCTTCTATATCTCTGTTGCCCTCTGTATAATTGGGTTCTCTGTTCTTTTGTTTAATCTCCTGTGTATTAATGACCCAAAGATAACATATTTTGTTGCCATAATGTTTACAATTCATAGGGCGGCTGAGGCTCAGTTGGTAGAACGGGTCGCCCATTGATCCCCAGCTCTTCCTGTGCACACCTTGCGCGTGTGTGTGTTTGTGTGTGTGAATGGGTGAATGAAAAGCAAATTAGAAAGCAGGCATTTTGTAATGTACCATTTTAGAAAGTGACTGAATGCATATCCACCACACCTTATGGGGGTGTCTTTTTGGCTTTATAGCATGAATTTGAGCATGTTGTGTGTGACGCGATAAGATGTCAATCAGATGTACTAATACACATATACAGGAAATAGTGATAGCTGAGCTTCAGTGGCAGAACAACATTATGCTAATACTTTCAGCTGCACACGTGCCTCTTGGTGGTCTGTTGTCAGTCAGCTGCAAAATGGATTCAGCATCGTCTTTAGGCATGAAAAGTTCTGTTTACACATACTGTATCAGTAGTTAATATAAAAACACATACTGATAATAGTGAGGTGCTGGCTTGCAGGCAGACATAAAAAAAGCTGCACACTCATAACTCTGATACATTTATTCCAACAAATCAAGATCAACCTTCCGGCAAACAGCCTTCTTCTGATCTGACCCATTCTTTTTTGACACATATCAGCAGTTTGCAATACAAATGCCACCTTTGTCAAATACACCAGCTTGTCTGGATGAATCTACATTGGCCATGCCTTGAACTTAATATGCTGCATTTCATTTCAAATAATCCCAATCCACTCAAAGAGAGCAAAGACAGTTTTTTTCTCCTCAGAGTTTTCTGGGTTTATCAAGAAAGAAGACCCGTACTGGTGGAGAAATCTATTTTCAGTTCTTGAATGTACCCATAGATGTATGAAGTAACCAAAGGCTCCAGTTAGCACAAGAAGACCTTCACTTTTGATAGAAATGTCTTCTGTGCATGAGGGGAAGCTGACGCTGTGCATCATTGTAGACTAATCACTCAATAATAAAGCAGTGGCAGTGCATGTATAGCAGATATGAACTATTTCAGCTATCCCCAGGTTGGTCTTGGAATAAAAAAATTGCAATAAGGCTGCTTTCCAAACAGATATGTCATATCTTTAACAGATGCTTACTCAGTAGAACCTTTTGGAAAGAGTCTTAAATCATACCTTTACCCCAGGATGGAAAAGCATGTTTTACTGGCTCAAATTCTTGACCTATTAATATACTCCCTGTGCTGAGTAAGCTACTTGAGTCAGTAATTTTTGATCAAAAGTTCAACTATTTCAGTAGAAATTGGCTATTTACACCAACACAGAATGCTTATAGACCATGACATTCTACTTGCCTTGCATTAGTACACAACTGATTGATCCTTAAAATGTGTGGATGATATGAAGAATCAGAGGGAGACAAAAAAGAAGAATCAGAGGGACAATACCCTTTATTTGTCATACATTACATACACGCTCACACGCATGCAATTGGTGAAATTTGTCCTCCGCGTTTGACCCATCCTAGTCGTCCTTCCTCTGCGGCAGACAAGGAGCAGTGGGCTGCCATCCGACCGGCGCCCAGGGACCCAGTTTCTTTCGTCACCGTTGGTCAGGTGGTGATCTTCTTGCATGTTTTTTAGTGGGGTTTTTTTTAAGGAGGATACCCCAGGTGAACACAGAGAGAACATGCAAACTCCACACAGAAAGGCCCCTTTCCTCGAGCAGCAGGTACCGAAGACATGGTGGAGGACATGCCCCCGGCGCCCACAGCAGGAATTGAACCTGGGACCTTCTAGCTGCGAGGCGACAGTGTTGCCACCGTTCCACCGTCCCACCAAAAACTAGTTGGGGCTGTGCTCTTGGAGCTTTTTTTACTGCAGCTTTTTTGTAACTGACCACAGTATTTTTAAGTAGGCAACTGTTTGCCATAAAAATGGTTGCCAACATTGTGTAGCTTTGATTAGCATCCAGCAGCTACGGTGATCAGAGTGTACAAAGCCATTGCAAAGCTGTAACGTAAGTGGTTGGCTGGGCAGTGAGGCTAAAGCTAATACAAATCAGACTGTTGCTCAAACATGCGGTTTTCATTTTAGAAGCAATTATTGTGGTGATGCTCATGGTAGAAGTGAAGCTAGTTAAAAGGTAAAAACAGCAGCAGAGCTGACGGATAACACGGTGAGAGGTGCCTGCTTTGGCCTGTGTGAACTGGCCAATCAGAGAACTAGGACCTTAAGGAGGACTGGAGCTAAAATGGAGATTTTCAGAAAGAGAGAATAGCGGTGCTCCTGCAAGACCACGGTTTTATAAGCCATTTTTAGTCATGTTTATTTAATGTTGTAATATGTATGTTTAATGCGTACAGTGAATCATGTGTTTGCATTTGACACTGTACTGGGCTTTTTACATGCAGGATTCACATTATCACAATTCCAGTAGGAATTGAGGGCAGTGTATTGTTTCTGCTGTAGGGCATGTTTTGTGGATTGCAGAACAGTTCTCTGTCAGTGAGGACAGTTTACAAGAAAATAACCTTTGGACTTGGCAATTGTTTAGCCTGAAGACACATCGATGATATTACTTGACACATGACCATTTTTTGTAATGTCATATGAAATTTGGAGAAGCTCGTATGGCTTGTTTTGTACCCAACAACAAAACTACTTCCACCTGTTTTGAGTAGAATTTGTCAAAAACTACAGTGACCAGCTGTTTTAGCAAATTACTGAGCCTTTTTAAACATGAAACGGTATATTGTGAAGTTCCTACTTAAGATTTACATCTTAAGTAGGAACCACAGCAGTGATGGGCCCTCGGGATACCTGAACAGTTTGTAATTGTTGTTGGACTTGCAATATTCATGTTCTTGCTAATAATGATGCATTCTACATGCACGACCAACTGTTTATGGTTGCATATTCATTCTATCAAATGAGAGAATACAGCATATATCATTATTCACACAGGTTAAAAGGTGACCATGCAAGGATGGCATATTGAATAAATCTGGCACAGTACACCTGTTAGGCCGAGTCACTTCTCTCATCTCGTGTCATATGTTCAATTGCACCATACACACCACTTTAACATCATAGCTAGTGTGCTTAATATCTCAGAATAGACAGGAATGATTGAAACTGGGATACAGTGATCCACAACATTATATTCCTCACAAGGTGACAACAAAATGTATTTATATAAATCAACAATGACCAAAAGCATCAAAGAAAGTCTAGCATAATATAAAAATAAAAGTGTTGTCTAGTATAATCCAAAGCATATATTTTTAGCTCTGCTACAAGCAATACTCTAGAATGGTCCTTTTCCAGTTTGATAAACACTGTAGAGCACAAAAGCAATCCATTTAATATATAATCTGACGTACCCTTCCAAAACCCATGGTATGACAAAGTCACTGTAACACAGGAAAAAACAGATAACATAGACAGAATGGCAAATTCAGGGCTCTATGGAGGGCTCCTGGTAATGCTCGGCAGTATGTTGTAATACTGTGACCAGTGCATTAGCGGTGGTTTGTGATGTGAAATATGTGGTGAGACTTAGAGTCTTACAGGGTGACTATGGAATGCTACTGTGGTGCCATGAAGTCAGAATAATCTGCCAGAAAGAGGCTCTAATGCCACTTAATGGGCCATAGTGGCCTCGGTGTGTGTGTGTGAGTGTGTGTGTCTGCGTGTGTGAGAGGGTTGCTGACTCGTGGCTTTTGTGGCAATGGAGCATTAGTAAATTGGGGGGAAGCATTAGTGAACAGTGGGAAATTAACAGTGGGATTTAAAACTGTGCTGGATCTGCGGTCTGCTTCCATTAACATGGCTGAATGGGGTGAGATAAGTTATAAAGTTGGTTTGGAAATGTGTGTATGTGTGTGTATGTGTGTGTGTGTGTGTGCGCTACGGGACATTGGACAGTATGAAATTTGTATATATACGTGTGTGTATTGTGGCGAGGCATAGGGAGGACTGCAGGCATCAATATAACAACATAACTTGCTGTCTTGCTCTAACCAATAATTGCAGGGTTAAAATGCCTCATATTGATGACTTAAAAGATAAAATGACCACAGATAATCAGGTTGTCCAGGATTGGTTTACGCCTCCCTCTGCACTTTTGTCAAATTAGCCAAAAAAAAAGAGAGATCCATTTGAAATTCAGCAAGAAACTGAATACTTTAATGGTTAGAAATTAGGGAGTAGATGCCCATTAATGTGTTGAGATAAGGGAAAATCCATGAGAAAAGTACAAGATAGAGTTGTGTTTATAACAAAAATGGCTGACTGCGTCAGGTTCAAGGAAATGGTTGTTTCAGAACTTGAAGTGGATATATTGCTACGTTGCAGTTTTGTTGACCTTTTGCTATCCTACTATTTTGTTATTGTACTATTTCTGGGGAGGATTGATGTGTAGCAAAGCCTACCAGCATACACTGGGGCGACAAGACTTATGAACATGGGGTACACCATCTCCCTGGTCTGCTCAGGGAGATACTTGGAAGGGGCCGACATTGCACTCACATGAAGTATGGGTCATACTAATCAGCTTCGTCGGCCTATAAGGTCATTCCTCAAGTGATGACGGGCTGGATAAGGCCAACTTTGTGACAGTGTTAGCCTCACCTCTGAATCTTCTTTATGATTGCATAGTTCCCGTGGATAGCTAACCACTCTGGTGGGGGCATTGTAGCATTTTAATGGGTTGCTGCGTCAGGATGCCTCCCACCAAACAATGAGGCAACAGACCTATGGATATGTGATTTTATGCATGCTCTTGCACAAACTAGCAGTTAGACCACAAGTGATGTGTGCATGATTGGTGATGTATACGGTAAATGCAAAGAAGGACTTGAAGCTGTGCTGATGGTATATCAAGTTGCTACCAGTACAGCTCCATTTTGCGCAGTGCTTCCTATTTAGAAACCCTAACTTGTCACAGTAATTTTATTCAATTTCATTCTATTTTACAATTATCCTGATGAGGTAAAACGGGTAAGTTAAAGAATGTAGACATCATAAAAAAAAACTACAGGACTGTTTCTCTTAATCCTTTACTTTCTAAGATACTCAAATCAGCCAGTTTAATCAACTATTTCCTTTTCTCCACAACAGCCCCATCAGCCTGGATTCAAGGAGGAGTTCCTCAGCTGAGACATCCCTCCTTGCATTGATACAGTGGCAATCCACAAAGCTTGAGCAAACAGGACCTGTTTGCTGCGCTCCATCGGATCCTCCCTCCAAACATTCGGAGTTGCATTATGATAACAGAGCTGCTTCAGTTATTTTCTCACAGCATGTGTCTTTATGCAGAGGTGAATGTCTGTTCCTGCCCTGAGAAAGAGCTGATTAAGAACACATTCGGTTACTGTTTAGGCAAAATATGTTTGATCATTGTTCAGCAGTGGCTCATGTCTGTGTGTTATTGTATTGTTGTTTTTTTTCTTGCTGTGCTGACTGCTGTTTTGTCAGTGTTGGTATTTAAGAGGCTTCTTATTGGATGTGTTAAGGTTAGCTCTTGTGTGTATACTCACCATTTGCCAAACCTAAAGGGTGTATTTTCCTTTGTCCAAAGCTTGAGGTAAGTTGTGTGACAGCTCGTTTCACTGCAGGGTTGAGAGTTATTTGCTCTGTTTGCACCTTGAATATTTTATCTTACCTGGTTTTTCATTGCCTTAGAGTGAGACTGAAATATCCCCCCAGCTTTGTAGACTGCGACTCTCACCCTGGTCAGTAACTACAAATGGACTATTAGGCACAAAGTCTCTGTATTGTTTGACCTATAATCTCACCCACTGTTTTAGAAATAGTTTATTGTTGTCTACAGAATTTGATTTATTCCATTTTATCAATTTTAAGCTTTTATTATTCTTGAAACACACAATAAAAGTAGCTTTTACCCTTTGAAAACAAGTATCTGATATTCCTTTACCTTGTTTGGATGGATTTAAATGACATTGTGTGAGATCCCAAATCTATGTTCACATGTACAAACACTGGAGGAGAAGCCCCCTCCTGTAGATTCAACTTGTATAACATCAGGAAGCTCTACCCTTCCTTGCTAGGCCCAGATTCTCATCCAAATGTTCGTCGACTCCAGCTAGAACTACAGCATCGCCTTCTTCACCATCTACGCATCTAGTCCTGTTTAACCTCCACAGATTTTGCCACTTTTCTGCTCTGTTAACTACACTGGCTCTCTGTTCACCTCCTGTTCAAGATTCTAAAGCCCAGTGAAGGGACTGCTCTTTCCCACCTCCAAGCCATGGTCAAACCCTCCCTCTGAGCACCACCACAGTGCTTGTCTCTGCCTCTGGACAGTTGGCTGCTCTTTCACTACGGGTAGCCTGCAGTGACTACACCTTCACAACCCATGCTTATACTAACTAAATAAATAAAAACTATATTATCTAGCTCTTGTTTCAGTACAGGTTGAACATACTCATTGTAAGGCACTTTGGACAAAAGCATCTGATAAATGATTGTGATGTGCTATAATACAGTAAGAGGATCAAATTGATGATTGAAGAATCATAAATTATCTTTCATTGAAAAATCATGACTGGTGCAGTCAGTATGGTCCACCACCGACATGGTGGATGTGATGCAGTTTGATTGAGTACATGTTTATTGTGCAGCAGATCAATTCTACACTAGCTAGGATAGAGCTGATCAATTGCATGTTGATTGTAGAATGGTTCCATAGAACTACACCAGTCTGTCTATGACCCAAATTCCCCAAAACTTGGGATGCCTTGTAAAAGATAAATGAAACAGTATGTGATAATTTGTTAATCCTTTTTGACATATATTCAATGAAAACAGATGAGGTTCACCATTTTGTATGGTTATATAAAAATGTGACTACATGCGACTGCATTTATTTACTGTCACTTCATCCTCACAATCATTTTCATCCAACTTATCATCTGTTTAATTCACCCAGTTGTCTGTCCACTGTGTCATGGTTCTGAGTATTAGTTTTGTTATTTCCTATTTTATGTAGAAAGTTTTCCTCGTGTTACCTTTTGCTTTACTTGTTTTGTTTTGCCGCCCTTGTGATTGCTTGATTTGTGTCACCTGTCCCTCATTTGTTTTCGCCTGGGCCTCATTAGTCTTCCTCCTAGCATATTCAAATCTGTATGTTTCCCTCAGTCTTTGTCAGTCTTACTCTTTTTAATGATTTTTTGTGATCATCATTCACTCAAAGATATTTCCCAGGACTGGTCGGATGCCTCAGTTCGACATGTCATTTCAGATTCATTGCTGATGTGACTGATGCTCTGACTTGCTTTTCAGATCTGACAGGCACAGCTTGCATAAAAATGTGAGCACTTTCAGTATGCTCATGATAACACTGATCATCTCTGTCTTTGGACTTTGGACAGTCTGAACAGAGCAGGGACACAGGATGCCAGTTTTTGATCTCTTGTAGATCTCCTTTTTTCTGGTAAGAGAGTTAAGACCACTCTCCTTTAGCTTAGCAGTAGCAACATGTCTTTAAAAATCTCATTAAAAACTGTGAGAAGATATTCGTGTGTCACCTTCCAGAACTTAATACAATAAATCCCAACAATGACAGGGGCATCACTCCCCCTCCATGCCCTGCATGGCTGTGAGACGTCCTTGTAGCGCCAGTGGTTCCTCCAACTCAGCATTTATATCTTCTGGGACTTTGGGCAACCCTTCACAGGAGGATCTAAACAGTTCATCTTCTTTGTACTCACTGCTGTAAAGCTCTGAGAGAACAGACGCTACTTGTCTCTGTATCTCACTACTTAAGTCCTGTACTGTAGCAGAACGCAGAGGATGAATAAACCTTCTCAGCCCATTGTTCTTAAGGCCAAAGAAGAGCTTGGACAGTGCATCCATCAGTGCTGCACTCTGGAAAAATAACTGGACTCAGCTCTTCATCATGACCTTGATTTCTGGTAGATTCTGCTACACTCTGCAGTTCCCCGTTTCCAGTCTGCAAATCTTCCACAGATCTAGCAATGTCCCATGTGACACTGAGTGTACTGCTGACAAAGATGCTTCATCTCTACTTTCTCACAATCCCACGACTGTCTCAGAAATTTACAATCTTGTTTCCTGCTCACAAAACCTCTCAAAAAATCAAAACCAAAGCAAAACCCACAAAATTAACGCCATACAATAAAACGCCAGTATGCACTTATAGGTTTTCAATTTTGTGATTAAAACCAATAATAGTATCAGCAAAGCTAACAGGCAGCATTCACTCTTCAAAGATGTTAAAATGATGTTTAAAACAATAAAACATGTCAAACCCAAACCCAAATGAATTCTGTCATTTATCACCATCCATCCTTCTCCACACATCCACTAAATCATTGCTTCCAGTAGTTACATGTTATGATGCATGCACTGTGAGGTTCTCATTGATTTCTATTTATGGAATTATTTTCAGTGCAGTTAAATTCTCCTAGAAATAATAAGATCCTCAACATTAACCTGAACTAAAACAGAACTTGCACTCTGTCAGCTCTGTAGCAGGAGCATACACATTCATAAAATTCTTTGTTTGTTTTTTCCAACACAGTAAGCTCTTCTGATCCTACAGCTGCCAGCCAGTTTGGAGTCAGAAGATTCACTCTCACTGTCAGCAGCAGACTCGTCCTCCATACTGGAGCCAGACCCTGGGTCTCTCCAGCTTGTTGTTCTCACCCATCATGTCAAGCTGACTGTCACTTTTCTTTGCCTGTGAATTTCGTCCTATTTTTCTTTTTCAGATGGGGTACTTGAAGACCTCATCATCACCTTCCATGTCAGCTTCACTTCCTTCCAACATTACATCCTCCATAGCTCTTTCATTTACAGTTTCCAGTCTCACTCACCTACCTGTCCTATGTTACTTCACCTGTCTCCTCGTGTCCCTCCACACTGCCCTGACTGTCTTGTCTTACAGTCTCTGTTTCATAGTTCTGGTCAGCTTCCCTCAGCAGGTGCCTTGCCATTCTGCCCTGATGTAGTTTTTCATCTGATGAGATGTCCCTCTGTACCACAGCTAAAACATTTTATATCTGATGTTGTAAATATCACATAACCAAAACCATCCACTCTTAATTTGAGTTCAGCTCCTCATCCCTGTTATTCAGGATTATGTGTAGCTGCCTTCTGTGTGACACTACATGTTTTAACAGAGGATGCTTAGAGCCTGAGGGGACTTTCTTTATCTTGGAAACTATTTATCCATGACGAAATAACTCCCGTGTCAGCACTTCATCACTAATGAACGGGGGAATGTTATCACTTTTTTGTGGGGAGAGGCACAACAGATACAAAAATATTATTCACTACGGTCTCATTCTCCACCACCATGGTCGCCTTTTCAACAGTTTCTACAAAGATGACCTCATCATTGTTCATATGGCCAGTGGAGTTAATGCTGCTGTGACCGAAAACCTGCCCCACAGCCAGACTGCAGTCCACTGTGCAAGAAAAGTCCAGCGCCAATCTCGATGCCATTGTTCTTTGTCATTTTGGTAAACTCCATACAGCTGTTTAGGAAGCCGACCACACACACACACAGCTCTCCTAAAACACTCAAATATCCATGCACACACCATCACATCAACACCCACAGTACACACCATTTACAACATTTACAGGCAAAGATAAAGATAGAAAGCAATCACAACTGTTGTCACACATCTGCTTAGCAGGCTCACCTCTTCCACTCGGAGAGAGACAGAGAGACAGACAGACAGACATAGTTATGGCCGAGCTGCCACATGGGACGAAGCGCATCTGAGAATCGCTGGAAATGCCCGAGTGCCCCAGGGGATGGCCCACATATTGGCATTGTTCACCCACCTCCTTCTTACTCCAGGTATTTCCCATTGTGCTTCCAGCAAGCAGCTGAACGGTGTATTAAGTTACGTTCACTCTTCAGCGTTAAGATTTGGCCACTTGGTTGGCTCCTGTACTCCCACAAATTCATCTGTCCTGCTCAGATATAAGTAGATAGTAGAGTTCTACAAGCGTGTCATTCATGATGAAGCTGATTACGTGGTTTATGTGTACAATGAATTCCGGTCACTGTTCAAGTCCAGATTGAGACTGAATCAGCATTTTCACTTTCTAAGGGTGCTGCCCGGAGATGAGTTTCTGTTTCTGAGTATAAATACAGATCATTTCTTATAGCCTGAAGTGAGTGTAAACACTCTACTTCATCTTTTGTACAAATTACTATGTTCATGCTACATAAACAAACAACCCTTTTGGGGGTAAGAAGCACTGTTTCTGTATTACATGTGATGTGGTCCCTGAGGCACTTCCCCACACCATTTCATAGCACCCCACAGAAAAGCAAGCAATGGGAAGTAGGGTTTGGAAAATGAATAATGCATAGGAGTTAGGAAGGATGGAGCAGGAGACAGAAGATAAAAAGAAATTGTGAAAGAACATAAGGAAGCCTGGAAGTCCCAGTCCCAGTTGATGTGGAATGTACTGATCTATGTCCAAAATAACCAAATGAATGTAACTGGCTAATATGTGTATTTTGGGAGATAAGGTGCCTTAAAGGTTGAGACTCAGCTCCAACAAGGGTCTTGTTTAATGCCTCTGTTGCAGGGATTACTGCTCCACCTCTCTTTAAAATTGTCTAAGAGCCATAAGGTCCTTTGTGTCAATACTGAGATGAGCCCCATGGGAGCATTCAGACTGCAATCTATGGACCAGGGAAAAGATAGCATACACTCATATTGCAGCACTTGTGAGGACCTTCCAATAACTATATCCCTGCATTCACACAAGCTACTTGCAGTGTGTGAAATATGAAGGATTTTAATACCCTTTAACTGACAACCTGAGAAATCTCACTGTTAACCATTAAATTAATTTGCCGGTAATTGTTAAGTCCTGCAAAATATAGAAGTATATGTTACCGGTTAGTGCTAAGAGTCCTCTGCATTGTGTTTAAGATGAATGAGGCCCAGACCCAAATGTCTTTGAAGGCGATCTTGCTTTAATCTCTGACAAAGAGCAGTAAACAACAATTCTCTGGTAAATCTCAACCAGTTTGAGCCCCCACATGGATTAAATGATGAATATGTTAGCATTTGTCACAATAAGTGTAAACAAGCAGTTATAAACGTGATTTAACAGAGGCTCTGCCAAGCAGAACAGAAAAAGGGGTGAGGTAGAGGCAGGAGACACAGTAGTAAACAGAAAAAACACCTGAGTCTCAAATCTTCCATTTGTTGATTCCAGAGGCTTTACATGTTGTGTAATAGCTATTTACAGAGATTTTGAGTTCAATTTATATCCAGGCCACACTTGGACGTTCTACGGTTGTGTCTCGGTCAGAACCCGCGACTCGACACACAATGATGGTGTCAAATCATAGTGACAGATGTGCGGAGAGAAGAAGAGCGGTATGGAGGAAAACACAGAGAACATCAGTCTTCTGCACCACAATTTGACAGCATAGTTGTTTGGAGGGCGAGATGCTGGATATCCATTTCTCATACTTTCACGTTGGAAAACCACATCACCAATGTACAGTTACTGACACCCACATCGTTACCACAGCAGCCCACGCAGATAGGCTGGTGATGTCTGGACATACAAATCCAATCAGATCACTTGCAAATAACAGTGTGGACAGTCTATCTTAAAGATCTGGTTTGAGAATCTGACAAATCTGATTTGCCTGCAGTCTGAGCAATGCCTAAAAAATTGTGACTCATTTACATCTTCCTGACTCACCTGCTTCCTTTATTCCACCCACGAAGCCTCTAAAACACTTTCTTTTAACTACCTATTTGTATGTGTATGAAGGCCACCTTGCTTATCGTGTGTTTCCTCAGGGCATTGAGCGTGCATATCCTCAGAAAATAACACTTCTCATTGGCAAGAAGCAGTTAAGCACATGAGCAGTGAGGAGAATATAACAGGGTGTGAAATAAGGTAAGCAGCAGACTGCAATGAAGAAAAGTTTGGAAAAGAAACAAATGGAATTTGTTGCCACTGCTGTTTTTTGCTACCACTGAGTGGACATCCTTTTTAATTTTCCAGGTACCCACAAATTATGTGAAAAATAATACTTGCATCACAGTTGCTTGTCAACAAGCAAGTATATTATGAGCCTTACAACAATACAACTTCCTTCTGGTGGAAGTTGTCACGGGTGGCCACGGGTCGGAGAGTGAGTGAGTAAGCAGCCGGCAGAGTTCTAGATGTTTTGCAGCTTATTGACAATTTCTGAACATGAACCATAGAGGAGATTGTTGCAGTAGTCCAGGCGAGAGGTGATGAAGGCGCGGATGAGGGTTTCTGCACCTGTGAAGGAGAGGGAGGGCCAGAGGCAGATGATGTTCTTGAGGTGAAAGAAGACTGTTTTGGTGATGTGTTGAACGTGCTGGTTGAAAGAGAGGGTTTGGTCGAAGATGATTTCAAGATTTTGGATGTGGAGAGAGGTGGATACTGTAGATTTCTGTCGATATTTGGGGTGATATTGGGCATGGATTTACAGAGTGATTTTGGTCCAATAATGATGATTTCGGATTTGTCACAGCTGAGTTTGAGGAAATTGGCTTGAAGCCAGGATTTTATTTCAGTGATGCAGTGTGTCAGGGCTGAGTGGGTGGCAGCTGAGATTGTCTTGGTGGAGATGAGGAGCTGAATGTCGTTGGCGAAGCAGTGGAACTGGAGTTCATATCGGCAGATTATGTGACTGAGAGGAAACAGGTACATGATGAAGAGGATGGGGCTGAGAACTGAACCGTGGGGGACGCATTGGGGTGGGGAGCAGTGGGGGATTTGCAGTTATTGATGGAGATGAATTGAAGTCTGTCAGAGAGATATGATTTGAACCAGTTGAGGCCAGAGCTAGTGATATTAAAGGCATTTTAAAGACAGTTTCCATCAATGAAAGTGCCATCCCAGTTACATACAGGCCAAAACAACACATCTATTTAGCAGTTGACCAGATACAATGACATACTTGACATTCTTAACTACAATAATTGTGTTGATTTCATGTCCTGAAGTGACTGAAATGAGATCATGTCTGATCGTCTCATCTGAAGCTCTGGGCTGTTCAGGCTTCTGTTAAATTCTTTTTACTTATGATTCTGTTGCTGTGATGAGGTCAACTTTTGTTAAGTGCCACGGTGTGATGGCAAAGTTTAATCTTTTGGCTTTGACATCTTGGTCTGATTGAGTAAGTTCCCAGTCTGGCAGGTTCTTTGCCCATCTGCTTTGTGTTTCATCCAGTGTGGAATTACCTTGTTTTTTGACTCAGGGTAAGTTTTACTACCTTCCTAGTATTGCTGGCTCAAGAATTTAGCTTTTGAAATTTCTGTGTCTGTCTTTCCTTGCTTTTGGTGTGTTGAGATAGTTTTGACTTCTCAAAGACTGCACTGGGCAGATATGAGTTCAGTTTCTGGAGTAAGTCTTTCTTTGTTCACTTGGCCTCAAATGACTCCAACGAGAGTTGCAACCACAGCTACAACAGCCAGTAGCACTAAAAACCAGATGGCATCAATGATCTTGATAACAACATAGAGGTTGAATGCCTGGGACTCCCAACCAGTCGGTTGGGACAGAAGAACCTGCTTCGATAGGAAGTGAAACATGTTCAAGTATCTACAACCTAGTTCAGTCTCGTAAATCAGCAAAATTAAAAATACTTAAAAAGTTGTCGATTGTATACTAAACGATCATGTCCTACAGTAGTCTGCAGCTCCAGCTTCTCAGCTTTTTGTGCATTAAGTTTATGTAAATAAAAGATACCAAGGAGCACAAAGAAGAACAAAATGCCTTAATGTATTGGTGAGAGGGCACTTTGTGTACATTTGAAGAAGAGAGCTCGACAAACACGTCATCTGCCTTTGACCGTGTATCATATGTCCCCCTACGCTTACAAAGGACTTACCTATAACGTTAGACGCACTGCAGTTTTCAGTCATCTGAGTCGCTTGAAGAATGGCAAAGAAGTTTTCAACAGCAGAAGTTTTACAAGACAGAGCTTCAGAGATTGAGGGGTTTGATACTGAAGGTGAATTCCAAAATTTAAAGATGCATTTATTTTACAAAAACGCTGTTTTGCAATATCACAGTAATAGTGCAGTTTGTGCATAAATGTAAAATTTTATAGTGAATGTGAAATGACTGAGTTTAGACTTGTGAAATGGGAGAGGTTTGCTGCTGTCGGGGATGGACAGGACAGATGAGAAGTATTCAAAACATTCCATTAAAAAATTCAGATTTTGTTTTACAGAGAGGATTCACATCTGCTAAGTCCCAGTGAACCACATCCCTCCACCAGCCACCATTTACTTCTCAACTATGTCAGCTATGGATGTCTTCGTCAGCTAACCCACCGCTCCAAGAAGCTGCATGTGGTCAGGTGCCATTCTGAGGTCGGGGATGGACTAGTAGGGTTGACATTCTGGGTTTCGCACAGACCCACTCCTGCAGTCTACATGTGGAAATGTCCTTGGCCAACATATTGAATCCTAAACTGTCCCTGATGCTGTGTCATCTGTGTCTGAATGCGTGTGAACGGTTATCACTCCTGATGAGCAGGGGGCACCTTGCATGATATCGTCTGTCACCAGTGTATGAATGTGTGTGCGAACCTGTGAATGCTAACTAAAGAGCTGAGAGTGGTCGGTATGAGTAAAAAAGTACAAATAAATGCAGTCCATTTACCATTAACATATGACCCTGTTACATTTACTGGGGGAAAATATTCTTGATTACTTTGTATGTCATGATTGACACAGCCACTATGTAAAAATCAATGACAGAAAACCTTTCTGTACATCCATGAAAGACAAATCAGAGCTGAGTTCATGATGTACTGCATGAATTGGGCTCATTATTTTCATTGTCAGAAAAACATAATATCAATACAATAATTTATTTTGATGGTGTAAAGACTGCAATTTATTTTCTTTTTCTCTTTCTTTTTTTCCCTTTTTCTTTAAACCTTATTTGCAAGCACTCCAACACATAATCAGAGAAAGTATTAACTCTGTATTTTTCACCCTATTCCTGATAGATTTTCTAAGATGTCTTCTGAAATGACATTGACCTTTAATATATGGAACAAAATAAGGGTCAAAAGCAGCTTCAAAGCCTTTTGAAAATTTCCCTTTAATGTGAAGTTTCTGCACTCAGTTCAGGGTATTGCGTGTACATTTATTTAAAGTTGAATATCCTTTTGTAGTATTTGTTTTTGCACTTTATCTCCTAAAACATTTCAAATTAAAGTCGAATTAATTCATTTCAATATTTTACTGTTATATTATTATGTTAATAATTAAGAATTATTCCACCTTATTCTCTATTTCTCAAGCCCATAGAGGAATTATTTTCCTCATGGCGGTGGAATGCTCATAACCATCAGATGTCCTTCTCCTTTGGACATAGTGAATGCTGAATGTCTGTAAAGACATATAGAAGATTACCAGGGTTGGATCAAGCATGCAAAAAGATTATTTCCCAGGTGCATTGCAAAAGAAGACGCAAGGTGTGATGTCAGCAGTAACTTAGGGCCAAATGTAGAAGGAAGTTGAAAGTTGACAGCTGTATTTCTGTATCTATAGCTTTACAAGTATGCATCGTGAAAATGTATATTTTGTATTGCATTGCAGGAATTACTTTAGTTTCATTCTTTGCACTTACTCCAAGTAAACGTGATTTAAAAAAATAATAATAATAATTTCAGTTTGGAAAAAGTGAACTCAGTGTAGAGTTCATGTAACATGCGCTACCAATTATACAAAACTGTTATACAAAACCAGCCTCAAAAACAGTTGATCCCTGGGCTCTACATGGCCTTTCAGGTCGTCCCACATTCTGGTGCAGTGAGAATGTTTTTGATAAGTATTTCTGTGGTATGTACATATTTTGGCCTTGGCTCATTTCTTGAACAAGTGTCTTGGGACTGATGATCTTCCACCTCCATGCAGAAAATAATTCCTTAATTGGATTCAGAAATGGAGAATGTGGAAGGTACACCATCAGCATCCTTTGGTAGAGAGCAAACCATTTGCTGATGACATTTGCATTATAGAAGCTGACATTATCCCACACAATAACACACATTGGATAAGATCTCTGTATGGGGAGTCCCAGATGTCATGAGTTTGTGGGTTTTGTGCAGGCCAATATTGGGAATATGTGTACTCTATTCTGCAGCACACATAGTGATATTGGCCCTGTGTTGGCCTGGCACATGCACCATGGCTCGGTGGCCTATAACATTTCGGCCATGTCTTTGGCCAGATTGAAACCGTCCTCATCCACAAACACAGGGGTGTGAGGGATTTCACATCCTTCCAGCTCCATTGTTCTCTCCAATACAAGAAAAATAAAAATTGTTACTGCAGAATCACGCAGTTATGGCAATGTAAACAGGTTAGGTGTTCTTCTCTGTATATACAAGCTCTAAAGAAGGAAACCCCATAACATTGTACAATAAACAGTGACAGGTGTACTATAGTGCTTTACACACTGGTACCGCAGCCCCTGCACTCTGCCACAGTTCCTCTCAAATTGTGCCTTGTAAAGTTGTTTCATGCTCATCTGATTTCTTTTCAACACTATCTATTGAAAAGATGCTTACAGTGTTGATATTTTGAAAGACCATTACCCCCTCTGGATTTCTCTCAGTGTAATAGTATTACTGGCTCCCACCACGTTGCAGATCTCTTGCTCTTGCTGAGATGTAAAAACTGCTCTTCTGCGACCATCACAAGGCAGTGTATATTTCTCACAGCATGACTTTCAGACCTGCACTGACTTCTATTCTGACTTTTTTTCTACTTTATGTTATTCTATTGTATATAAATTCCAGTGCAGTTTACACTGGGCTGTGCTCAGTGACAATCTCTGCCATTGTAAGGCCATGGTTAATTACATGGTCCACATTTGCGGCCATTATTTCATCTAGGAGAGCAGCATGTTTTCTGCCTCTTCCTCTATTGTGCTGTCTTCCCCTCACTACACCACCATGGATCCCGACTCAACAGGCGTTTGCTCCTGTTCATTCTTTATGTGTCCATGTATCTCCAGAAATTGTAGTGTTTCTGTTGTCATCAAGCTCTATGAATCTATTTAGCAGAATCCATACTTATGAATAGCACCTGACGGCTAACTTGACAGAATATGTGATTGGTTGATGTGAGGTGTTCAAGTTCAAGTTTCACCTGACAGGCAATTTGCCAATTTAGCAGATGTTACAAAAGATCCATATTACTGGAATGATATTCATGACAGCTGAACGCAGTATTGTGCACGTGATGACTTGCACGATGAAAGAATTCATACACGTTTTAGAGAGTACAACTATTCAACCAGGAAGGAAATTTTAGACAATTGCACTTACTCATTTGCAGATGTGCTAAAACATTTACAAATTTGGATGAGGGTGAGATCAAATCTGTTTTGAACAATTATCCAGTGGTTTAAAGTTAAAGTTAAAATATGCAATGTCATCTGAGAATTGAACAAAAGCAATGTGAGTTGTCCTGTTGAATGTATGTCAGAGAAACCCTTTCAATCTTGAAGGACTAACACTAAAAGTGCACATTTCATGGTCTGTTCACCTTTTCTGCTCTCAAACTGTGTAGCTGTGTTAACAAATCACATTATGTCTTTTATGCTATGGCTGAAACATAAGCACGTTAGCATTCAGCCATTAGCATTTAGCTAAGAGCATGGCTGTTCGGAAGCACAAGCTCACAAAGCTGCGAGCATGGCTGCAGACTCTTGTGTTTTTTTGTAAAGGTTTTCTCTACTCATTGTTTTGTGTTGGACATTCAATTCATTATGTTTCACAGATCGTAATTTTGTAATTGGAACAAATACCAAGTCAAGTACCAATTAACTCACTAGCTGGTTATGTATTTTCAATTATTAAACTTTATCAGAATAAATAGCCCCGCTGCACTAGTCTGTGCTGTATATATGGCCTTTCACCACAGCACAGCACAGCACAGCACAGCACAGCACAGCACAGCACAGCACAGCAAAGTGCCATGGTGTAGTCAGTCTTCTTATTTATTGTGGAATTGAAATGCGTGATTTGGAGTTATGGCTGGACACACCCTGAGGGGCAAAAAACGGAGGGGATGAAGGAAGAGGTGAGTGGAGCTGGTCGAGGCTGAGGGGGCTAAATATGAGGAAAAAAAATGAGAACCAACCAGGTGCAGATTAAAAACATGACAAGAGTGGATATGGTCTGTGAGGAGAGGAAGAGAGAGGCATTAAGAGATCTGGATGATGAAGATGATGATAATTAGGAGGTGGAGGATGAAGAGGCATGGCTGGGGGAGGAAGGAGAGAACACAAAGCAGAGAAAAAAGAGGGAAAGGTGTGTGTGTGTGTGTGTGTGTGTGTGTGTGTGTGTGTCAGTAGAGCTCTCTGGTTGGTGGTCTGGTCCATTAAAACCCTGTTAGTGGCTAAAGGCCGATGGCTTTTACCGCCAGGGGCACAACACAGTCAGTAATGGTGTTCTTATATGTGTATCTATGTGTGTTTGTGCTGTTGTGTATGTGTGTGTGTGTTCTTTTTGATAGGACAAATCACAACAAGCATAAGGCCATTACATCCTAAATGGACTCATCCATCCTTCTGGCTCTTCAGGGTCTCAGATAGAGAGTGAAATAATCCAATAGGCTGGATATAAATATGTTTGTTTGGGCTAAAAGTATGAAGAAAGCTAACCAGATAACACAAAGCCTTTAGCTTTATCTCACTCCGAGCTATATGGATCCCCTTAAAGGAGCACTGTGATACTCCAGTGATACAACCAGAGGTAATACTGCTCAGCTGTTATGGGCTGAAGCTAAAGGTAACATAGTTTGTACCATATCTAGTGCCTTTATCTAGTATCATTTTTTGGGAAGTGGATGTTCCTGTCTTCTCCAGAGTGACATGAGAAAGTCCATATCAGCTTCATCTCTGTGTGTCCAGTACAAAGATAGATCCAGAATGTGATTAACCTAGCTGAACACAAAAACTAGCCTGGTCCCAGCCCAGCTCAATTAGAAATTAAAGGTACACCCTCCATCAACTCCCACACTGTCTGATTTATGTTTCCTACCTTGTATATTGCAGAAACGTGTGAAGATGATGTTGCATATTGTTCAAGGATGGACTACCAAGTAGGCAAAGGAAACAATATCCTCCTAGGACCTGGAGTCCACATATGTAGACATCACATTTTGGGTTTTCTTGACCACAATACTAAATTTTGCTCTACAAGGGCCTGGTGTCCACATAGGAGGACATTATAGGTCAGGGTGACGGGTCTGTAGTCATTAAGTCCTGTGGTCCTTGTTTTCTAGGGAACAGTAATGATGGTGGAGGTCTTGAAGTAGGCTGATATGTGGCTTGTCTTCAGTGATGTGTTAAATATATCTGTGAACACCAGAGACAGCTGATAAGCTGTGTGAGTCAAGTCCTGGGTTCTGTCTCTTCACAGCCTCTGTGAACTAATTCAAACTGTTGGTATGAGTCCTGAAAACAACCCAATCAGTACTGTCCAAATGCGGCAAATTCCTTATCATACTGTTTTATAATACACACCAGTTCTACCATCCAATACCCAAACAGGGCTTAATTTACATGTCTTTGATATGGATCATCAGCTGGTGAGGATACACACCTTTTGCTTCAGTATTTTAGCACAATATCATGTGCAAAGCTATCAGGTTTAAGGCCTTTTACGGTGTTCACAGTTTACCATAAAAACAAATAGAGAGTTTTCAGCCAATTCAAAGAATTAACAACAATGAACTAGCTACATAAAGCTGATTAAATCTACATTTAAGGCTGCAAAATTGATGGCCGTCTGCTAGAAAAGAGAAGCTGCCTTTGTTTGCTTCTGTCTGGAGTCAAGGTCCCATTATTTCAAAAATTACTGTGAACTGTTAGCGATGTTATCAATGCTGTGCTACAATGCAAGGTTTGACAGGCATGGCAACTGGAACTGGGGGAGTTAGCAAAGGGGTCAGTTCATCAGTTCAGTATGCTGCAGGAGGAAACAGGGACACAAAGACAAACTCACAGAGACCCACAGAGAGCATGGAAGCACAGTCCACTGTTAACGTCTCAAGTTGAGTATAAAGAGTGTCAAGTTACATAGCTGTGGAGAATTACAGGTTTAAACCTGCTTAAGTCTGCTTGTTGATCAGTCAACATGGGTGGGCTGAGTCTGATCGAAGAGGAAAACAATATAGAAAACTAGAATTCAAAACTTGGATTGGTATTTGAGGACTAGAGTTTACATGGCTTGGATTTGGCTGTATACTTATACTTATTAAGTATATACTTAATTATTCCTTTACAGTACTGTAAAGATGTTTCTCCTGTACCACAAATCTCTGAGCACCACTGCTCCTAACTGCATCAGGGCTGTGCAGATTAAGTTGGATTCCAGGTAACTGAGGTGTCAAATAATTTTAATTTCCCCTGTGTCTAACTTTTGGGGGAAAAAAATGCTGCACTAAAATCCACACAGGCTTTTTTAAGCATATCTATTAAAGATAAGAGGTTCAAAGATATAGAGGGGCTTAGAAGATCGAATTAAATTTACCCAGCACTGGGCTGGACCTGTTTGAGTCAAAAAAGACAATAACAAAAAAAGAAAACAAGTCTAGAGGGACCTGATGTGGTCACAATACACAGTAAAACAGCTAAAATAAACAGGTGTGATGATTACAGACAGTCCAGGTAAGCCTAAATACAAACTGGATTAAGTGGAGTCCCATAACAGAGCATATAATATGGCCCCACCTGTAAGGACAAACTAAACCCTGAGACAAACCAAACTAAACCCTGAGACAAAACAGCTGCTAGTGCTTAAAGAGACACGTAGGTGAGAACGTGAGTACAAAGGTGACAGATCCCTTCCAGCACAGACTCTTACTCAGCTGTCACTCATTTTAAACATCATTTCAATATAAAAATGCTATTGAGTAACCACAGTTCAATGAAGAAATAAACATGTCCAAAAACATTGACACAAGGTAGGACATGTTGTAACATGTCAGATATACACATATCAGTTTAAAGCAGGAATGGCCAGTCATGTGCCATGGAAGGCTGACAGTCTGCAGTGTTTCATTCAGACCAAAGACTCCACCAGCTCATGACACAGTTAATCACTCCTTCATGTCGAGGTCAGGAACCCTTTAGTAAAAACATCCACTGACGTGAGCAGTTGGTGGCAAGAAAACCTGCAAAACTGTTCAGATCTAAAATGGTTATAAATGACAGACACTTTATTGGTGATGTTGGAAACAAGCAGGGGCAGCAGAAAACAGTATCTATTTTGGTAGCACGGTGGCACAAGTGGTAACACTGTCGCGTCACAGCGAGAAGGTCCCCGGTTTGAATCCTGGTGGCGTGTCCTCCACCATTCCTTCGGTGCCTGCTGCTCGAGGAAAAAGGGCCTTTCTGTGTGGAGTTTGCATGTTCTCCCCGTGTTCACCCGGGGTTTCCTCCTTAAATAACCCCCACTAAAAAATGCAAAGAAGATCACCACCTGACCAATGGTGACGACAAGGATGGGTCCCCGGGCGCCGCTGTCGGCTGGCAGCTGGCAGCCCACGTATATGTAATGCTGTGATAATAAAAAGTACATTCTTCTTCTTCTTCTATTTACACAGTCACATTGTAGGGACTCGCCTCACTTGTGGGGACAACGTGTGTGTGTGTGTGTGTGCGTGTGTGTGTGTGTGTGTGTGTGTGTGTGTGTGTGTGTGAAAGAAGGAGGAGAGAGAGGGAAGGCAAGATGGTGGGCAACAATTAAACAGAGAACGGAGACACAAAATGAGAACATTGATTCACGTCTCTCTGACAACAAGATGGCATGTAGCAAAGCTAACTTATCACGCTATCTGTGCATTTAAGGCATGTGGATGTGTGCGTGTGTGGGTTAGTAAATGAGCGAAGTAGAGGAGATCCTAACTGCTGCACGCAGACATAGTAACTGTCCCTTTATCACTCAGGAACCCAGCATGCAAACTTGGATTCGTCGGCCGTGGTTCTGATGTTTTAAGTGATAAAATGCAGCTTACTGGTTTTACAACCAGTGGCAGAAACAAACACAAGAAACAGCTTGGGGCAACACAATGTAACGTGGTCAGCGCTCAGAAAAAAGCAGCAAGCGCAGTGATTAAGGTATCTCAAACAGCAACAATCGGACTTGGCAGTCCATGGATTTCACAACAATACAGCAAAGCTCATAAAACAGAGAAGCTTACAGTCATTAACCTGTCTCTGCCTAGACAATAGCCTCTTATGCCGGGATCAGACAACATGAATCTAGCCTGATTTTGAAACAACTTTATCGTGGCCAATGAATTACCGGCATTGTGGCTG
The DNA here is from genome assembly GCA_037975065.1 of Chaetodon trifasciatus. NCBI lineage: Eukaryota > Metazoa > Chordata > Actinopteri > Chaetodontiformes > Chaetodontidae > Chaetodon > Chaetodon trifasciatus. The sequence continues at coordinate 2,528,060 of JBBMOE010000002.1, read as the reverse complement.
ATTATGAATGACAATGGATGTCTGTACCGGTGTAGTCTGACATGCTAAATGATTTGTTGTGCAGCATCTGGGATGCCCTACGACACCACAACAAAAAGTCTAGCTTGCCAGATTTTCTTCTTTTTTTTTTTGTCTTGACACATCTTCCATGACGTGGTCCTTAGTGTTGACCAATCAGGTGCTCTCGTCAAAGTGCAGTGCAATAACAAACATGGTGAAGAGGAGGAGCGATGCTGAGGCTGCTGCTGTCAGCTGGGATAACAAAACAGAAGACAAGTTTGTTGCCCATACTGTCCTCACCGTGCCACCCACATCTTTTTTTTTTTCACTACACAAGAATGCCAGCATCGCACACAACGCTTCTGTCGCCATAATTGACAGTTGCTTCACCTCCATCTGCGTGATCATGAGATAAGACATGCTGTGATTGGTTGAGGTCATGTGTGTAGTCTCACCAGTCACCCCACCAACACTTGGGTTATGGCACTGTGATTATAAGATCTGACACGGTGCCCATTGTCAACTTCAAGATTAGTCAAGATTATTTCAGGAAGCGATGAATGTGTGTTTCAGTCCGTCTGGCAGGTCCAGCAGAGTTTTCTGCTTCAGACTGAAGTCGCCATTGTACTGCTTTGTCAGTGGGTTTCACAGCAGGCTGGTTAATGTTAATCTTGATTTTGATGATCATTTGTATCAATTGTGTGCATGACACACAACAGCCACAGTTACATCCATAAAAGCTGCACCATATAACCCTCTACTGGAGCCCAGAAAGCAGTTAGGCAAACACTCACTCGCCTGTACTGTTTGGTCAAACGTAGGTCCTCATATTTCCCCACTACATCATGAGCACCATGAAAGTATCATAATACACAGGTCAACAACAACTAATCTGAGCTATTGTGAGAAATTCACAGTTAATACAAACTCAAATGCTGCACATGATTAGATATTAGAGGCGTGAGAGAAGAGATTAGCAGCCAACAGACCAGACCGGGCTTTCTCTGCCTGTTTAGAAAACAAACTGGAAATGCAGTGAGCGACTTGTATTGATCAGTACTTGCAAACAGTCAATAAAATATTGTTGATTACATCCTTAAGAGTCTTGATACATCAAACCTGACATTTGGTACGCACAGTGTCTTAGTGCACAGTTCCTGCACTTTCCAACCTTTTCCGGGATCGACACCATGAAAGAAAACAAATCGAATGTTCTTTGCATCTTAGATAAGTGTGCTTTAAACCATGACACACCGAACATTAAACCAGTGCTACATTAAATTCAGTAATGCTCCCAGGCTGCTGCTGGTGGGTTTAGATGCGTGTGGTTTCTGGCCACACCCTGATGTATTTAGCTTTTTAGCAGGCCACAGTGCATCGGAGCAGAGCCGCAGAGGGCCCCGAGGACAGATGGAAGGCCCAAGCAGGCAGGAAACGCAGGTTTTACAGCTCCTTTAAAAGGAAATGGACTTCTATTAAAAACATTGTGGGCTTGTGTTTTTTTGTGGTTTCTGTGCTTCTTTTTGTGTGTGTGGTGTAGATGGAGATAGTAAGCTATTGTCTTTCACTCAAGACAAGGTTCTTTAAAAGTTTTAGATACAGACAACTCACAATACGCTGTATTATTTCAAATGTGAAATGTGATCTTTTCAAATGAATTGCATAATAATAATAATCATAATCATAATAATAAAATAACATTTGCAAACAAATAATTTTTCAGTGCCATGACTTAAAAACAAGCAACATTAATTTCAGTAAATGCTAAATTCCAATTCTAAACTCTGAGGAAATTGCTGTGAAAATTATTCTTCAAGTTTTATTAAATGATAAAACACATGTAGACTAAGTCTAGTCTAAAATCAATAATGACTAACAGCTATTTGATGAAGTCGGCCTTATAAGTCAGACTATTAGTGAGACAGTTTGTCAGCTTCAACATTTGACTTATTAATTTTGTGATAATGAAAACAAAATGAGGATGGAAAATCTAGTTATTGTAACTTAAAATGCTGAGTTGAATATTGAACTTCAATTCATTTGATTGTTTAAGGGAATGGGTTGCCATCATTTCGTTTAAATTAGGTCAATTTGTCTGAGTTAACAGTGGACGATGGCTTCCTTTTCTCTTAATACATCCTCCAGAGCAAGTGAGATGGAGCCACAAGCAGGAAACAACAAGGGTTAAGGTTGCGTGGTTGGTAGTGTCCTTCTTTCAGCGTGCTGATGTGGCTGCACGCAAAGTTTTCTGCAGCTAATAACATCTAAACCTTTTACCTCTAAAAGCAGTTCATGACTCCTATAACATGAGAGGATCTGCAGTTCACCTGTCTGTAGGTCTCCCTGCTGCTCAGGCTGCTGCTGACATGATTAACCTGATAAAATGATGCCTGACATTCTCAAACTCATCAGCTGGACAAGCTGTGGTTAATTTAAACATATAATATTGATAATATAATGACCCATAAAAAGATCAAACCTGGGGTTCACTCGAGAAAAACAAGGATGTGAAAGTTGAATAAATATCCTCTCCAGCACTTTATAAATCAACCATTATAAAAGTCTGCCCTTGATCAGGTGTTGTAACATCAGGTGGACAGCAAGCCAAAGTCCACAGGATACAGCTTGCTCTGAATCTTAAATGTAAACTCGGTGTGCATGAACTAACAGCCATGTCACACTCACCCCTCCTCTGCTGTCAGTACCTCTTTTCAACATACTGCTCTCATTCCCTGATTCATTTCTTCTTTGCTATGTATTTGATGTTCGGCTACCATTAATAAAACACACAAGCCACAGAATAAATAGTTTCAGCAAGGCCTAGTTATGTCCCCAAAGTGCCTTCCATTCTCTGATCAAAGCCTTCTAGAGAGGTGACCTCTCTCTGCGCTCACTAGCCAGCTGTCCGAGCTAAAACAAGCATGGCCTCTTGACATCCAGTTCATTATTGTTGACTGTTTGGCAGAGAAGCAGGCCAGCGAAGGGCCATTTGTCAGTTCATTCTCCAGCACAATACAGGGCATTTGAGAGTGAGGACCTGCAGAATCTTTATAAGGGCTTACCACTGATAAGAACTTGGACATTACAACAGGAAGCAAGGGAGCTTACTCTATTGCTGCCATGCCCACAGTAATAAGTAGTACTGTTTGACTGACTGATGACAACATACAATGATGTCTATGTGAATTTATAGGTACTAGTTATATACTTGTGGCCCACTTTTTAGTTTAGAAATTTATATTTAGATGTATACCACAAGTAAACTTACAGCTTACTATTTATATATTATTATGCACTTTAAAGTAAATATACCTTTAACTTCACTTAATGTAGACTTGAGGTTGACTCATATATACATAAAAAGTTGCAAGGCATACTCAGGATTAAGAACATAGTTTTTCTCTTTAAAAAAAAAAAAAAATCAAAGAAGTACTGGACTGGATGCCAAAATATGAGAACATAACAAACACAGCGAGCAAACAGTCTTTAAATATTTGGGCAAGAGCCTCTCCAAAATCAGTCCCTTGCTGCCTACAAACAGGTTCTACTTCTCTTCTCTCCTGTTTGTGTCCTGTCAAACGGACACCCACAGGCAGAGGAACCACAAGTCCAACCCAAAAATGTTATTTTGAAGTCAGTGGAGACAAAAATGTTCTTTTGATATGTTCTTGCCTTTGCAGTTGCTTGCTTGGTGTAGCTTTCATTGTTTTTTTTTTCTTATGATGTGTCTCACATCTTGCATGCTGATGTCTTCGACCGAGCATGGCCTGTGAGTTCAAACAGGCACACAAACAAAACAAAACATTAGTTTACAAAGGAGGAAGGAAGCACTGCATGGCTCTGATGGTCATGTTTTTGCAGGGGTTTTTGGATTGTTTAGTGGCTAATTGCGCTGTTTCCCTCCTGTGCTCCTTCAGCCTGCTTTTCCCTGCACGCTTTCTCCCCACACCTGCCTTGCATCAGCCTCGTCAGCCCTGCCCTGTTCTCAGGGCAAGCAGGCTTGTGATCCAGCCGACAAAGTCTGAAATCTAATCTGGATTTATCTGGATACACAACAGTTGAAATGACAAGCCTCACAGAGGCTGCTAGCATGCCTGTATCTGTGCCTATAGTCTTGTAGTCTTATAACTCTACGACCTATAGTTAATGGGATGAATTGAGATGTATAACAAAAGGATAAAATCCACCAAAGTTGTGACCCTTAAAGGTTTGATAGTAATGTTTGCGAATGGTAGTGGAGAAGCAAGGAGATTTAGCTGACAAAGGTCACAGAGAGGTGCATTTATAAATGTCACTTTTATTCAGCCTTGGATCAATTTGTGACCTCAAAAGACTTTTCAGAGCGTACATATTGTCCGTGTGCGAGTTAATGTCATTTTAAGGTGACTCTGATTAACAACCCCTCTGCTTTCTCAGCATCTAATCAACTGGATAATTGATTATGTCCTGATTGAACAGATTTTAATTTCCGATCAATGATGTTGCATGAAAAGGTCATGGTCAGCAGGCCGGGCAGGCTGTCATTTGAACAATCCTACAAAGCCTGTTGGGCCAAGCATGCAGATGATGGCTCAGCCAGTCAGTCGGTCCTACAATTGAAATCAAAATTATGGATACTGTTTTCTGAAAGGAAATCAAAGACAGACAAAAAAATATAATTAAGTAACATAATGGGCATCAATTGTCCATCTTTAAAGGAAAATTCTGGCATATTTCCCCAACACGTCGCTATCATGGCTCTATGCGCCATGCTAACTTTGCACTCACCACATCCAACATAGAGATTCATGGAAACGCACGAGTCGACGTGCATCAGGGCGAGCAGTGGGAGCGGAGCGAGAGGAAACTGGTGCTGTTCCTGCACTCACTGAGGAGGAAAACGTTTGCTGTAGAGAGAGGAACCTGTTTATGCCAGACTCAGAATATAGAGATGCTGTGTCCATAGATGAGAGCGATCCCAGCTGTGTAACTGCAGCAAATTCATTTGTAGTATTGATCAACAATGTTGTTCCGCAGACTGTGTTTCGACTCCCCAAAATGAAGTGGAAGAAAAGACAGAGGCTGACTAGACCAAGCGTTCAGTTCTCCATACAGTGGGGAAAAAGTATGAAAAAAACATTTTTCACTTACCAGCAATGAACACAAGCATTATTCATTTTCCCAAACTGCTATTATCTAACTTTACAATGGTAGCTGAGAGAAAAAATTGGATAATTATCTTCAGGTAAAAACATCCAGAAAATAAAAGAAAGTGATGTTTTGAGTCATGTTTGAATCAAACTGGAGTGTTGTTTCATTGTCCAGCAGTAATCAATGAAAACTGTATGCTATGTATTTTCTATGTATCTAATTTCAGGCCTGTCTGCCTGAGCTCTTGAATGAGACAGCAGAACCCCTCACGCTCCTTTCAAGCAACACATGAGATGAATCCACAATTTCTTGACATTCATCTGTCTCACACAGTAGAGAACATAATGTCAGCGCCTTCTTTTTCTTCAGTGACGCCATGGCTGAGACTTACTATCACTCAATAATTCCTCTTTGTGTATTGATGTCAGACCCGAGACCTCATTTTCTTTTGTGGTGCAGGGCAGTTTCGTTGAATGAAAGTGTAATGTGGTCATATGATTAGACTGAACATAAGTTTGAGATGATTTCTCTTGGAGTCCAAAGGGAAAAAAATGATAATGTTTAGCATTATAGACATAATACGTCTGCTTCAGAAAGACCTGGCTGATCTGTCCTTGAATATAAAACCATATGTTTTAAACCTTATGGGCAATATAACTGAAACTATTGGCATCAGTGACCCTGCTGTTCGCATTCAAGTGGTTCAACCACTTGATTGGTTTTAAAACTCATTTGCTTTTAGGGAAGGACATGACTCTATGTCCTGCATTCCTAACACAAAGAAAAGGGCTTCTTTATTCAGTTAAGCCTATAGTACAGTGACCTACACTCAAGTTTGTTTAGTATGGGGAAAAAGGCAAATCATGCTTCTTACAATTTTCATCTACAGGTCTGTGCAAGTACATTGAATGCAGTGGTCAGACCAGTCAAATTCCTTGTATGTGCATGCATACTTGGCTAATAAAGCTGATTCTGATACTGATTAGAGAGAGACTGTAGCAATAATGTTGGTTCATGACAGGGCATGATGTCTAGACTTCTAGATAATGCACATCCGCACCATTACTTTCTGCCTCTGTATAAAGAGGAGGCTACTTGCTGCATTTGCACCACAGTTAGGCTGGACATTAATCATGACATATCATGGACCATGTTCTTGGTCACAGCGATCCTTTATCCTGAAGGAGCTGCAAGAAGAAATGTCAAGGGGTTATTAAATTAAATGGGAATCACATTCCCAGGAGAAATTATGCCAGTGTCTATGTCACTGTGAAGAGTTAATGTTGAGCTTTCTCACTGTGAAAGTGTTGGACCAACACACACAGTTAAATTCATGTGGCCTATTGCAAATTATATTGAGCTGGAAGCTTTGTGGCAGAGGGGCTTCTTGCAGGTCCGTCACTCCTCTGTTCTCTTCTGGGTCAGCACTATCAAAGTTCACAAAGCTCAAGTCTTCTCGACTGCACTGTGTGAACCAACTTCACCTCTGCAAAATCAGTTTGCAGTGATTCCACTGAAAGGAATTGATGTTGGTGCAAAATGTGCAAAATGTTGTAAATGCTGCAGTAACCTAGACCTTAGACCTTGCCATTTGTCTGGGGGTAAGTCTACACTCTGAATATTACAGCTCCCTTGTGTAATGAAAAATAGGCAAATAGTTATGTAATGAAAAGCAAATGAATTTTGAACATGAGCATTTTTGGGTGTGTCTTCCAAGTACAGTTCCATCAATCATCAGATATGATTGAAAACACAGTCTGTCAATTTATTACATAACAGCAGCTTAGCAACACTTTTTACAGCATAATTTATCAATATGAGCTTAAGGTTGCACTCTTGTTTTACAATGTAGCATGTAGGTAGTTAAAAATCCTGAGTAACAACCAGAGTAAACGGCCATTTTGTTGGTGGCTGGTTACATTAGAAAGCCAGTCGGTCAGTGTGGACCACAAGCTTCATGTCGGCTGTCATGAATAAAAGATGATGCCCCATTAATCACAACCACAGTCCCTTTGTCTCTAACGTGAAACACTCAGTGAAGGCGTTGGTGTACTGTATGTAAACAGACATACATATCCTCATCTCAGGGTTCTAATTGACCACTGATTCACTGAGGCTGTGTTGTTAGAGCACGTGTTTACAGAGCAGATGGGGAAAAAAACTCTAATACAAAGATTGAAATGATGAAAATGACACAAGCAATCTTGAAGATTTGTGTATGATAAGAGAAACTTTGTAGTAGAGGGCAAATTGGACTTGGTGCTTTGGAATGGAGACGTGGAAGTTTGGGTTATACAGCAGAGCCCTGTGCTGTGGACACAGATGCAAGACAGAGCTCTCAAAAAATATGCGTGATGTTGGAGTTGATGCAGTGAGGACAGCAAAAAGCAATGCGATGATATGAAGAGATAAGAGGAGAATGAGGGCGTAGTAAACCACTGTCAGGACAAAATATCTACAGGTTACACGATAGCATCCTGGTCCATGCTGGAGTCTAGTTCTCCCTCTGAAGCTGGACACAAGCAAACACAACCAGAATCTCCTGGCGCAAGTGCATGTGAGAGTTACCAACTCATTTTTGGCAGTTTGTGTGACCGTTGAAAGTAGTGCAATGCAGAATGTGGAGTTTGTCCACCAGTTACATAACCTCCTGTTATTTGATTTAAAAGCAGCAGACAGACAAAAGGAATGCCTTCCTTGTTAAGAGTTAACAACAGCCAGTTAGCTTAGCATAAAAACTGGAAAAAGGGGAACAGCTAGCCTGTCTACCAGCACCTCTAAAGCTCAACACATTGTGTCCTATTTGTTTAATGCATGCAAAGTGTAAAAATGGCATTGTGATTGGGGATATATGACATGCAGAGTCTTGTCATCACCATGAGGTCTGTTTGCCTCTCTTTGCAGCCTTTTTGTTAAGGTAAGCTAACCATTGCATAACAGACAAAATAAGATTGATAGTAACATTTTTGTGTAACTTTCAGCAAAATAGATTATTCCCTTATTGCTGACTACTAACTATTCCTTTAAATGGACCAGCTGAGACTGGAATGTCTTTGCACTGTGCCATTTCATATAAACGCAGTTTCTCACCTCAAAAGGTTAGCTTAGTGTTGCACTGCGACTGCATTTCTGCCATCTCTGGCTTTGAGCCATGTGGAAAAACAGAGCCCATAATGTTGTACTAAAACATCTGAATCCTGTTGCAGCCCTCTACAAGAAATAAACTCAGTCACATATCTGTTAACTTATTATGTCATTCATTTGTTCTTTCATTAAGAATGTAAAAGGAAAAAATGTGAAGAATTGCCTTTATAGGACACAGTAAACCAGGATCCCTCTTCTCTGCAGTACTGCTGTATACAGGATGCTTTGCATCTATTTGATTTGTGTGTGTCCTTGTCTTCTGTGTGTCCTTGTTTTACGGTGTCACCAAAGGGGACCGAGGGATCCTAGAGGATTTGATGGTGACGCTTAATTTACTCCCTCCCAGTCAAGCCCAGCTGAGACTGATGCCAAATCAGCTTATGCAAGCTGACTTCAGCCACCAGCAGCCGTGTGAATCAGATCAAGGCCACATCAATTCACACCTAATGCTCCGACACAAATATAGCCCGAGTATGCCTTTCTTCTGCAGGTACAAGCCAAGACATGACATTGAGTATAGACCGGCTTCTACCAGTTGGTGAGTACTAAAGCTAGACTGCAGGAGAATATTTTGGGGTGTGATCACACTTTGAGATGAATCACTGTGGTCTTCTATGTGGGAGTGACAGGAAACCAGCCAGACCAACAGTCAGGAAATTAAAACGCACTATGAACGCAGGGCAAAGGATGAAGAAAAACAGTTATCTTTTGTATGTGTATGTATGTGTTTTCTACATAAATTACAATTAAAATGCATTATGCAAACTGAAATCATCCCACAGTGTCACACACCATGGAAGAAAAGATGGACAGAAGTTCAACAGCAGTATGCCAACTCAAGGAGCACCATGCAAGACAAAGAAATGACTAATAGGGAGTGCATACAGTCTTCCAAACAGTGTTAACGTCTTGCATGTAAGAGCAGTTGTCATGGGACATCACAACTCTGCATGTCTCAAAATGTTGTAAGTCACATTTCATTCATGCTTCAAAGCCGAGTTAATGGCTCAGTTAATTTGTCAATGCCGGCAAAATGAAATTCACCTTCGATCTTTCACGTAAAGTCATATACAGTGAACAGAAATTGGATATCCTTTTGCTGGTCTGGCCAGAGAATTTCGCCAACATCACATGTTTTCCCTTGCAATAAAAACTTCCTTGACATCTGACCTCAGGGACGACACTCATATATTTTCCACCTCCATTTTGAAAAGAACCCCTGCAGCGGAATCAAGAATGGGGAGTCTGGTGAAGGTAACATTGTTACCCTTTCATGTGCAGCAAACCATGCCTTAAGAACGTCAACTGGAAGCTGTCATTATCCCACACAATGACATAATTTGGCAAATTCAGCCTGACTAAACCTCTTTAGTGTTCCGGTGGTCCGTCTCTGTAAAGGGTATTTAGGAAGGCCAGGAGAAGCTGGGTGTTACAGAGCAGTGTGTGTAATATGTGTGCTCACACCACTCTGAATAATGCCTCCATGGTGGCCTGGTGTGCCAACTGTTGCTCGGGGTCCAGTGACAGTGTGGCTACATCTCCTGCATATGGCCTGATTGAACACAGCCTCATTGACAGAGACAAGAGGATAGGTTGTTTCTTGTCCTTCCAGTGAAATATCAAATTAGTTTTACATAGAGTATTCTAGAATCACACACACATGTGAACAGAAATGTTTTCTTACCTTACTGTATGGGTGTCTGCAACTTCAAGAAGCATATACAGTTATCATAGAAGTATAGTAACACTCTCTGAACAGTATACCATGTGCACACACATTGTTTACCTGCACATACTGGTACCACAGCTCCCTCGCTGTCACCATTCCTCCTCTAATAAATAACCTTGTCGAGCTGTTTCATTGTCATTTGTTTTCTTTTCAAAACTCTGTCTGTAGTGGGAAGGCTGATAAAATTACATTTGTGAAAATATTGTTGTTATTTCAGGTTGCACTTTGGATCTCTCTTAGCCTGAAGGAATTGTTGGCTGTGGCCATTTTACAAATGTATTTGTAGATGACTGAATATTGTGTATCTCTCACACATATTTCACAGCACAATGCAATTCTCAGACTTCAATTTACCTTTACAGCACTTTCTGTACTGTTGTGAATGAAATGTTATAAGAACAGTAAAGAATGAGCACAACGTTACCTGTTTTCCCCACAGAATGTGACATTGTGGACATGTGTACGTTAGGCTGCACTCTCTGACCAGCCTCTTCCATTGTAAGACTATGGTTTGTGACGTGGTCCACCCAGGTGGCTCTCATTTCATTAGGGAATCTTGTTCTTTGCCTTTGGCCATTCCTCCTTTAAGCATGTAGCTGCTGTTCGGGGTTTTCCTCCATGTTTAAAATGCTAGTGATAGTGCTGTCGGCAAGCTCCATACATACAGTGTACTTCCAGACTTGATTGTGATTGTTTGATTGTGATTCCTTGTTCATTATTGTCACCTGGCAGTTAATTTACCAGTTTAGCAGATCACAAATGTTCCATAGATATATGTGTCTGATAGATGAATGGATCATTTTGCATGTTATGCTTGAGATGATGAATGTAAAGAAGCTGTGAGGATGATGAGTTTCACTGAGAATCAACTCAGCAGGTCACATCCACAAGTGGTTATTGTGCTGTAGACAACTGTACTTACTCTTTTGCACATATGTGCTAAAACTTGTGCGATTTGTTTGAAGGAATGAGAAATTCAAATCTGTTGTCAGCAACAAACTAAATCCTCAGAGATTTGAACTTATTGTTTTGAATAAAATAATTATCAAATCAATTCATAGATTCACTGTGGTTGGCCACACATTGAATACGCTCTTCTTAACTGTAACTGTTCCTCCCCTCCTGCAGTTAGTTCTGACATATTGGAAAAACCCTCCTGTTCTGTCAGCGGGGTTCCCCTGGGGAGAGCCACATCACACCTATCAGTGTACACAGGCGCATCTTCCTTCCGATTGGGAGAAATGTGTTGACTGTGTAAGTTCACTGGCCGAGTCAGGCCATGTGTATGTTTCCCGACCAAACTGCAGTAAAGCTGAGGCTTCAAGAAACCAGAATGCAGCATCTTTGGAATTTAAGATTATTTCCTTGCATTGAAGGACATTTTTTACTGTAAATGTGTCAGCATTAAACCAATTTAATGCTTTGAAAAAAATACATTTGTCTGATTTAATGTGGCTTCCAGTGTAAACCATGTCTTTTATCCAAATGCAGAGAGACAGACAGATAATGTTGCTGGTTTAACACACACAGACCATGACGTCTCTGCACCTCCAGTGTTTAGGTAGCAGGTGGTGTTACGGTCACATGAATCAATCTGTGGATGTTAAAGAGTGACTAGTTACACCCTAGTTACACAGTTATCAATACACAGTAAAATATGGCAAATGTAGGGTGAGCATTTCTGTCGAAGCCCTGTTTAACATGAATGATGATGATGATGTTTTGACCCCTCATTAGGCACTTCACAGGGTTTCCATCTGTGCCGTCGTGAATCTACTTAGTACTCTGACAGGAGACACCACAATCTATCCTGTTCATAACTGCATTTTAAAGCTTATTATCCATTTTACTTGTGTCTTTTAAATGATTGAAATTCATATACATTACTGTGTTATACTGTGTTGTTGAATTATTTGCTTGTTTCATCTTTTCATTTTCAATCAATGAAAATTACTTTGTGTGCAGAGTTTCCAATTGGTGCCGGTCCAAACGGGAGAAATCCTCTTCACATATTGTGTGTTTATGGATCCTATTTTCCCATTTTTTGTGTCCAGGTGACTAATAGAGACAACAGTTTTTGGTCCATTATTGTACAAGAGTGCTGTAGCCAGCAGCCACCCTCTGGGCATTTGCGCACCATCAGTGTAAGTCAGCTAAAAGTGTTTATTTTTGCCACAAACAGGCTCAGATTGTTTTAATAAGTGTCTGACAACATAATGGAAAGCTTCCATTCAGAGATGCCTTTTTGTCAAAGATTGAGATTGTTTTGTTTAACCTGAAACAGGTATTATATCACTCTCACCAAAGCCACCGTAAAACACACTTCATTCAAACACAACACAACAAAATGTTCTTAGTTCATACCAACAATCACCACCAGCGGCAGTGTGGTCAAAATACACTCTGAATCCAATCAGTCCCTGTTTAAAATACTCCCACACTTGAGATGATCGTTGGTGAGGTTTGTTAGCTGCAGCTTGTTCTCTGGTGGAACACGTGCTTTGACCGAGCCGGCTGTGTTTGCTTTGGAATGCACTGATTTGATTGGCTGAGAAGCATCACCGGAGATGATTTACAACACATGCAATTGGTCTGTGAGTTTCCTGGACTGCTAAAACAGCAGCAAAAAAATAGAAATGGTCCATCAAAATGTAATAATTCTCAATAATTTATTGGTTATAAGTCATCCAAACTCCCTCACACTCGCTTCCTTGAGTCTTCAGCAATACACCCGCCAAGTGTCAAGTCGATCAAATGAACGTTTGTCAAGAAAATTGAAGGACAGACAGAAATTCCTTCCTTTATAGTTAGACTCACTGCTGATTGGTATTTTAGCTTTCTCCTGTATAGTCCTAATGTGATTTAGAGCAGATGGATCTTCTTCTTCATCACCTCTTTCGTCCTCATGGTCCCATTCAACTCAATGGACAGATGTGCGATACGCAGCACAACTGAGCTACACATTACAAAAATAAAAAGATTTCGCAAAATGTGGACGTAATCAGATACTGCATTGAACAGAGCAGTCAGTCTAGGAAAAAAACTGAGCAAGAAAGACAGATAATAGGCTTTTTTTAACCCAGTGGCTCCAGAACCTAAAGGCCTCAGTATGCTTCAAATGAACTAGTAAGTATGATGGGTGCTCTGTTTGCATCTACAGGCAGGAGTGTTTCTACCTGCTTAGAAAGTCCACACTCAAAGGTGGAGCAAAAAGGATGCTGTAATATTTGCAGTTCAGTCAGGAGAGTGCAAATGAAAGAGGCCTTGTGGTGTCTCAGGAACTAAAACATAAGGAGGAAAAAGTCCTTTTTGCTCATTTGTGTTTGTGCTTCCACCACAACTGAAGAAATCTGTTAAATTACTCAGATAATAGGTTATAAAGCTACAACACCGTTGATACACAGTTCGCACACTCAAGGAAACAACAACAACACAGTCATCCAGCTGTTCTCTGTATTTACGGGGTTCATGGGTGTAATGAAGGTGGTGGCAAAACTGAGGCAAACTCCAGAACACCTGTCTCCAAAGGCTACAACTGTGCTGCACATAGAAACCATATGCTTATATGCTTACATACATGCTTATAATGCTTACAATGTTTAAGTAATTTATGTTTTGTTGGGAAACGTAATTGCAGGCTGGCAGTGATGTTTCCAGTATGGACGTTGCTCAGGAGGTCATCTGTTTTGATTTTCAGCTTCATGAAGAAAACAAAACAAAAAAAAAATAAGTATAAAAACTGAATTTTCCTAAATCTAAATGTATTTGTGTTGACGAATTTTGTTTCTCTCATTCAGTTGCACCAACTGAATATTCATTCAGCTCACTGCATAACCTTTCCTTTTAACGTCAATAAACATGGCAGTAAATGTCCACCCCTTGTCTTAATATTGATCTATTCTTGTGGCAACCAGTGTTGTTTACCTTGTGGAAGAAACAGTACACAAGTTGGAGCAGGTGGTCTGCAGCACTGAGCGCTGGGCACTCTGCCCAAGAAGTTCCAGGGCCATCAGAAAAAGCCTGACCCACAGCCGGGATTTGTCTGGCACCAGAAACTATTGCATTTAGTCCGTGGTTCCTCTGATTTTAACACAGGTAAGGTTTCAGGCCACCTGGAAACTATAGCTATGGGAGAGCTGAGACTAATAATAACTATCCACTTGGTTATATCTATATGACATGTGTGTTCTGCTTAAAAATCTAGAGTTATTATGTCAAGAGTGGGATTTTTAGAATGGTTTTACATGGCAAATTCACATTTTATAGTTCAACCAGGGGTGGAAGGAGCACTGAAATATTTAGAGTAGAGTTACTAGATTTTCCAAAAAAGTTACTAGTAGACAAAAGTAATGCCTTTGTTCCAGTAATGAGACAAAGTGTGATTCATGACCTCCAGCCCTGAGTTTAACAAAGTCAATTCACTGATCACAATGTTTCTTCAGTGCATCATATCTCTGTCTAAGATGGTTCTTAGTCATTTCCATACCTCTATCGTCAACCTCGTGTTTTTCGCTGGATTCCATAGTGTTGTGAACAACAAGGCCTCTGTCCCTTGTCATTTTGTCTCTCTGTGAAATAATGGAGGGCTGCATTCTTTATGGCTGCTTTAAAGCTATTATGTTCAACTTTTCTTCTGGTGACAGAAAGTGTGTTGTCAGCTCCGCCCTCCTCCCTCACAGACGGTCTTGTTCCCACCCCAGCACTTGTCATTCATCTTGACGAGCTGTCAGCCACATTGAGGATGCAGCGAGCAGCATCCATGCGGCAAAGCCTCCACAGGTTAGAGAACGCTAAAAATCATCAGTCTCTCATTCTGCTCGTTGTGTTGCTTGTGTGTTTAACTTCAGCAGGATAGAGTCACTCTCTGTCCCACATTTCCTCTGCTTTCTGTTTCGTTCTCGCTGTCTCTCTGTCCTGTGTTGTCATGGTAACCTAACCTGCAGCAGGCTGTTGGAGAGCTGATTTTGTCGACAGACAGCATCCTTGTTCACAACTGACATCGATCACACTCTGTCTCTCTAATGACCGGTCTTTTCTCTCTCTGTCACGGTCATACATTCACACACACACATATAAACACGTCCACTGAGCGTGTTGAAACACGCATGAATTTTTTCCAGACTTTGTTTTACAGCTCTTACAGTAATATGTGCACCGCAACTGTGATGATACAGTAGAATAACATTGATGAAGAGTCTGTTAAGTCGTCCAAAGGTCTTTATTCTGACGCCTACGTTTGCTTACAGTTGTTATTGGAGTCAGGACATCCTAATTTGAGCGATGAGTATTTCAGCTGTTTTTCGAGACAGTGCATCAGCATAATGATGACCCTTAGCCACTTATGATTTAATGAGTTTAGATTGTCATTTAGCGCAAACACAAAACAACTTTGAGATTAAACAAATCAAACCCTTGTCAAAGGATTTAGGGCCTCTAAAGGTCGAGGACTCGAGGCATCCCATTTGCCCCAGTCTCAAGATATAAAATAAAACCCCATATGTAATGTATCCTTAAAACTGTATGTCTAAGATTTGAAAATGACTGGCCCTGGTCCCTCGAATGGAAGTTTCAAAAAAAAAAAAAAAGCTGCAAGAGAGCAATGCACCAAGCATTTCATTTTTGAGAGCCTACATCTAGTGGCCATTAGAGGAACTGCACCTTAAAGCACCTCTGCATCCATCAGCCTCTGCATTTAGAAGACTGATTGTGTGTTGGTTCTGTTATTTCTTCATGTAATGACAGTGATACTGCACACCTGTGACAAACATATAAGTAAAGGCAAAGTCATCTGAAAAAAAAAAAAAAAAGACTTGAATTGAACTCAATTTTGAAACAGAAATTGTTTACCGGCTGCAGTATAATGTGTGTATTCATAGACTTGCTTGGGTTTTGTTTGCATTGTTCCCAGGGATCAAACATTTTTTCCCCCATCTCATATGGAGCTCGTTTTAGCACAACTTCCTGTTGACTGACAGCAGGCAATATTCAAGTCTCTCTCTGTCTCTCTTGTTCTTTCTCTCCATCTCCGATTTGGTTCATAAACACATTTCATCAATATTTCTCTATATGTTGACTGACAGTTCTCTAACAGGTTCAGGGGGAAACACACACACACAAACACACACGCGCACACATGCACACAAAGATATACAGTGCAATCAACCAACACCTCTCAACATGCCATAAGGAGCATTAGCATTAACCTCAGTGCAGGTCCCTGTCATGACCTGAAGTGTTGCACAAGTGGCATTTTGAGCTGAGTGATAATAGCTGAAAAGTGAGGGAATCACCATATTGGCCTGAGTCATTTCTTCAGATTATGTTAGAAAAAGTGGAGCTCATATTATATTCAAGGACTAGACAGTAACATATTCAGGGCAGTAGACATCATCCGTGACTGGAGTGAGTACGAGCTCTTGTGCCACAGAGTGAGTCAGTCTATGTATTGTATTTGTAGCCTTAATTTTACCAGACTAGCAAGTGTTTTCCTGTGTGTTTATTGTGTGCATTTTAGCGTCAGTCAACCCTAAAAGTTGATCACTGGTCACAGGTCATGCAAAGTGTTTTCCTGCCACAGAGGAAATGTATTTCTGAGAGCTGAAAACACCTTGAAAATGTCTCCCAGCCTCTTTTTTACAGAAACAAGACTGGGTTACTGTATATTTACAACAATATTACAGTTTATCCTCTGGGGAACATGAGGGTCTGTATCAAACTTGATGGCAGTCCATTCAGTAGTTGTTGAGATATATCACTGAACCAAAGTATTGGACCAATAAGCCAATCAACATTGCCATCTTTGGACCCATGTTGCCACTGTGGGTCTGAAAATTGACAAGATAACAGATAAGATACATAGAAAATTCAATAATAAGCTGCAGGAGAGTCAATACTGAAGCAAACTACAACTTGACAGGATATTAATCTTCTAGGTATGTATAAAAAACTGAATTAGAATTAATAGTGGTTGTGTGTGTGTGTGAGAGAGAGAGAGAGAAGGGAAAGCAAGAGAGAGAGAAAGAAAGAGAGGTTAATTTCTTTCCATCTGTCATGAAACCACAGACTGGTCACATGCAGTACATTAACTAGCCATTAGGAATCAATGGTTCATCCATAATGCATTATGGTCATAGGTACATTAAGAAGTCATGACATTAACATATGATTGATGTCATCTGAATGGGTGGGACAAAACCCTTTTAGCCAAAAAGCACAGCGGATTAGATGTAACTGCAGCAGCTGTGCAGTGCTTTACAGTGAAGACGAAACAAGCAGAAAACAAGAGCGCAACTGTCAAACACAGTATGACATGACATTAGAGGCACACATGTACAATACAGTGGTTTCCTTATTGTTTTTCATCTATTTTTCTTTTCTTTTATAGTCATTTTCTTTTATTTTTTTTTATGAAGCAATCCAAAACAGCATCTGCCTAACAACTGACACAGCATACAGTCACCCCCAATGTCCCTTAGTTAGAGTGAATGTTTGGACAACTTTTTACCAGTATTTTCATGGTTTAGACCATTATTCTTATTGGGTTTGGTTCTGGTATTTTGCTCAGCAAGTTAATTGAACTGAGATGGGAACATTCTGACATCACAAATGCCAAGTTCAACAGGTCAAAGATTTAAACTTGGCAAAAATAAATGAAGACATGATGGAGAGCTGAATTTTCTCATCAGCTTTGATAAAGACAAAGACTCGTGTCGTTACTTTTTATTTTGACTTTTGTGCAATAGATAGGAATTGTATTGCTGCTATGTACTCGGCTCTCAAATCTCAAATTTCTGAGCTCCTCACCAACACTGGAACACACCACAATGCTGCCTCTCAGGCTCAACTTTCAACTGCCTGCACACAATAATAGCGCAACATGTAAAAACTGATGGCAGTGTGCTACATGTTGGCCGCAGTAGGCAACACTTCAGAATACACAACGCAAAACCTTGCCTCTTTCTCTCTGCTGTCTCATAATCAGCAGCTGAAGGAGTCAGTTTGCCCTGTTAAATCTTATACTTCATAGAGCCTGCACGCCACGGTGGGAGCCTCGCCAAGAGCCCGCTCCCTCTCGCTGCCATTCTCGTCTCCTCAAAGATGTCCCTCAACCACTTCATGGCCCCAGGGCAGAGGGACCCAGGCTTCAGAGGCAGCTGTGCCACCGTCTAACATCAGGATGAGAGGCGGGAACACCACACACACACCACTGTCCCCCTCAAAAGTTATTCCCCGCTGTTTGCCTCTTTTTACCACTCATCGATACGATCACCACAGCATCAAACATAATGAGCCAGAAGCGTCGTGTGGAGTGGGGATGTGTTCACACGTGTTTTGTACTATACGCCATTGCAGGCAAAGGAGGAATTGGAAATTTATCAAAAGCTGGAGGATATTCTGAAGGATTTTCCACCATTGAATCTGAAACTTAGCTCATAGATAGGTCTGCCTATGTGAGACGAGGCTTTCACCATCTGAAGGGACGTGCACACAAATCTGCATTTGTTGAACAGCCAATAGGAACGCCATCTCTCTGAAATGACCTTGGTCATTCTCCCGTGATTGTCTAGATTTCCTAAAGAAAACAAAGACAAAGGAGAGGCAGAGGTCTAGTTTCCCTCAGATCGCTTGACTTACAATATGCTCAAAGGTCATTGTGGAGTTTTTGCCCGATGATGTAAAAATAACCTGCCGACCACGCAGGACCTGCAGCAGGACATTTGAATGTACAAAGGAGACAAATGAAGTGATTTTCAGCCTTTAGGCATGTCTTAGCCTGGGCTTAATTTTTTTACCTTTAACTATACATGAGCCACTGTGCTGCTTAAGGTCCCCAGAAGATGATGTGCTGTTTGTTTACAAGTGGAGGCTGAACACTTATTAAGAACTTATCATAAATAAATCTTTTCAACTGTGTCTGGGTGAGACAATAAAAGAGAGGATCCTTTAATTTTACAAGCCATATGATGCAGACAGCAACAAATAGATCAGCTTAGATGCTCGTACAAAAAGATAGGGTTTATTTTCTGATGACATAAAACAGACCAGTCTGCTGTAAAACCAGATAAAATCAGCCCATTACTTTCATTTCATATTTCCTTCATTACACTGTTTGCTGTTAGACAGTTGGGCCTTGATCAGTCTTCACTTACAAAATTGATATTGGTTGTTATCCTTTGTGCATTGACTTACATGCTTTGGAGTCATGCCAGCATCTCACGCCTTACATGAGGGATGCTCCAGTGATTCAGGTTACATTTCCATAAAGTTGAGGAACTCAAAACTGAAGCAGCAGAGGATGAAATATCCTCACTTTTAGTCGGATATCGATCAAAACTCTGAATCCTACATTTCCCATAATGCAACTCAATACCATATTTTCATTATGTTGCATGGAATTGATGGTAAAGATGGAGAAGATACCCATGTTTATGACACAAGTGGTCACATTAACAGACAACTCAAAATGATGGATGAGTATATAGCTGTATTTCCATTAACTATGGGTTTAATTATCTTGACCAGCACACTTTAACTGAGATGAAGCATCAATATTTATTTACTTTTATATGAAGAGTTTCCCAGTCATAACTGGATGTGGATACTGATGTCAAATCTGGTAATTACAATAACTCCAATATGACAAGAACGCAGGTTTTCTGCTAGATATTAGTCGTCAAGCACAAGTTTGTTCTCCTTGTCCTCCCGTGTGCTCCTGGTGAAACAACCCGCCACAGGTACGCACATGGGTGCTCCACTTAGGAAGGCAGCTCCCCTCTCCTAATACACTGTCCTCAGAGGGAGCGCTGTTTAACAGCCCAGTGTGTCTCTGCAGTGTGGCTGCTGCCTCTCGCTCTGGTGTTATGTGAGTTCATAGGGCTGTCAGTCTCTTTGGATGTCCTGAATGCAGTCACTATCAGATTATGTGACAGCTAGCACGGACTTTGAGGCTGTGGCTCGCTGCAAATATTAAATGATTTTAAAAGCAATATTCTCAATGAATGTATGAATGGATTTTACAGACTTTCCTGTCATTTTGTCACAATTCATTCTTGTACACAGCCTTAATAAAAACCGAACAATATGAAATAATGGCTGCCATTAGTTCCTCAGCATGATGCCTGTTACTGTGATTCAAATACTTATTGTAAAACTTTCTAAATATTTTCTCTTATTCAAACATCAAATTTAAATGGTATGAAAAGGACTCAAAGTGACTTTGTGTTAGTTGTTGTGGTGTCATTGAGGGATTATCCATATTTTAATTTAAAGCTGGATCAGAGTATATTAAATAAAGTTGAACATTGTGTATTTCATCACCCCATGAGGATAAATTGCACATATGGCCTATTATTAATGATATTTCTAGTGTGCACCCAGAGCCACAGTCACAGGCCTGGGCCAGGGGATGTTATGCAACACAAAGTCTCTAAATCAAAGGTAGCTTATGTAATGTTAACTCCAGCGCTGTATGCATTCATGAGCTAAAGGAAAAAGACCTTCAGGAACAGGAAACTTCTCATTTTCTTTCCTGTTTGAATTAATTTTGGATCAAACCTAAAGTGCTATACTCTGATGTGTTCTTGCTTTTTTATTGTAGTATTTCTGTTTTTCTACTGCGTGATACTTTGCCGATATGCAAAGAAATATGCAAGTATTTCACTACATCAGTGTTGATGCAAAAATAAAGAATCAGTGTAAGTATATTTTGTTGCTAATGTTTTTGTACTTTCAATTAAGTAAAATTTTAAATGCAGGACTTTTACTTGTAACAGAGTATTCCTGTACAACGGTTTTACATCTTTAAGGAAAGTAGAAGAAGTACTCGCATTTTTTACTAAAGTAAAAGGTGTGAGTACTTCTTCCAGCACTGGTGATCACTGAATTGGTTCTAGTATCTGAGGCTCCTCATGCTCCTCGGTCTCTCGAGTTTCTTAGAGGCCTTAAGCCCAGCTGACCAGCTGACAGTGTTTGCATGTGTGTGTGTGTGTGTGTGTGTGTATCCCTACTGTAACGCCTCCCTGAACTGAACATCAAACTGTTTGCTAAGCCTGCTGGTGTTCTTGAACCAGCATGGATTCCTCAGTGCTTTGTAGTGAGTAAGTTTTTACCTTTATGCTCAGTTTAAGTGGAGCTCTGAAAACACAGAAGCATCCCAAGGAGAAAAAAGATGATCAGAAAGACAGACAGGGGAGTACACGCAACGATGTGATGACTCAGGTCTGTAATTCTGAGGGCTTACTCTCTCAAGGACTACAGCTTTTTGGACAGTTTGTGATAGTTTGTGTATTGGTCTTTCATCACAAACAAAGAAAGTCCATTTATTTTGGACCGGTCTGTCAATTCTTCTCATGAAATAAGTCATTAAAAAAAGGTATTGGTATTGAACTTTTAAAAACTTTATCATTCAGGATTTGGGAGAGTTATCCTCTGTCTGGCTCAAAATCTAAACCCATACTATTACGAAAACAGTTAAAGCACTAGTTTAGATAAGCTGGACAAACTGTCTGTCTGTCTGTTTGCCTGACTGTCTGTCTGTCTGTCTGTCTGTTTGCCTGACTGTCTGTCTGTCTGTCTGTCTGTCTGTCTGTCTGTCTGTCTGTCTGTTTGCCTGACTGTCTGACTGCTTGTGTTTCCAAACTAGAGCTAAAAGAGTGAATACTGGATATGTCAATGTTGTGTTTACAGCTTGTTCTGCTGTCCCAAGTTTCAAAATAAATAAATAAATAAATACGTAAATAAAAATAAATTATTACTGCTTGAAACTTTATCAACCAAGAATATCCAAAACAAATCCATGTTAGTTTCAATAGAGATATTGCACTCTGAGCCAAAGTGTGACACAAGGCAGACAGATGAAGCGACCATCGCCATCATTTTGGCCCAAAAGTCAGAAATGTACCACATGATGTTCAACAATCAATGTCACAAAGGATGGGCCAACTCAGGTATGATAACAATGAACCTGGCCCCAGGTTTTCTGAGCGACTATGAGCCCAAGGCAGTCCTAAAACTGGATTTGACATAGGGCCCCTCATTGAGACAGAATCAAACGACATGTAACCAGTCTATATACAGTGAACCTTGGGTTTTTGGGCCCCCTGGGTTGTGTGGTTTTGGGCCAGGTACCCACTTTGCTTGGTTGGTCTTCACACATCTGATTTTCTTTTGAACATACAGAAATAATGTTGCAGAGCTCTTAATTTCATGACAGAAGACATACCTGGATGTGCGTGTGTTTGGAGTGAGCCATTGTGTTTAGTTTCATGTATTTCACTGCCATCTCAAACCAAAACCAGCTGCAGCGTGCAGCCCTCTGTGCGCTCGCGCTCTGTGTCAGTTTCCACTCTGCCCAGTAGGTGGGACTTAAAGCTCGGAGGATGGAGTCTTTCTCTCTCTCCGCCTTCCCATGTCTTTCTATGTCTCTCCACCATTTCCACCGCCCGGTACCAGCAACAGCGCTAAAGAGAGAGAGAGAGAGAGAGAGAGAGAGAGAGAGAGAGAGAGATGGAGGGATGACATAAAACGATGCAGAGAGAGGAGAAGAAGAGAAAGAGACGCGGATAGCTCACGCTTAGACCCCTCCATGTCATATACCTGGAATATTTTCGGATTTTCCCGCTTGTTTTCCTTCCAGCACACCTCTGTGGGTTTTTTTTTTTTTTTTTTTTTTTAACGAGCAGGAGAGCCGTGACTGGCATCATCAAAATTTGACATACCCACACACAGACACACACACGCACACACACACAAACACAGAGAGAGACACGCTCACATACACACGCACGCATATGGATACGCGCAGACATAAAGGGAGATGCTTTTTTTTTTATTATTTAACATCTGAACTCCACTGTGAGAAATAAGGCGAGAAGCCCAGTTACGCATTCATACACCCACGTACGCGCGGAGCGGACTTTGAACAAGCGGATTTGAGTCATTTTTCTCTTGCTGCTGCGCCGCAAAGTTGCGAAGAAATCTGGGGACTTGAATCGTGACAGCATGGATGGATTCGGTGCGTTATTTGGCGCATACGGCGTCCGTCGCTCTCCCAGGATATGGTGCAGCTGGAAGGTTTTCTTTGTGCTCAGCGTCTTCTTTCACAACTACCTGAGGTCCTTGCAGGACTGTCCGCTCACCTGCGCCTGCTCGTCCACGGAGATCTACTGCAATAAGTCCGACAGCAGCATCCCCATGTCATTCTCGCTGCTGTCCTTCCAGGGCACCGGGAGCGCCGGGAACAGCACGGGGAACATCGAGGACCTTTTGCAGAACATCACCTCCATGTAAGTGCCGCTGGTTCTTCACATCAAAGCTCTGGGAGACGTCATAGCGGTGCATGTGTCGGCGGTTTTAATGAGAGCTGCCGGTGGAAATACACTTAAACTGAAGTTACCGAGGTTTTGATTGCAGAGTGGACATTTTTTTGCCCTTTAGTTTCTGGGCGGAAAAAAACTGGAGAATTGTGAAAATCCTACATTTATAGAATTTGGGCTAGTGGCCTGATGCCAATAATGACATGGGGTTCTTCAGCTGGGCAGGAAGAGGCGATTCGTGTTTTAAAATGTGCTTTTTTAAGGAGAATTGGTGTTTGTCTTCAGGGAATTAAAAAAGAAACTTCATCTCTATATGCGCAAAAACTGTGGTCACAAACAGGGCCTTATTTAAAACTTTAATTAAACTTAACCACATCCATGAAAAAAAAAAAAAAAACTCTCCCAAATAATGTCAAATTTGAACTAGGTAAAAATGGGACCATTTTGCTTGTCATACATGCTGAAGTACGCTTGGATCCAGACTTAAGTCTCAGAGTATGCAAGAATAATTCACCCACTGGAGGTCACAGTTTCCTCTGTAATACTGTATATCCATGCATCAACTATTTTGTGTACACTAGCCTTGATACTGTACGTCCAGGTCAACCAATCCTGTACTGAGCACACCAGGCAACCACCCTCTCTCAAAAAGGTAGAAGGTGCCTTAATATTATCGTAACCATTCCTTAATTTCTGCACACAACTTAAGTGAAGAGTGAGGATTCCTTCAACCTCATCTGTATCCCGTAATCAACAACAGAAGAGAAAGCAGAGGAGCATAAGCAGCATTCAGGTCTTCGGCCGACTGAGGATCATATTTGGTTGTTCTAATCCTTGCAGTGATTCATCCCTTGTAAATTTTATCTGAAATGTTTAAGTAAGTTTTTGAAGATAAGGCCATTTGTTCCCTAGTCATGGCCGAACATTTGGTGGGATATGCCTTACATAAACCTTTGGCAATGAGCCAGTTCAGATCTCAGCCCCCATCAAACCCGTGATGGAGTGGTCAGTTACAGCCAAGACCCTGACCAGTAATATGAGCAACAGAATCAATTCTGCGTTCAGAGAAATATTTCTTCTCTTTGGCAACACCTAAGACTGGTGTACTGTGAATTCAGGTACCTCTGAAAGATGGTGAATTCTTTAGAAAAGGTGGTTTGAATAACCTGAGGAGAGATTGTAGAGGGATGTCTGGATTCCTGGCATTATAGGCAATCCTCTCCTGGTCAGGTTGACCTTGACCAGAAAGATGTGGAATGCTCCATTTCTATATCAGTGTGAGTCAGTCCCTCTCTAAAACAGTAGATATTTGGAGAGCCTGAAAGATGTTCCTCTGCCCTTTTACTTTGAATGAACAAATGGAAGATGATTTGAGAGGGCCAGGTCTTGAAGTAAGTGCAGCAGAAAAAAAGCATTTCCTGATTTTGTCCCGCTAAATATCATTATTTCTCTTCCCATCACTCGCTGAAGTATCTCCCCAAATACCTTCTTTTTTATCCTTTGATGACAGAGAACAGCACAGCCTGAGAGGTAATAAGCCCGGATATCTCCAAATAGCTTTTTCATTGGATGATAAAAGCAGTCATGACTCAGTTGCTCATAAGCACAAATCTAAGTCTAAATGTCACTTTCCTTTGGATGAACTGCCAACCAGTCATCCAAATATCCGTGAAAGCCTGATATTCCCTGGGTGGGCACTGAATACAACCCGCTACAGACCCACATCATTTTAGATCCTATTTTCTTTAGAACACCGGCCTGAAGAAACCCTCCTTCCTTTGTTTGAGAATGGCACAAAAAGACCCCAAATCACAGTTCATCATTGGGTTTGATGGCATGTTTGGTTCAAGATATTAGTCTATTTCACATATCAGATCTCTTTGTCTGTGTGGCCTCCTGTTAGATATTCCTCGTGTCATCATTTTTAATGATAAAGGCTCCATAGAGGAGGGCGACATGCCGGGAGCTCTGCACTAGTGTTAATATGTTAGATCTACTTCAGGTGTTTCTCAGTTATATTTAGGTTTAGTGCTTAGTTACATGAGCTACCACCTTTTTATATAATTATTTTTATATTTCATTGCCCCATACCTTTTATTGCTTTATAGTCTGTTCTTATGTTCATATGTACATATATATTTGTTTACTGGTGTCTGCAATGGAGACTCCAGCCAAGGAATTTCACAAGAGTGTATTTGTCTTGAATCACCTTCATAGAGAGCACTTCACAATCAGATGTTGTGTTGTGTGCTGAATTGAGTAACACTGAACAATATATTTGCCATACATTCATGGCTGATATATGTATCATGCATTTCCATACTTCTCAGCCACTTGAAAAATATGATATCCAGTAATATACAACAGTAAATACAACACGATGCATCCCTACTGTGACAAAATGCTTAACATCAATACAAAAAAAAAACAAAAAAAAAAACAGGTTTGCTGTGGAAACATGGAAAAAATTGACTTTCTCTGATGTTGAAGGAGCTTAAAGGGAGCTTTGACTCTGTGTTCAGGTTTCAAGAAGTTCAGTCTGTTGAATCTCATTTCATCTTCGTGCTTCCTCAAACTGCTGCAAATTCCCCTTTACGCCAGTTAAGTTGTTGAATCAGATTAGAGAAATCAGTTTAAAGACTCTCACATCACCACAAGGATTTCTAGATAATTTTGGAGATTGTGTGTGATTTACTATTGTGTACTTCTCAGCGCTCATGCAAAAAAAAATCCTCAGTCCTGTGTGAAAATACATTCTAAAGTTCAGCTGAAGCTAAAATGAGGTTTAAAACATAAAGAATGAATTTCATACTGCTAAGACAATAACAACAGTTCAGATCGCTGAAGCTTGTATGTCCTTGAACACATCTCCAGCTGCAGGTTCATGAGGATAGAGGCATAGCATAGCATTGTTGTGCATTTCACTCTGCCAATAAAAGCAGGTCTGTGACCCATTGTTGGTCCCCATCCTAAGTTTGGAAAACACTGTTTTAGAGTGTAGGGGCACTACAGTGACATGATTTCAGTGATCTGTTGATCAAATACCAACAGCGGCACTGACTACCCTGGAGCTCATCAATATTTTGGTTCTGATATATCAAGAACCAGTCCTCAGTATCCATTCCTGTTAAAAATACATCACTGGTCTGCAAACAGCTGATGAAAATGAGCCATCTGATGGCAAAGTATATATTTCCAGTGCTGTGACTTAAAGGGAAATAACGGCTTCACTGAATCCTGTTCCAACTAAAATCTGTGTGTTGTCTGACGTTGAATTCAGGGACATTCTGCTCGCTTGGTTCACTTCACTGTGCTTTGGTGGCGTGAAAGTAGAAAACAAGGTTGACAGGGTGTCAAGATGAAAAGATCAACATTTTTTACATGAATTTCCTTTCACCGCCTTGTAGTCGTGTACATGCGTGGAAGTGTGTGTGTGTGTGTGTGTGTGTGTGTGTGTGTGTGTGTGTGTGTGTATGTGTGTGTGTGTGTGTGTGTGTGTGCTCACAGGGATTTTCCAGCAACATTTCACCCAGCACTCGGAGGCTGTCGTCCATCAGGTCCTTGTTGTGGAAAGAAGTGGGTGCCTCTATATCTCCATGCTCTCTGTCTTATTTAGCCTGCAAAGCACACACAGCACACATACCGGCTTTCTTTCCCGTCAGTTTTCCATCTCTCGCTGCATTCTGAGTCTCAACAGCAGCGGTCTGTGAGTGCTTTAGATGTGAGCTGTCACTGCTTCCTTGAAAAGCAAAATCCCCTCTGCATCTGCGTCTGAGTCCTGCTCTCTGAGTTTCTCTGTCTGTGTGAATCCAACCTTGTTGCTGCTCACAGTGAAATTAAACCATGTTTCTACACAGCGAGTCTGACTGCTGTAAGACAGGAGGAACCCAGGATTTGTAGAGTGCATTGACGAATGCACACAGCCTAAACAGATATATGAAGAACTTAGTGTGGCAGCAGTGCTTCTGATGTGGAGCCTTTCATAGAGACAGTTTAGCCAATATACTACAAATCATGTATGTCTACATGACTGCTGACCCTCTTCTGGCAGATACAACAGCATTTTAGATGTCATTTCATTTCATTTCTTTATTTATTGAATTGAGACAGTGCACATTAATCAACATATCAGCACTAGGCAACAATGTAAGTGTGCCAGAATTAGCACAATAGCTAACTTTCATCCGCGGTCCCAATTTGGGTTGTCACAAACAACATAAAACAAACCTAAATAAAACAGGATAACAGACATTACATACAACATAAAGAAGAAGTTAAGATCATGGACATGATACATGAGTGTGTCATGTATCATGTACACATATAGATGTGTAATTGTGCCGCCAAACTCACTGTGCTTTAATCATGCATGGCAAATAATGCTGGAGCATTGACCTTTTGAAAACAAGTCTTGATAATAGTTAATAGTTAAAATAATAATAATTTCAATAAAAAAACATCATTAGATGGATTAATAATGAAAATCATGTTTAGCTCCAGTCAGCAAATCAAAGGAATCTTTATCAATATCGTTTATGTTATGTGTTTAAATTACTACCAGTCAGCAGATTTTTTTAAAATTCCTAAAAATTGATACCAACAATATATTATATTGGGCTAAAGTTGTTTTGCATTGCGTAGGTGTGAAAACAACACCTTCTCATTCCATGATCATGGTCACTGCTTGGTTAGTTTAGGAGTCATCAGGATGCGTCACACTGACACGCTGCCTCTAGTGGATCAGCAGGTCTTTTGCATGCTTTGGTGTGAAACCGGCATGCAACTATATTAATGGTGTAATTAACAAATATTGATAATATACCTTTGACACTGAACAGTAAAGGCAGACATGATGATCACCATGATGGATGACCTTTCTCAAGCAAGAGTCAAGTCTGTGTTGTAAAGTGATTTGTAGATATGACACTGTGTGAGCAAAGGACCATTTTGTGGCGCTATACTATAGCCTTTTACTCAGGGAGTGCATTGAAATCATTGTGGGTCTTTGCACACATCAGGTAGTCTATACTGTATACACACTCGCAGCGTGCTGTGTAAAGTTCATCGCGCTGGCAGTTTCTCAACATGCTTTTCAAGAGTTTTTGGCCAGTAAAAATAGAGTGTTTCTTCTTATATCTGCAAGGATCTCTCACTCGATCATGAGCGGGGATCCACTCCTCCCGTCCTCCTCAGTGTCCCTCCCTCAGTGAAGTCTTTCAGCTGGCAGCAGTCAACACATCACAGCGCATTAGGATCACATAGCACAGCAACCATTGGAAATAAAACGGCAGAAAAACAGGAGATTTAACCTCAAATTTGCTGCATGGAGAAGAAGATCGGTTTCATTATCAATAGATCTTTACAACAGGAATGGGGAGAAAGAGAACAAGAAAAATCCAGAACTGAAAAAGAACATTGATGTGAACCTCACTTCATTATTGATCCGTTTAGGGGAGAAAAAAGAAGCTGCTGCAACACTGATTCCTGACTCCTGTTTCTACCCACCCTTGTGTGTAGGAGAGTGCAACACAGGGCTGCTTCCACGCCGAGTGCTTGTTTTTCACGCTAGTTTCAGGGAATGTAGTGAAATGAGCGGAAAACACAGAAAATGAGAGGCACTCTGTGATAAGGGAGCATTGTTTTTAGTTAATGTCTCAAGATGGAAAAGTGGGAGAGCGGCGTGAAATAGAGGAAGCGAGAGAGAGAGAAAGAGAGAGGATTGGAGGATAGAAAAACAGTGTGTGTGAAAAAGGTGGATGAAAGAGAGAGAGAGGGTGGTAAAGATAAGAGGAAAAGAGATGAAAGATGAGAGAGACATGGACAGCAAGTAGGAAAGTACTGTCCTATTTGAAATCAGCACCACATGTACTGACAGCTCCCTCTCTCTCTCTCTCTCTCTCTCTCTCTCATACACACACACACACACACACATACACACACAGAGTTATTCTCACATTCATCACCTTCTTTTCACAAACCGAAACAAAAAGCTGGGTTTTATTTTGTGCTCCCATTAAGGTTTGACATTTAGCAGTCAGATTGTTCGGTGGGGTGCTGCAGTCTCAGGGTTAACACACTTCCATTTGTCAGTGGAACCTCGCTCTAACCCTCGCTGCTTCACATAAATAACAAGTTCAGTTTGTTTGTTGATGCTGCAGTGGAGACGCACAATTTGCAGGCTTTCCAGAATTCTTCAGCACAGCTTCCCAGTCACTGAAAAAGTCCCTCAAGAGTGATCTGATTGCGTTTTCAACTTAAATGTTCAGTTCATTCAACACTTACCCTCAGCCAGAGTTTGGTTTTATTCGCTTAGGTAAATAAGACTAATTAGTGGATTAGTCCTTCAACAGAAAATTAATCAGCAACTGTTTTGATAACGAGTTAATAATTTTAGCTTCCAGTTTCTCTAACGTGATGATCTGTTGCTCTTCATTGTTTTATGTTACTGTAAACCTATAATATCAGCTGGATTGGAAACACACATTTTCCCTAATTTCAGTGAAACTGAACCTGAACTGAGGGCTTATGTGTCTGTGCAACAACAAAGTCACTGAGAACGTAAAAACTGTTAGCCGCTAAGCTCATGGAAATAAAGATGCAAACTGCTTAGCTCAGTGAAAATGCAGATGGAAGTAAGCTTGTACCTGAGGTTGGATTGAAGGATAGACCTCATGGTGACTGGGAAAGCCAACCTCTGATGAAGACACAGGTTGGACTGTTCACATGTGACAAGGTCAGATTCCACTGATGACTGGAAAAGCCTTTAGGCGTCTTCGCTGCTGCCTGCTACTCTCCTTTACCCTTTATTTACCTTTACTGTTATAAAAGGGTAGTTGCATGTGTCATGCCAGAGTTAAAAGTGTCATACTGTTCTGGTAAGTGTGCAAATTTTAGTTAAGAAATTAGGCAATTTGGAATAAGTAAGTAATTTTTTTTTTTTTTTTTTTAGGTTTTTTTAAATTACGTTTTACATTCTTTGTCCAAGGGCGCGGTGGCAGCGGGTAGTGCACATGCCTCACAGTAAGAAGGTCGCCGGTTTGATCCCCGGGTCGGACGGGGCCTTTCTGTGTTTTTCCCGTGCATGCGTGGGTTCTCTCTGGGCACTCCGGCTGCCTCCCACAGACCAAAAACATGCTCATTAGGTTAATTGGTGACTTAAAATTGTCCATAGGTGTGAGTGTGAGCGTGAATGGTTGTTTGTCTGTATATGTTGTTTGTCTGTATATGTTGCCCTGCAATCGGCTGGCGACTGGCTCAGGGTGTACCCCGCCTCTCACCCGTTGACAGCTGGGATAGGCTCCAGCCCCCCCCCAACCCCAAAAGGGATAGTCGTGGTATAGAAAATGGATGGATGGATGGATTTTTTGTCCACCAGAGAGCACTGACAAGTTTATTACAATGTCCCAAATGGCTGATTCACTATATGATTAGAAATATTGGCTTCCCTTCAAAATTGGAGCCATGTAATATTCCAGTATAGAAATACTGTAGTCACTGTATAGGAAGAGTGGGAGAAACAGTGATTAATGGAGTCCCAGCAGTTCATTTTTACCCCGGGACTTCCAGCAGGATCCAGAGAGTTGTCTTTTATTTGCCAATGTGTTCTTTTATCTGTCTCTGAGATCTCTGCCACCACCCCACTACAATGGGATTTTGTTTGTGACACTTAAATCATTGCAAAATACATTTGACCTTATTGCAGTTTCATTGGAACTATGTTCTACAGATGGTAAGAGAGAGTGAAAACAAGGCACATAGCTGTTGAGTTTTACAAATTTTCAACCCTCTGAGCAGCTCAAATGAAATTCCATGCTCCTCCCTTGTGTTGGGGTGGCAGCAGAAGTCATCAAGACAGATCTCAAAACCTCAGAAAATAAAATAAAGTGATGTTTTTGCACAGAATACATTTAAGATCAAAAAGTTTGCCAGTTTTTGTGATAAAAAAAAAGGGTTCAAAAGGATGTTCAAATACACTTTTCGCCTCGTGTGGCAGCATTATTAAACATTCGAATATTTTCTAAGTGCGTCCTTAAATCCTCGCCACACTACCATCCGGTGCCTGTCAGAGTAAGCGATAATGTTAGCTTGAAAAAGCATAAAAGCTGCATGAATTGTTGCTTTAAGTCAAGCATTTTAAAATGATTATCAGCAGATCCGGACTGAAATGTAATGATCTTTATAATATTAAACAAAGTGAGTGTTCTATGCTGTGACCCAGCCAGTCACCTTGGCTCTGGTAAAATAAATCGATAAATAAAAAGAAACCGCATGCTGCTCTATGTCCTGTCTGTGTGACCTAAGCAGAATGAATGAGCCACTGTGCTTACGCTATGGTAAAATATTCAATAACATTAGCAGCCATTATGTACCACATCAGCATGACAGGCCAGATCACATCAGCTACAGCGCTGTCTGTGTGTTTGTGTGTGAGTGTGTGATGATGTGTAAAGGATTAGGCAGTCTGGGTTGAAATGCTGTTAAGGCGATAATGTGACACTGAGTTTTAGTTGGCTATTTTCTTCCTCTGGGTTCATCAGCACTCAGCGGGGAGCCGACTGAAATAATTAAAAAGACATTTCAGAATCATCTGAACCATGTGTCGGTGGAGCTTAATTCTTCATTTGAATAGGGAATAAAGATCAAGAAAATATCCCAAGGAAGCCATAACTACCTAACATCAAGGGCATCAACAGTGTATGTTGCTGATGCATGCTGGGATAGTCTCTTGCGTCCTCATGACCCTGAATTGGGTAAATTAGGAATGGATGGATGAATAGATGAATGGATGGATGGGAGCTCAATTTTCCACATTCCCCTGATCAGATACCAAATAATGCCAGGTGGTGCTGCTGCTGTGTCACCGGGTCAGTGCATTAATTCTGATTAGCAACATGTCGCCCGTGGAGCGGGAGGTAGGAACTCTGAGTGCCTGAGAAATGCTGAATGAAATGCAGGTGAAGGTTTGGGTTCAGAAGTGTTGGCGGCTCAGTGAAGTCACGGGTTCTTCAACACGACAGTAAAAACAATATTTGCACAAGTGCTGGTGTTAGTCTTATGTGGAATGGATTATTATATGAAAGCACAATATGTAAGACGTTGAAATTTGAGCTCCAATCTCGATACTACTATAACGTGCACCCAACAAATCTGCAGCAACCGTGTGATGCTGTCAAAATGTCAAAATGGACCAATATCTCTGTTTCCAGCACCTTGTTGAATCTATGCCACGAAGAACTGAAGCAGTTCTGAAGGTTAAAAGAGGCTGACACCAGTACTTGCAAGGTTCACCTAATAGAGTAGCTGGTCAGCATATTCAGAAGATTTCATTGAGGGGACAAATGTGGCCGGACTGTTAAAACTACCACCATTTACTGACATGGGGCTGGAGTATTTAAATGCATCATAAATAAGACCTAACGATATACCTCTAAATATGAATCATATAAATGACATACATTTTTGTAATGTGCACTCTTGTGTAGAATGACATGCGGTATTGTACGTGGCTATTGAATAACCAAAGTAACATTTTAACATTTATCTTTTACAGTGTACAAACCATTATTTGGGTTTTCATCTGACACCTGTCAAACAGGACCAAGTAGTCCACCTAACACTAACGCTAAGTGCTGAAAACATGACTGTGTCGTCCTTTGGATCTTTATATATCTAACAGAGCTGTTTATGAAATGCATTATGACACAATGTCAATGATGGAGGATCAATGCTGTGCTGATGTCAATATTAAAATGCTGTCAATTATGAAAATGAAAAAAGAGTCAATATTTTCTTCAGTAATGCACTAATGCTGTCTGACAATGTCAATAATTTCTAGAGTTATGGATCACATACAGGTCAGAGGAGTGTTTGACATGTCAGTGTTTTTGGGGCTAACAGCACAAGCTGTAACGCAAGCTGGACTTTTACTGTAATGCTCATTTTTGTTAGGAAAGCAGTTTTTGGCTTAAAAAAAAACAGAAAAACTGTTGTCTGTTCAATCTTGTCTAATTCTCTGAGTCCTTGTGGGTTTTTTTTTCTCTCATAGCAATAATTGACAAAACTATGAACGTTAGATGTTGTAATAAGCTGTAATTTTCCCTTTGATGTACAGTCCCTTTTCCATCACTGTATGGACAGATGTACAGTGTTTGTTTGTTGCTGGTAGGTTCTGTAATCTGTAAGTGTGCATTGCTCACATGTCCTTGATTGCACAAGTGTGAGCACAGCTTGAGTGTCTGAGAGTGATATCACATTGTGGGGACTTGCCTTCCTTTTGGGGACAAAACGCAAGTCGCCATAGTGTAAATCATTGCATTTTACAGTAAGCCTTGGTTTAAGGTTACGGTTTAGGGTCAGATAAGTAGTGGTTATGGTGGAGGTCTCCAGGAAATTGATGTTTGTCAAATTAATGTGCTCTGAAGTGATGGAAACACAATCATGTGTGTGCGTGGCCTTTTTTTTCCGTATTTGTTTGCTTTTCTATATATCTCCCAATACCGGGAGCCAATTCATGGTGTGGGTCCCACAACTTCATGGGTGTGTGTGTGTGTGTGTGTGTGTGTGTGTGTGTGTGTGTGTGTGTGTTAGTGTAAAAGGGAGCAAGAGTGAAGTAGGTCCAGGGCTCAGTGATTGCCAGTTCCACGTAAGTGTGTAGAAGACAATGATGTGTAGTTTATAGTGTGTCAGTATGCTGCATGAGCCTGTGTGTGTGTGTGTGTGTGTGTGTGTGTGTGTGAGAGAGAGAGAGAGAGAGAGAGAGAGAGAGAGAGAGAGAGTTACACTGATGTATGAATCCTTGTGGTTCATGGCAATGAATCACTTCCCACTGCAACCCACACAAAATAAGGTCACACACACACATACATGCACACACAGTACTTCTTTATCTGCGCAGAGACATTGATTATAATGTTCCAGTCTGTGTTATCAGCTGACTGTTAATAATGGAGGATAGTGACAAAGATATAATGTAAAGCAAACCATAAAGCTTCCATTATCAGCCAGGTCAGAGTTATGTGTTTTGTTCCACAGGGTAAATACAGCTGGTCTCACTCACTCCATGTGAGGAGAAAGTAGAAAACAGCGCCCCCGGCTGGCTGTGCAGATTCTGCAGTGAAATGATAATTGAAGCCGTTGCTCAACAGCGCCGTCTTCGGTCTATGTAACTATGCTGCTTCTTCAACTAGCACAACTACAACTATTGTTACTTGTTCTGCTTACAGGGTATCAGCTGCTGCTGCGAGTAGTCAAACTGATGCTGTGTGAAGTGCCTCGACTTAAGATTTCCTCATCAACTGCTCAGCATACAATTCAGTTTCCCCCTTTATTTCCCCTTACTAATGATGTCTGACAGTATCACATGCAAGTTGTGCATGTGTTATTATTTTCCCAGTTAACATTTTATATTAACTAGGGTTCCATCAAAATTTTGAGAAAATCAGCAAAAGAAAATGGAAATTAATGCACATTTCCATCCACCACATTATTAGGAGTTGGTTGGTGGAGATAAACAGCTGACAGTGCTAATCCTCCAGTAGGATGTCATTAAACTATTGCAGAGGAAGAGGGTGCAACAAGATGGCATAATCAAATGACTGCCAGTCAAACCTCAAACAGTGAAAAACAATGAAGAAAACAATGTAAATACGGTATTTCTGTCTGTCCTCAGCGGAGCAGAGACTTATGTTCATGTTTAAGTCACATGCTTGTGTACATCATCAAGTCTGTGTCCATTGCATTTTGTGTTGCATTTAGGTTTTGTTGACTTTGTTCACTTTTTTTGCAATTTTTTTCTATACAGTATATAAATATAGATTTTTTGAATTTTGTTTTTTTATGTGCATTTCAAGTTGCAAACAAAAATGGGTGGATGGAAATCGACATATTGAAGTGGGTGGTGGAGATTCTAAAGGCTGTGTATGCATTATGCCTGGCCTTTGCCCACATCTGTTTAGCCCAAGTCCATGGGTCATCTGTCTACCCCTCGCACATCCGTGATATGGATGTCCTTGTGTCACCGCCTCCAGCATGGCGATCCTGATTCAACCCACCAGACTTGTTCACTACATTTGGCTGTTGTGGTTCACATGCCGCTGTGTCTTCGTTACTTATGTTTACCATGATTTTTATGCTAATTAGCAAAGAGAAAAGAGAGATAGGAAGTAATGATTTTTAAAATCATATGAAAACCTTCAACCTGAGTTCATGTTCAAAAATGGCCCCTGTTAAGCTCAGCTCTTTAAAAGCTAGTGCTTGGCTGATAAAATCTCAGCGATCCGGACTCCTCTAAGTCTGACCCCAAGTCTGAAGCAAAGGCTGACATTTGCAGCTGAATTCAGCGTTGGAAATGAGAGCTGATTTGACTGCACTCACAGACCATCATTGTGTTTCTTGCAGCTCGCCATGTGACAGGTTGCCATTGCCGCCAAATCCCAGGGAAATGGACTGTCTAAATCGTGTCGCAATTCTTATATTCAAAGTCACACCTTGCTGTCAGTGGCATATCCACAGAGAAAATGAAGCCCGGCCTCATACATACAAACATCATTTCTGCTTCTGCTGAATAGGTTTGTCTAACAGAGAAAGAGAGAGAGAGAGAGAGAGAGAGAGAGAGAGAGAGAGAGAGAGAGAGGACGACACAGTGTGTGAAGTTATGCATTACAAAGTAACTCCTTACTGTAATTCTACTTTTGGCAGTGAGCAGAAATACAACTTTGTTTAATTTAAGGCAAGGCAAGGCAAGGCAAATTTATTTGTATAGCACAATTCATACACCAGGCAATTCAAAGTGCTTTACAGAAGCATAAAAATACATTAAAATCATACATTTCAAAGAAAGAAAGAAAGAAAGAAAGAGATTAGAAGAGAATTGAAAAATAAAAATAAAATACACTTAAAGAAAAATTAAAAACAGAAGCCAGTAAAAGACAATAATTTAGCATTAAGAATGATTAAGAAGTCATTGAGCAAATATATTTACTTTTAGTAAAAGCTGTAGCAAATAATAATGTTTTCAACCCTGATTTAAATGAGCTGACAGTTGGTGCAGACCTCAGGTGTGCAGGGAGAATGTTCCACAGGTGAGGAGCATAATAACTGAAAGCTGCTTCACTTTGTTTGGTTCTCATTCTGGGAACACACAATAGACCTGTCCCTGATGACCTGAGAGGTCTGGATACTTTATATGGAGTTAATAAATCTAGAATATATTTTGGTCCTAGGCCATTTAATGCTTTGTAGACCAGCAGTAAGATTTTGAAGTCTATTCTTTGACTCACAGGAAGCCAATGTAGATCCAATTTGGTAATCAGCTTTAAATGGTTGTTAAAATTTAGGTCAGAATCAATAATTACACCAAGATTTCTGGCTTTATCTGTTATTGTCAGTGACATGGCATTAAGGTGAGCACTGACCTTTGACCTTTCATTTTTGGGACCAAATACAATCACTTCTGTCTTATCTACATTAAGCTGAAGAAAATTCTGGCACATCCACACATTGTTTTGATGAATACACTCACTCAGTGAAAGTAAGGGACTGTAGTCATGTGATGATACAGAAATATAAAGTTGTGTATCATCTGCATAAGTATGATAAGAAATATTATGATGCTCCATAATCTGAGCTAGGGGCAACATGTAGATATTGAAAAGAAGTGGGCCGAGAATGGACCCTTGTGGCACCCCACACATCATCTTTTTTCGTTAGGACACATGCTTACCAATTGACACAAAGTAGTCTCTATCTTGTAAATAGGATTTGAACCAGTGTAGTACAGTGCCAATAAGTCCCACCCACTTTTCCAGTCTGTCAAGAAGTATATCCTGATCAACTGTATCAAAGGCAGCACTGAGATCTAATAATACTAAGACTGAGGTTTTAGAAGCATCATTGTTCAGATGTATGCCATTTGAAACTTTGGTAAGTACAGTCTCAGTGCTGTGGTGTGGACGAAATCCAGACTGAAATGCATTAAAAAGATTGTTCTGCATCATGAAAGCATGCGTTTGTTGAAAAACAACCCTTTCAATAATTTTTCCGCGAAAGGGTAGATTTGATATTGGCCTGTAGTTACTTATTACTGAAGCATCCAGATTAGTCTAGTAATGCGATTTAAGTGGGCTTATTACTTCTTTCTTTGGTCTTACATGAAAATAGTGGACAACTACAGAAGTTAGCAGACAAATGCAGCCGATTCCCCAGAATTTTGGGGATTGCATCATCGTGATTGTAGCTGGGTTCATTGAATATAATCACTGATGTACATTTGCATGTAAAACTCATGTTAATATACACATCCAGCAGCATCTTCTTCAAGTAAATCCTTCCTGTCTAACCAATACAAGTGTAGGTTACAGGTAGGAAGGCTTGACGGTGCTGCCCTCTGATGGGCGGGAGTATTCATTACTCCCATCTCTCCAGTGTTAATGGGAACAACGTTAGCTGAAATTTGGCAGCTGTCTTCTCCGACGCTGTGCCACAACTACACTAAAAGCAGACATTTAACAGTAACACAAAAGCTTCTTTCCCTCGTAGCTAATTACTTTTATATGCAGTGATTAATGAAATGATTCAGATACTTTTGAGGGATGTAACTAGCAGCTCTAACTTACTATAGCATTTGTAGCTCTATAGCTATTTGTAGCATTATAAAAACACAAGGAGTGTTTAAAATAAGGGGGTTTGAGCTGAGTGATGATTTCCCACAGCCTGAGCAACAATTTCTAAACTGGATCACAGCCAAATGAAGCCATATGTTAAGTCATTTACAGGTACAAATGAATCTGTTCCTTAGAGGACATACGTTTATAAATTTATGTTATGAGGTGAGAAAATATCATTGAAATATAATTAGGCTCAGTTTGTGTAATTATCCCAACTCTTTTTACACAAGAAATAATCTGAACACATTTTATTAGCAGATTGCTACGTTAAGGCACAAAAGATTATCAGCAAACAATCACAGTTTGAGGGTCATTATCGAGCCACAGAAAATACAACTAAACAATCTCAAGGTAGAAATGAGCTATTCAGTAAGGACAGAAATTTGACTTCAGTGGAATCCATTGCATTGCCTGAAAATTGGCAAGTACAACAGATTCCCAGAGGCTTAAGAATTAAATAGATGAACACATTGAGAATAAGAATCCCAATTTCCTGCAGAGATGAGGGTGAGTTTGAAATATGTGCTCCTTCGATTGGACGCTGCTGGTTATTGAGCGAAACAAGACATCACAGAAAAATAAAGAATGCGATACAAGGAATGAAGGAAGTGATGAAAAGCAGGTAGTGAAGACAGATTCATAAGAAGAACTGATTTCTTTTGAAAATGAACTCAAAACTTCCAAAATTAAGAAATTTCAACGTGATGCAGAGGATGACTTGAGTGGATCATTGCATGATTGGACAAGTGATCAGGGAGAAGACGAAGGCCTGGACTAGAAAACCCAAAGTAGGAGAGTGGCAAACCAATAGGGAGCATTGAGTGAGCAGGGACAAACGAACAAATCCAGAAAAAAGAAACGCACAAGAATGTTCAAAACAAAGCCAAAGCCCCCACAGATGGACACTACTCAGCCAGAACAAACAGTAATTCATTATCTGGCTGTGATCTGACTACCCAACAAAGACTGTTAAATCGAGGATTGTCCTTTGTACCTCCTAACAAAGGCGATGCCTTCAAATTAAAGGCAGACTGTTATGAATTGTTAGGCAGCTCCATTGAAGACACATTTCATAATGGAATACCGCTGATTGTGTTGCAGAGACGAGTGAACAGTTCATCAGAGAGATAGACTTGTAAATAGAGCCTTCGCGATGAAGTGGATTACAATTGCTTGGTATGAGGTTTTGAAAGTAGAGCATCCTGTCACCTCTGAATTCTTGTTACTTCTAAAGATTCATAACAGACTTGTGAATCCACCGGGAAGACGAGGAACAACTCTTTGTCCAAAGTTTGTTGATCACTCCATTTCAGATATTATAAGAACTTTAACGTCTGATAGAGGAAGGTTTATACAAATACTCCACACATGAGGCCATGCAATATTTTTTATAGTTGCAAAGAGAGGAATTACCCAATGAATTTTTCATGATTCTTACCGAATTTAGTTTCTAATTATTTCATGTTTAACAAGAACTGCCATTTACAGACTCAGGGGACGAGTATTACTCCTAATGATGCTAATTTGTTTACGGGTCTGTGGGGGAGAAGTACATATTACATACAAAAAACATTTTTTGAAGAACAGTTTGCTCTACAAGAGATTTATTAATAGTTGAACATAAAGCATCTGAACATAAAGCAGCTGTAAGAAATGAAAACATGCAGCATTTCGAGCCAAGACGAGGAAAGAAACCACAGTTCTGCAGCCTCCCTTTTATTCTCAGGGACTGAGAGAGTCACTGCTCACCCAGGGGGTGGCAACATCATAAATCAGTTATTGTGCAGGGGATCATATTTTAATACAAACTCAACTCCTTGGAGCCACATGGGTTGAATGAGGCATTCGACTTGAGTCCATTTTGTAACTTGTATGTCTGACCTACATTGTTTCATGAGATTGATGTCAGTAAAGTTGTATCTTATGATGAGGAAATTCATGTACTTTGCACTATATTTATGCTATCTTATGGAAATGTTTGCATTCTGGGTCTACTCATTTCTGTAGTGCTGCAGATAGAATAGATTTTGTACTCTGACATTTATTGGATCTTAGCATCTTATGGAAATGTAATATTTCTACTCATTTTTATGTTAGAATTATAGTTGCTCTTGCCAATTACTGTTGACTTTCGTAAGTGCTTTTGTATTGGGGAATGTGAACCTGTTTGAGTCTCTGCTAATAAGCACCTGATCACTTCAAGGCACACCTGATGGCAATCAAGCACAGAGTGAACCTGATGAAGCAGCATGCAGGCTGACTTTTTGGTTTGCTGTGGTTTACCCTACACCGGCTGGCAGCCAGGAGAGAAGCGCCGCCGTGCATAATAATGTCTCTCTGGGTTTGCTGGATGTAAAAAGGCAACTGCTAATTGCTAACACATTTGTGCTAAAAACTTTAAGAGGTGATGGTGTGTTAGGGTTTTTTGCCTTTCTCCACTGCCCTCACTCAAATGGCCAAGAAAAAAATATCAGTGAATGCAGCTTCAAAGAAGTATTTGAATTTTAGTAATTATGAGAAAAATAGATCAATTTGAGTAAAAGTTCATGACTATTATCAGACGACCAACTGTCCTCACAGCATAACTAAATTCAATACAAATGTATTGAAGCAATCAGGCACTTTTAGTTCATTGAGTCAGTTTCATAAATTGCAGAAATATTGTGGAAATCTTAGTTAGTTTTAGTGTCATTAATCTAGCAGG
Source organism: Chaetodon trifasciatus (assembly GCA_037975065.1). Taxonomy (NCBI): domain Eukaryota; kingdom Metazoa; phylum Chordata; class Actinopteri; order Chaetodontiformes; family Chaetodontidae; genus Chaetodon; species Chaetodon trifasciatus. The sequence continues at coordinate 2,487,377 of JBBMOE010000002.1, read as the reverse complement.
GTTGAATGAATAGCTGGGATAAGTTTATGAGATCGGTCTCCTAAACATTGTGGTTGTGTTTTTAAATTTGTGCAAATATCCTTAAATTCTGTCCCGAAAATTGTTCATATAAGATCATGAATATCAGCACAAAATACCACAAGCAACTTCAATCCCTAAATTATCTCTAACGACAGGATGGGAAGACAGCTGTTTCTACTTGTCTCCGCTGGTCTCATGTCACCAGTATGAGAATGTTTTCACAGAGCACTTAACTGATCAACTGGTTTTCAGCATGACCCCAAGCGCACATCCTTGAATGTGTGTGTACACATGGAAGTGCACGCACATACACACACAGCGTCCTTGAAGAACCCTTCTCGACAGAAGAAATGAGGCTGGAAATCTTGCTGCAATTGCCAGTCTCTGATTGCTAACACATCATCTTAAGAGTGACTGTGTGTGACAGTGTGTGTGTGCTCGCGTGCGTGTGCGCAAGTCGGTTGCAGTCTAATCACAGTGAACAGAGAAGGCAATTTGTTCAGCCAGAGCCCCTGTTGTGTTGATAAGCTGGTCACACAAACCACTGTCTGCCACCAGCTCCCTCTCTCTCTCTGTCTCTGTTTCTATGTCTCTCTCTCCTCCCTCTCTCTCCCTGTCTGGCTCCCAGCCCACCTCAGCTTCCAGCGTGTTTAGATCCAGGCTGAACCTGGCTGCAAAACAGCTGAGCCAGCCTTGCTTCACAACCAGCCTGAAGCAGGTCTCAAGCATCCAAGCACATCTACATTAATGCTCAGTGATTCTGGAGAGAATCCATTTTCTGTTTATCTGCCCGGGCATTAAAATGTGACTTTGGATTTTACCAGTTTCGTTTTTGAAGAGTGGTGTGTATGTAGTGATGAGTCGTGTGTCATGAAATCCTGAAAAGTTTTTCCTGACGCGACACACTGCTGTGATGAAAGTCCATGAGATTTGTTCAGTGGTGTCCAAGTTTCTTTCTAACTATTGTCTGCTGAGGATTCATTTCTTTACCATCATATCTACAGTTCTATATGTTTTGCTTAGCGACACTAAGCGATGATTTTGCTCTGTGTTTTACTTCCTGCTTTAAGCCATTTGTCGGCAGGTGAAATTCTCTGCTGGTCTCCTCAAATGAAGACATTTCTTTGGCCTGCTCTGACAGGAATGTTAAACTTTTCTGCAACAGGCACTGACTCAACAGTGTCAGCATCAAACGCTGCCTTGCACCCCTTACAGCAAAAAGCGATGGGTTGTAAAATGCTTTTGCTTTTTTTTTTTCCACTTTTATTCAAATGTGTTTTTTAATTTGGTGTCATTAATGGATGTCCTCGGTTTGCTCTGGGCGCCACGATGGTCCAATTAAACTAATTTTTGTTGTGTTTTGGCTTGAAGCAGTTGGAGTTGTTTTCATCCGGGCCAACTCTTGGTGCGTTTGAACACATGAAATTATTCGTCTTGACCAAATTCCTAGACATACACACTCATGTATGCACGCACACACACACAGGGTAAATTCTACTAAACATTTCCAAGCAAAAATGAAGCATTTTCAAAATTCCAAATAAAGAGAGGAAAATACAAAAGCAAGGATTATTAATTCAATTGAAACCGACGTCAAAAATTCATAAACTTTTAATCTAGAGTCCAGGACACAGATGAGGCCAGCAACACTTCATGGTTCATTAGTATAAGGAGTATAGTTTATATAGTTTAATAAAGTTTAAGGATACTTGTGTGGACTTTGGGTATAACATGAACATGTCCATTTTGAATCCTCCTCCCAGCAGAGATCTGGATCAACCAATCAGGTTTTTTGACCGAACAAAGTTCTAGAGGCAGGTCAGATTCCAGCTTAGTCCACCGGTCAGACTCTAATTCATGGAATTAAAACTGAAATATTCTGCATGCCAGAAGATGTGCAGAGAGGGATGGATGTCTTGTCTTGACTTGTACTACTGTCACTCCTTTAAACCTTAAAGTAGAGTATCCTGTGTTTATTTGAGAAGTGCAAATTCAAGATGTTTACACGGTTCTTGTCCAGGTGTATGGACCTGATACACCTGGATCAAATTGTACATTTTACCCACAATTAAACAATGCAGCTGCTGATACAATCCTGGTCCGCTGGATTAGGGATGTTTCTTTTGCCTTTGTTGCCTGATTGCACAACCACATTTACATCTGAAGATACAGAGACTTGCTTGCTGGTTGGAAACCAACCTGACAAAGTTGAAACATTCTCCAGGAGCGCCTCACCTCAATTTGTGCATCCTAGGGCGAAATTCATCTTTCTGCATGCAGGTGCATCTTCACATTGTCTTTGCATGCAATTGTCCCACTTCCAAATCCACAATATTCATAGTAACAAAGATGTTTGCAGCTTTACTATTAGTGAAGGTAAAACTGTAAAAGATGGTCTTGGCCTGAAGTTGATACTAAAGACAATGTCAGGAGGTAACCTAAGGAACAGGAGTCAACATCCAGGGGCCACAAATACTCACAGCAATTTACAGCACAGCAGTTTATGGTAATTTCACGAGTAGCTGCTCTAAACCCAAGAAAAATACATGCGTTTTCACTGTTTCAGAAACAGTGAATGAGTCAGAGTCAGTGAATTCAGGAAAAAGCTCACTGCAGCCGGTTTCCCGTTGTTCTTAATACATTTTTTACAATTCACAGCATGGAAAGTAATTTTCTGTATGAGTGAGAAACCGTAACATGAGGTTTAAACAACGAATGCTTGCGCAGTAAATCTTGGTTATAAGGCTATACGCAGGTTAGATATGAACATGTGTCTGTATCTACAAGCATTTTCTAAGTGGATTAATGTCTTGGGACAAGATGAACAGCCTCTGAGCTTCAGCTGCTGTGGGTCTGTGCTGAGAGAAATTACACACAGAGCCACATTAAGAATTAAAAAGCATGTCCTCCATCATTAACTGAACATCATGTCTGGTGTCTTTTATGGACTCCTTTGAACATTTATCAACCAGTGAGAGTGACTGATGATATAAACTGTAGTAGAGCGCTGCTCTGTGGAAGTTCTTCATCATGTATACTATTTCAGGACTTTCAGCCTGAGACTCTTATTTTCATAGTGCTCCTGCTCTGACAGTACGGTGGTAGAAACAGTGGATTGACTACGTTAACTCTCTTCATAGGCGAGTCATATTGGGTTGAATTCACATGAGTTCAGTATTAAGCTGCAAACCACAAGAGGGAATCCAAGGAGGCAAAGCTAAAAGTTTAGATGCTGGGCGAACCAAAATTCTATTTTTCTGGGGGAAAGTTTATAATATCAATATGCATCATGTCTTTCATCTTAGAAACAAAGTGACTGAATATGTGTGATATGAATATGTGACTGAATTCATGGAAAAAATTGCAAATCGCAGTAGGAGCAGAAGGTGGGACCAATGGAGCCGGTTTTTTTTCACAGATTACATGTTTCATGTACTGCTGTCTGGGCATAGGGACAGTTTTAGCAAATATGACAAAAAATTACTTTTATACAAGTTACCTACTGCAGCTTTAAGATGATCCGCACATTTTACAAATGTGAATTTGTTTTCTCACATTGTATTTAAAATGGACATCAGACATGCTAGATGCCTCTCAGTCTGTACTCAATGCAATTTGAATATTGTAAGCTGGCATTAACATGCATCAGTGTCACATATTAGGGACAAATTATACACATGGCTCCTGCACCGTCCCCTGAGTTCGCTTTACTTTTCTTTACTTCGTTAGTTTTAATTCAGAAAACCTGACAATACTATAGAATTAAACTATTAAAATGAGGTTTTGCTTGTTTTTTTGTTTCCCTGATGAAAGCTGCATATTTGTTTATATGTTCATATGTGCTTCAAATGGCTCTTCTGTGGTTCTCATGGGGCTGGTGGATTTTAGAATACACAATGCCAAATGAAGGAGCTTAATATGGTACAATAGTATCATTTTATTATTAAAAGCAGAGATGTTTATTTCACAGCGTCAGTCCTTTAACCACAGTCTGGCCCTCCAAGCTTTAGTTCTACTTTTTTTTTATTTGTTATTTCAGAGCTGAATCCCTGAGAGTATTGTAATTTTCATTTAAGATGAATTACTGGCGTTTAAAAGCCCTTTTCTTATGATTAAGGTTGTGGCAGCTTATGGGAGAGCAAATCAAATTCATCACAAATTCACTGGAATAGTGTTTAACTAGTTACTTTACAATTATACTGAAGGAAAACTACTTCCTTTGAAATGTACAAACTGAGAGGAAGGGAGTAGATAGAGGAAAAGAAACTGAGGGAGGAAGAGGAGGAGAAACTGGGGTGATGGAGGATAAGATAGGATCCTGGGAGAATTACAGAGGGAGATGTGAATGAAGGCCGTAGACGAGGAGTTAAGGTGAGGGAGAGAGATAAAGGTGACAGAGCGGTAGAGGGAGGTAAGTGAGCCCTTAAATTGGATTGTAACTTTAAATTACTGATTTTAAATGTTTCAAAAGTCCCCAAATGGAGTTGAAATATGCTGCCATTACACTGAAGACTGTGGTAATTATGTTTTCAGAGCCACAGTGATTATAGTGTAGTTACAGCCCCGAGCAGCGCTGCAGCCACAGGCACAGTCTGCTATAGAATGACACAAGGAGGCATTTTTACTGTCACGTTAAGTACACGAAAAGTTTCCATCAAGTCACCTCAAATTCAGAAAAAAAGAGAAAAAAAAAACGGTTTTATACTGACGGACAATATTATATATGTATTCACAAATATACCCTATTCAGCATATTATTCAGCATCAATGGCATGATGGATTTTTTCAGTAAAACATTTAAACCAACGACTCCACGTCCAGTGTGCTATCTCTGTATTGTGTCATTATATGTGGGATGTCTGTCTGACTTTACAGTCGCATTTGAACGTACTGATAGCTGATCATTTTGTTTTAGCATTCAATAATCTGTGTCATTATCCAGCATCTTCTTTTTGGACAGAAACCAGTTTAGCACCCTTTGAGAAGGCTTCAGATGGAGTTCCAGTGAGAGATGTGATGAAGTCAAGCAGCTGCACTGCAGAAATGCTTCTGTCCTCATTCTTTTTCGCTCTGTCTTACACACACATTTCCTCAAGCTTGCTCCTCTGTTGGAGTGCCCCGCAGAGCCATCTAACCTCCACGTTGTTACACTTTGTTGAGGGAACAAATCTTTTGTGTATGTGCGTGAGAAAGAGAGAGAGAGACTGGAGCATGAGAGCAATGCAGCTCTTTCAGAGAATATTAAGTTTGCCTCCAACCCCTTGTCTTCCCCCCACGTCACCCATCTTTTATAATTTAAAGCTTTCTCTAATTAATTGAAATGATTGCTTCAAGCAATCAAAACCCTGTTCTTTTGTGCATTTTCTAATTTTCCCCCAAATTTTTGATTAATAAATATGTTTTCAAACACTAAAATAACTGCAAAAGTCTGTCCTAATGTGGTAAGATTGCTGCGTATGTCTAAGTGTTTGTGTGTGTGTGTGTGTGTGTGTGTGTGTGTGTGTGTGTGTGTGTGTGTGTGTGTGTGTGTGTGTGTATGTGGCAGTACTTAACCATGAAGCCCCAGGACGTATTCAGTCACTACTCTTCACACATATACAGTGTGTTAGTCTGTGAGGGCTTTGAAAAATGAAAGCATGGCTGGCTGCCATAGTGTTTAAATGTGGTAACTGTACCAAATAAGCAAAGAGTCGAGATTTAACAAGCAACTTTCCGGCATACGTACTTTCATACTTGTTTTGATCTCCTTCTATCCAGAGACCTTTGTCCTTCAGATAGGTTACTGAAGGAATGATACTGCTGTAGTTGCAGGATGGTAATGAATCTGTCAAATTTGTGTCAGAAAGTATAAAAAATAACTTGAAAAGGAACAGCTGTGATGAAGAGAAACAAGCCAGTCAGATGATAGTTTTAAGAAAATGAAAATAAAAAAATCAATCTTTTTTTTTGCTCTTTGTAGGACGAGACAACATTTGGCTGTTCTGTTTTTGTCCGAATCACACCAGCCTCTCATTTGTCTCTCCCTTCTCACTTCCTCCATTCTTTTGTTGTCTAGTTTTCTCTTGCTGTCATTCACACCTCCCTCTTTTTAAATATCTCAAACTGTCTTCTCAGTCATTCCTTCTCCATCCTTTCACCGCCTTCACACCAGAGGATCATCCTTTTTACTTTTCTCCAGGCTCAGTTGAAGGTGGGGTGAGTCAGTGGGGAGAAAGATTGTTGATCTTGCCATCTCTCCCTCATCACAAAGAGATTACACTCTCCCCTTCCCCTTGTCATGTGCATGAGCATGAATGCCACCTGTTGCTGATGGGCTGGAATGGTGTTGTGTTGTGTGGCTTTGTCGGAGCCACTCTGTTTGTCTCCCATTGACAGAGCCAGGGCTGTGGAGAAAAAATGATTTTTTTTTCCAGCACACATACAGAGCGGACAGCTAGTGGAATATGAGGAGAAATTCGCCGAATTTTAAATTCAGCAAATGTCAACAATCTTTCTGCAGAATGACTCACCCCTCCTTTATTGTGGGTTTTATAGGCTGATTCAGATGCTGATATTTCTGGATAAGTGTCTTTCACTAAACCGTTTTCTCCACGGAACTTAATTCTTCTCACCAGAATGGCTTGAATGGCTGTTTTTGAATCAGATGTGCACAAAGACAAGCGTGGTTGGTCTTTGGCACACAGACTGTGTGGGTGTCTCCTCCTGCTGTTTTAGTTCATGTTTGTGCAGCAGCAAAAAGAGCAAACGGGCAGAGTGAAGGTGAGTAAAGATCAGAGGGTGTGGTGAACAATAGGCATTTTCAGCCAATCACATCACTGCTCCTTATTCTTTATGTGGATCCCCATTAGGTTTTACAAGGTGGTCGCTCGTCTTCCCACACATAAAAACATGCCCTCTGTCTCCTGATTTGAATTCATTATGCTGATTTCAAATGACTTTGTTCCTATCTCCTTGTATCTCAGTCTCAGTCTTCAAGCTTATCTTGAGTGCATTCCAAGCTGCTCTTCAGCTCCTGTGCATCTCTAATAACAGTCAGCCGGTCTTGTGTTAGTTCCATCCTGTAACTGGGAGAGTACACTCATTGAATCACAAAGGGAAGCTTTACCATGTGAAGAGGCCCGATCTGTCTTACCAAGATGTTCAAGGAGTCAATAGATGTTTGAGATGAAGTCCCTCAACTTTGCATAGATTTTTGTTGGAGTTAAACAGGCCAGATCCTCAGAGACAAGTCATGCTGGCCACCTTGCTTTCTCAAAAACTCTCAAACCCTTGAAACAGCAGAGCCAATCACAGTGGAATATATCAACAGGAGGTCAACAAAAAGAAAGACTCTGATCCAGTAAATCATATTCTTGCACGGATGGTGCAGAGCAGCACAACTTGAATACACAGCACCACAAATCTGCAGCCAGAAGCAGATGGTGAACTTTTGTTTTTACTATTAATAAGTACAGTGGTGAAATGTTGGTGATGCCATTTAGGATTTTATCAGGGCTTCAAAGTCTAGACCTCAGGCTGCATCCAGATCAAACAGCATGTCAATCTGGAACCAATCCATATCATCAACTGGCAGCCCATCAGCCTGCATCTGATGCCTCACTTGGGTTGAGTCCTTTGTTTTGTTGGTTGGATCATTGCAGAGTAAAGCAGCTGCTTTTTGCAAATTTGGCGAACAGCTTTATCTTTGTTGGTAATTTAGCCATCTGTGATGGAGAACCCAAAACACTTCCACACACTGCCTCTCAGTTTCTTGGGTGTCATGATTTCATATAAAAAGTGAGCCCCTATTAAATGAATGCTGATGTAAGTGCACTCTACTGGTTGTAAAGTGTTCAAATAATTTTTTTTTTTTTTTTTTCTTTTCATTTCAGCTTCATATTTGTGGAAAATATTTACTTTGCTCCTGGTTAAAATCCTTGGATTCTCAGCAGAGTGACTTTGCTCTGGTTCTGAGACATCTCTTCTTAGTACACAGTGAAAGGACCAGTTTCCACCAAAATACCAACAACTCTTTGCAGCTTTGTGCTGCCTCATTTGAATGAACCTCCCAGCTGTTTGTTCCTCTCCCCCCACATGTGCATTGTGCGCTCTGTGCTGGACACCAAAATACAAGACAGGCAAAGTCAGGAAAATACCAAACCGTCAGAGTGCTGCTTGCCACAAAAATGGGTCCCTAAAGCAACATTCAGCTCGTGGTAGAACACTAAAGCTCTTATATGGAAGATGCACTTATGGAATTCATATGAAAATATGAGGCGAGTGATTAGGAGCACGGACACCAGCCCCTTACCCACATAAATGACTGTTCTTCCTCTCTGTCCCTGTGCTATAGCACAGAGGGAGCAGAGTCTACAGTCAATTTCACACCAACTAAATCTAATGGATGTAACAAGACTTCACTAACTCCTCTTGGCTAGTTTTCTCTGCTCTTTATCTCCCTCCACACTGCTGCTGTCTCTTGATCTTTCTACTCTTCTCAGTCTTTCCAATACCACTTTTTTTTGTTCTTTGATTCGTCACCGGCTCAAATCCTGCAGCTAATTGAAAGATCTATGCTTGGAATTTTAGAGCCTACATGTACCTACTGTGCTCAACAGCTCATTTATGGTCTACTTTGTTCTGGACGTACAGATAATTAGAATTGGAAATATGGAGAAAAAAAAAAACAGATGAGATGAGATGATATTCTGAAACTTTTATTACTAATACTACTAATATGTACAGTACTAAAGCCAGAAAATGCTAATTTAGGGAAAGAGTTTTTGGTGACACAAATAACTGGCAACCATTGACTGTATGTAGTTTTGACTATTTTAGCAGCTGATGGGCAATCCTGAAGGCTGGTTGTGACAGCAAGTCCCCGTGACCACCAGTGACCCTCTGCTGAGCTTCAGTGCAGAGGTGCAACTGGCAAAAAGACTTCAAGTGAAATGTTTCCCCAAAGGCTGTTCAATGTATAATCCGTTTAGTGATGCACTTGCAGTGTTGATTAATGACTTTGAAGATTTTGGGCATTATTGGTCTGCAGAGGGTGAATCTGGATGAATTACATGATCCCATGACATTTCCTCTAGTGCCACCATCAGGCAAAAAATTGATTTCAGGCCAACATTAGGCCTGGTTTTGACAAGAAATCAAATTACAGAACATTGATTTCCTCTAGGGGAATAAGCCCACCCCACAAACAATCCATGGCCTTTGCTTTGGCGTCATTATCACGGCAAACTACCAAGATCAGCTTGATAGCTAGAGCTGATGTCACGTGATTACAATTGAGCTATTTACAAAACTGAAACTGAACAAACTCCATCTGCTGAGGAAAAATGCGTTTGAAAGCTCTGGAAAAAGATGACAGGCAAACCTTGAGGGATGGGAATGCCATTGGTTTTGCAGGTATTTGGTCATTAAACAAAATACTGGACTCATTCAAATATGAACCTGAGGGAAATTCATGGGAGCACCAAAGTTGTGGAAAAAAATATCAACTTTATGAGCATATGGTTGATTTTGCAACTTAGTTTGCAACGTGTAAGGGCCACAAAGGGAGCTTCAGACTTGTGGGGATTTTTCAAAGCATAGTCACGGCAATAACCAGTACTTTATATTTTTCAGTTGCTCAATGAATATGTTATCAAACTGATATTATAATGGCCAGTCATCTGAAAGACTAATATTATTATACAAATTGATACATTGCTGTAACAACAGTTTCAAGATTAGACATTTTACCGTAGGCAATGTAATGTAACGTAAATTACAGCAAAGGCTGTAATTGAGGCTTGCATCAGACCAACAGATCTCTTATGATGTCTCCATCTGTACATGTTGTTGTGGGAAATCATTTATTCCTTTCAACTCTTAGCACTGCTCTCTCTCACACACACACACACACACACACACACACACACACACAGACACACACACACAGACGCAGACACACACATCAAAGATGATTTAATACTTAAACATGCTGTCTGTTTCCATGTCAGCATGCCCTCCACAATGTTAATCTAAAGCAGTCCTGTTTATCCTCTATTCCTCCCACACACACACATACACACACATGCACACACACACACATTTGTTGGTCTCTTTAGTAAATGGAGCTTCATGAATGTTTAATGTGTTTGAAACCAAACACGGCAATCAATTCACCCCTCACACCTTATGCACACACCAGGAAAACACAGACGTAATCACATCCCATTCTTTCTTAGCTATTTCACTTCACCCTGTTCTGTTTCTTCTACCCCCATTCTTTCTTCCTCTCCATCTCTTTAACCCCCCCCCCCACACACACACACACACCTCTTCCAGTGCCTGCTGTACGTCTAGCTGAATGTAAATAGCGTGTGATAGCTGGAGATGGTGGAGGCAGCTAGTTGGCCCCAGGAGGCCTTTCTTTCTTTTAATGACAGGTTGGCTTTCAGAAAGCGTGAATACATCAGTGGCTGGAGAGACAGCAAGGGGAGGAGGCATGAGAGAGACACAAATGGAAAGGGAGTGAGGCAGAATTGGGAAAGGATTTCTGAAGGACACACGCAGAACATACACATAAAATCTAGAAAAGTAGTACCTGCAGTGGAACAACGTCAGAGCTAGAACTCAAATCTGACAACTGCATCTACATAGAATTACAAAGATGCAGGAGAAATGTAGCAGTAATGGATTTTCCTTGTATTGTACACAGGATGCAAAGCCAGCGTGAGAGCAAACATAGTTTTTATGCAATTTTTCCTCAGGCAAAAATCTATTTTTTGTGTCCTTTCGACAGTTTGGTAATATCCTGGCATCAAACAAGTGTGTTTGTGCCAAGGTGGGAAAAGACGTGCAGTTCAGGCTGTGTTTATGCTGATTGGGCGGCACAGTGCAGTTTTGGCACAAAATTGCATTTACGTCAAAACCTGCTCAGGCCACTTATATTAATATCAGTTTCTCCTCTTTCGGTAATGCTATGCTTTTTTCAGATTGATATGTGCGTCAAAATATAATTCATAACGTGACTGAGGATTATTCTGACCAATAAGCAGGGCTGGAACTAACAAATTACTTTTACTCTTGATTTTTTGTGTACAAGTATTGTACTTGGCTACATTTCAAGGCTTGATCAATTCTGGGAGATTGGAACATAAGAAAAGTGCCAAATGAGCAACAGCAGAAGAAGCTGCTGGTGTGTCTGCGGCTGCAGGAGGTCAGAGGTCCACGTCCAGAGTGGTGACAGTCTGCACTCAGCCGACATCCTCTAACACAGACATGCTCTAAATGTGTAACGTAAGGATCATCTTGTTATGGGATATTATGGAGTTAACATTATTGTACCTGGGCACAGTTAAAAAAAACATCTACTTTAAATAATCACAAATAGTTGAACCATATTTAACTCTCCAGATGAGAACGCCAACAACCACTGCGTTGCTTAGCAACATAGCGTTTTGCCTGTGTGCTCCACAGTCTCTCCTTTGTTTTAAGATGTGTGCTTGTGGCTGCAGCCGCTGTAGAGTTTATATTGTTTATGCAACTCTGTGTTGTCGTCTACCTTGGTGATGTTTCATTCTACTCTTAATTCTATAAGAAGTGTCAGGCTATTCATTGGTTTGCAAAGCGGTTTGGGCACAATAAGATGCTAACAGACATTGATTTATCAATGACAGACAGATCAATTCATCAAACTTTCATCTTTTCTCTTCTCCCCACACAAAGTGCTTTCAATTGAGTATAGTATTCTAGCACTCTTTACATTCGTGGATGCAGGGAGTTTGACACACACACACACACACGCACACACACACACATATATGATCGAGCTATAGTGTGGCTATAATCTTAGCCTAAAATTGTTAGTTTTAATTTTCCTCATTTGAAGTGGGGTAGACCTATAATGTCTTAAACTTACATAAAAAGGAGCCTCAATAGTTAGACACTTACTTGGACATACAAGAAAGCCTGAAGTTTGAAATGCATATGCAGCCATGAGTTACCACTAATTTCCACTGAGCACGTAACGTCTGTATGACCCAGCTGATCGCTGGCATTCTTATCAATGAGCGTATTTCCACTGGACGCGTAGCATCTTCATTGCAGAAGCTTCCCAGAAGCATATCTACACTCTGTTCCACAGAGAATAGGCACCAAATCTGTTTTTGAAGATGCAATCTGTGCAAACACAGGAACGAATCTGGTAATTTTCAAAATAAAACACCCTGTGCAGACTGATCGTACAGCAAAAAATACAATTAAAAAAAAAAAACATTTAACATGAAGCCTACTTACCCATGGTATAAGCACAAAAATCAAGGCAAAATGACCAAATAAATGCCTGGCAGGCAGAACGCTCTGGGGGATTTGTAGAGGATGGAGCAAATACATGTAGCATTCACGACGTCACGGATGTGCGCCCTGTGGAAATCTCAGGTTTGCCTTCCATTAATACGCAGCGGATTCCTAAGAGAAGAGACATGTACCATCTGTGACTACGACTTGACATTGACTCAAAAAGGAGAATGAGAGACTTGATACCAAAGAACATTTCAGTTCTATTTGATTGTTGTTTGACCGGTTTGATGAGATCCTGAGGAATGTTTACAATGACTGAGCCAAGGCCACAGCGATAAATCTAATGTGCAAGCATTACTGTGATGTGACAGCCGTCCAAATCGTAATATCCTCTAACTCCCTAATTGTCTTAAGTGCAACAGAAATGATTCAGGTAGGCGCATTACGTGTTTGTTCTCTGTAATGATGCTGGTAGGCAATTTAAAACCACCTGTACATTTCTTTCTTGGTTCTATTTTCCTCTCAGCTAGCATCATCGCTTTTCCTCTCTTCACCTCCATCTCTCTGGCTCTTACACTTTGGAGGCAGAGTGCGTAGGAGGCTGCTGTAATGTTGCAGTTCCTTCTCTGTCCTGGCAGGCAAACATTGATGGTTTGTGTGGGTGAGAGGTCTGACTCTTCACACACTGCCAAGATCAGGAAGGAAAGGGAGGAGAGGGGGAGGGTGAGACAGGGAGAGAGATGGGAGGAGGGAGAGTAAGGACAGGGGAAGTAGTAGTGCTGAGCATCAAAAATCAGTTCTGCGTTTGAACGTCTTTCATGTAACAGCTGGGGATTGATTGAGAAGCTGCTTTTTGATTCTGCTAAATGATGCTGAATGATGATCTACATCACATGTTCAAGTGTATAGTGTTCACAACAGGGTGGCTTACAGAGAGATCTTAATCACTGCACAACAAAAGGTCCATAACATGGCTATGCATTTCCTGCAGCATGGTGTAATAATGCAGTATTTTTGCTGTATCCAGTCATGCTCATAATACCCATAAAAGATCCAATACTCATGTATCCACCTCAAATAAGAATAACACTCAATTTGGCAGGATATTTATAATTGGAACAAAAAGAAATTACTGTCATTTATGACAATTGACTGTTTATGGCAGCTTGTTATGCTGAAAATGAAGGTGTTTTTGGTTTGTACTTTATCTTTGTGACTTTTCCTTTTGAAATAATATGACAAGAATTTGATTGAGAATCAATAAGCACAGCCAGAATTAATTTCTTCAACTATTATTAAAACATTCATCAAAGAAACTCTGCTCAGCCACCCTGTCTCCTAAAAATGATATTCACATTCAACTTGTTAGCATCAGTAAATGCGTTTGTCGCAAACACAAAGCTGGCTGGATTATGTCTTTATCAACAGAATGAGGACACTTATATTGATCATATTGCCACACTGCTAACTCTCATTAAATATCCACTCCTGGCAAGTAAAGTGTGATTGTTGATTGTTTGTGGGTATATTTAGAAGCACTTGATCAAGTATCAAAAAAGTCAACAGTGACTTGAAGCACAAAGTACTTGATGCCTTGACCATTTCAGTTTAACTAAAACCATTGTGTTTCCCTTTCCACACATCCAGCAGACAAAGACACACATTATCATTCATCAGAAGTTGTGTTTAGGTTCACCTGATGAATGTAAGTCCAGTAATCACCCTTTTAGCTCTGCCTTTGCTTTGATTGACATAAGTCATTAACGATTTATTAAATCACCATCAGTCTGGCTACATATTTTGAGGCCACGTATGGAAATAGGTCTACCAAAGCAAAGCAAAGCAACACCTGTATCAACATTGTGTACCTCAAAACCTAGTGGACAGAATTTCAACAGTACAGGCGTGAATGCTCTGGGAGGAAGTATTACATCACATCCACGGCCATAACTCCAGATGTCTCTGAGCAATCATGATTAAAGTCACTATAGACACCCTGTGCTGTCTATTGAACGTACACACAGAGTTTCATTCCAGTGAAGGAGGGACAAATGGCAGAACTTTGAGTGTGTGATTATTGAAATGCTATAGGCTTTGTGATGATGAAACAAGTGTGTGATTGGTCTCACTCCTGGCTTTTATTTTAGCCAGTTGAGCCGCTTCCTTCTGTTGAACAAAGAAGGGCTTGACCCCGGATTCCCTGCCTGCAGCTATATTTCACTGTTGTATTTCTCCATCACTTCACGTCTTTCCATCACTTCTCTGTTACTCTCCCCTGCTCTCTTGTTCTCTCTGCATATCAAAAATCTGAATCTAATTTGAAATATTCCCAGATTTAAATGCACAGTCTGCCGGTTATGACAGAGGAGCTGCTTATCCCAATTTTACAAAAACTTCTTTGCTCCCTGTCTACAAATGTCAAATCTGCATTTATATAAACAGTACTATCATATATTTGGTGATATATGATAGTACTGTTTAATTAAAGAATACCTTTAGGCTACAATTGTATTAAGTGTCAACGCAACGACACGACTAAACAACATTATGCCCCTGAGCCCTGATGTCCACAACAACAATAAATTCCATTGGTTAGACAGTCTTCACAGCCTACGTATTCCACTGATTATCAATTACAAACACACAAGGCAAAAAAATGAATAAAAGAGCTATGCACACCACAGCAAGCAATATATGGCTATAGAAATGAAATCAGTGCTACTTCAACAGCAGAATAAAACCTGACCAAAGCAGACAACATGGAGATGTAGAAATGATATAAACTCAACGGCTGCAGCCACAAACACACATTAAAAAGAAGAGAGCTTTTTTTCACACAGCATGTAGCGCATACACACAACACTACGTTGCAAGGAAACACAGCGGTTGCTGATGTCTCTGTAGTCGTTGTAGGCTGCTCGCCTGTCTTGAATGTCATTCTGTGATCCTTGTGACCATCCTCAGTTCATTTTAAAACCAGTCCTCTCAGCCTCTCTGTCCTACTTCTGTTTTTATGGTGTAATGGATGAGACTTGAAATCTAACAAAGTGCAGTACTAAAAAAAGTACATAGCTGAAGTAAGTAGCTATAGTAAAATTTTGTGTACAAGTACACAAAAAACAGCTTTGTTACAGTACACAGAGGAAATGTAATTTGTTATTTCCACCCATGACAGTACTTTATGTCAGCTTTTATGTCATTTTAGAATTTTTCGTCTCTGTTAAGTGCCACCTTAAACACCTCCAATATAATTAATGCTCAAATGTATACCGGTTTATTTGGCACAACCAGAAAAGGACTGGAGAGTCACAATAGGAGAATGGCGAGGTAGGAATTTCTCTGAGCACCCTCTTTGATATGCAGTACCAGAATAAGGCTGGAAAAATATTTTTTTAGCCGTTTCTTAGTTCTCTAGCTGTGCTTAGTAATCCTTTTGTAATCCTATATGGGTGTTTCACTTAAGCATATCTGCATTTCCCAAGTATGCAAAGTCAGCAAGCTCTAGCTGTGCTTGAGATGCCTTGTCACAGCTGGTAGTTTCGGGGCTGGTATGAGTTCAGAAACAGATTATCATTTGCAAATAAGCTGGGTTTTACCTGTAATAATCCACTACGTATGCTTTTATTAATTGGCATTTAACATGTCACACTGCATGTTTTATTGAAATGCAGAGCTGCAGACAGTGTGCTGTATGGTTGACTCAGTGCTTTGAGTTCCCCTCAGTTGGTTAAATGTAGCTTTTGATTTTTTTCCCACTTTAATATAGTGTACTGTACATAAACAGAGTTGGTTCTAATAGGAAAGACATTGTGTACAGTGTCAGTGGTTACAGTTTATTTAGCCATGGCTGCATTCTGCGTGTTGTGCATTTGTTATTGCCACAGAAACCACCTGTTCATGTTGGCACAACAGGCTTTGTATGCCATGCTTGTATGCTTATATGTAAATGATGAAATCTCAGCCACTGAGCACAGACCTGCAGACCTGAAAGGCAGAAAGAGGAAAGTGTACACACAGACAATATCCAAACATCATTTAAGTCATTTTCAGCATGTTATCAGAGTAATAAGAGGGTATCACTATATGGAAACAGACTACACTCCTCTGTTGGAGTCTGATTTGCTATTCAGTCCATAGAATGAGAGACTGTTGCTGCCCTTTGCTATGCAACTGTTGCTTTCTATACAAATAAGAGAGAGAGCCAAAGAGTCACAGAGACAGAAAGAGAGTAGAGACAGGATTTTTCTTTATTGATCTATCATGTCCGTAGTGCTGACACAGCAAACCAAAAATGACAACTTGCATTCTTTAGTCTAATTACTGAAGCGAACAGCATGTCTGCATTTTTTTTTTTTTTTTTTTTTTTTTGATGGAAAAAAACTACTTGGTCACCATTTAGTTATTCTTAGAGCCACAGCTATTAAGTTTGCCTTGTGAGTGGCATTAAAACAGTGTTTCCCTATCAATATCATCTGAAGGGGCATTAGATGATATTTGTTTGAGAATTACTGGAAAAAATGTAACAAAAAATGACTCACTCTCGCATTGACCTCCCCGTAGGGTTGCAACATCAGTGACTCATCACTTTTTTCTCCAAGTCAGGAAATAGAATATTTGCAGTTCACACAATCAGCTTGAAAATCATGTACATGTTTTGAAGCACTTGAAACTCCCATCATCACTAAGGCGTTTCATGCAAGAGAGCCAATAAAAACAAATGGAATGGTAAAAGCTGTGAAATTGACATTAAAGGTGTACCGATTGATTCATGACGTCCATTATGCGTTGAGTAACATGCACGAAAAGCATCCCACCTTAAAAGTTGCCACTGGCAGCCTTTAAGCAGCACATTATTGTGCAGAAAATGAGCTCATTTATCAATATTTTCACAGCCTATTAGATGAGCTGGACCTTTGCCTGCACTGCAACTTCTCCTCACAATGGAGTTCTTGGAGGCGGCTTCATTTAGGTTAATGAAACAAGCCACTTGTGTTCATTCATCTACATTATTTACAACAATTATGACCAAATATATCCACGGTATCACTTAATACTACTTAGCTAGATGTTTGTCTGGCTGACGTGAAATTTTCTCAACATGATCAAACTATTACTACAGTCAGTCTAACATTTCATCATGTGGTCAGTTATAGCTGACTAATGTATCCAAAGTTGCCACCGTAGGAATAGCAGATACATTAATTTCAAAATGAGCCACAACTTAATTGTGTGTATTTCATCACAGTTGCACTCAGGCACTGGCTGCAGTGTGTCAGATTTGACAAAAAGTCTAATTTTCATTTTGCCGTCCTTGGGATGGTTGGTGTCATACATTAAAAATAATACGTACAATACAAAAAAAACACGAACAAAAAACCTCAAGCAAAATAAATGAAAAGAAGTAAACAGAGCAGAATGGATACATAAAAGCACATCTGCCAATCAGAAGCTTACGACAGCAGACAGACCAAACAATAATCCACCTGTTACATTCGGAGATGTTTTGTATGCTCACATTTTGTTCTGAGTGTGGTGCCAGAGAAAAGCTGTCTATAATGAAAAGGGTCCATCCTCTGGGGAGCTTTTTTTTTTTCTCTCTTTTGTTCGAGTTGAAACTTTACCCTGGTGACTGTGCTAGAGGGAATCTCAAAAGCACCAAAAACATTATTTATCATCTTCTGGAAACCATAAATATCCACAGTGAATTTCAGCACTCTTCACCATCAGTTTGAAAAATTTTTCTATTTGTCATAGTTGTTTTTGAATGACTGATATTGAGTCCACAACTCACTTCAGGTAGAATAAGGAGGTTACTTTTTATAAGGAAGTCTTCTCAGTATGAGTTTGTTTGCTGTAGCCAACGCTGCTTCTTGATGTGACCTGTATTTCAAGAAGGCTGCAGTGTGTTCATGCCTTGCTATTAGCAAAGCTCCTTCTCTGACACTGGCCGTCCTGCGAGTGAATGATTTTACATTCAAACACAAAAGGCTGCCATGCACGCGGAACTCAATGGAAACAGTTTTAAAGTTTAAATTGTGTTTGTGCATCTATATCTGCGGTATACAACTGTAATTATATCTAAAAGAAGATTTCCCAAGACTGGTTAGATGCATCAACATGATGTGTTGTTTCAAAAACTGTTTCAGATGAGGCTGATGTCTTAATGTTTTTTTCAAGACCTGGTGGTCACAATTTGCATAGAAATGTGAGAGTTTTTCTGCTGGAATCTGTTCTGATTTGTTCATTAAACTACTTCATACATTTATAGCTGCATCTGAACTGCCAGTTGCACTCGTCATGCCAGAATGACTGTGGACGGAATATCTTTTGGGCTGCTGGTCAAACTAAATCTACTTGTAAGACAGGCAGTTTTCACTATTTTCAGACATTTTGCTGACCAATTAATTGATCAAGAAAACTAATCAGAAGATTAACCATTTATGAAAATAACAATTAGTTGCATCCCTGGGCTATTTACACATCCAGCAGACACTGAGCACCATTAGCATTCACTTGGAGTCATGTTTGTCGACCTGATGAATCCAATATTCTGTCCTTAACTCTATTTTTGGTCTCAGCCAACTCCTGGGGGAAATATCTGACTCTTTAGTTGCTAAATGCTCCACTATGTTCACCTGTTAGTGTTTGCCTGCTGTTTGGTACTCGGCAGGTTCTGTACAGCTGGAGGTTTTTCACTGAAAGCAGCTGCCTGCTGTGTTGATGAGGGTGGGATTTTCTGTACAGGTGATCAAAACAATGAGCTGAAAAAGGCTAAAACGTTCTCTAGAGGTGAACTGCAGAGTTGGCGATCATTCACTGTGAGTTCTTCACTTTCACATTCGACATTTGATCCAGTGTTCGAATGATATTGTTTAGTGCAGCTATGAATGAAATTAGCATAAGTGAGAGTGTGTGGGATTTTTGCACTTTTCTGGTATAACCTGGAATCATCATTAGTCAGTTTGAGATTGAGTGATGCTGTGGTGGATCTACTGTATGCTGGATGATTTGGGTAGAAGGTGCAGTTTCACCTACTGAAGGCCTCTGAAGGGTCACAGTCCTTTAAAGGAGGTGGCTTCTACACTTCCACACATCATGTGGCTTTGAGGTGTGTGTACAGTCTTATTCAGGATATTGAAAGATTAATAGAAGTGGACAGTATGTTTGTTGGTGGTACATGTTTCAATGTCACTTGGTACATGTTTTGCACATCTGTTTTGTATCTGTGTGTGTGTGGTTATGTGTTCACAGATGGCAGAGGGATGAGAGACACAATGACTGTCAGTGAGAGAGTAAATATGCAAAGGTGTTTTGGTGATGAATCAATTCCAGGAAGACAGATGGACAAACAGCACCTCTAACTGATCTTTCCATGCATACCTTTAGAACCAAAAACACAGACAGGAGTGTATGCACACACACACACACACACACACACACACACACACACACACACACACACACACACACACACACACACACACACACACACTCACTCACAGTCAGGGCCAGGAGGAGGTCTCTGGGGTAAACAGATGTTCAGTGCAATGTGATTTGCATGTTTTGATTTGTTGCCATCCGCTGCTGGGTCCAAAATGGGCCACTATCCTGTTTCTGCTGCTAGGCTCCCACAAGGCCACGCTACAAACTTTCACAGCCAACAAACCACAGCAGCCAGTGCATTCACACCACGTCTGCATGAGCACTAAGACTGTGAGGAACCACATTAAGTTTAACAGTTTACATTGTTTGCAGTAAAGCTGTGTCACTGAAGAAGTGTGTTCACTGCCACTGCTATACTGGTTCCTTAATTACTGTAAAACTCAGGGATGCTAATTTAGAGATTTCCTTTTCTGACTGATAGTCAACCCTCATTAACTGATCATTAACTGTTAACCGACAAGATAAAAACGCACTGTTTAATATGGATGAATATCTGACTGCGACACATAAAAATTACCAATACAACAAATGTTTTTTCTACAGAACGGGTTTATTTAACATGTGCAATAGCAGTATGAACAAAAACAGCAGCACACGACACACTGTCATCTATATTCTACCCAGCAGTGCTGTGAACTGAATAAAACAGGCAATAAGCCTACATGGAAAATATCTAATTCAATTAATGTTTAAAAAATAACAAATGGTAGCCACAGACAAAAACAGTTAATTAACATCAATCAATGCAGTATTTCACTGTCTGTCAAGTCAAGAGAATTTTATATATATATAATCAATTCAGAAATCATAAAGAAAAGAATCAGGACACTAAGGTGAATCAATTTTTTCCCACGTCTGTTGTTCTAATGGGTGACGTATTTTTAACCAATTCGAGGTTAGAGGCCAGTTTGAACTGTATTGAACTGTATTGAACTGTAAGTACCCCACTTGTCGCCCCCTTTGGCGCAGTCATTAGTCCACATACATCAATATGTTCAATATGTAGCCCACCTTGGCCTATTTAGCCACCTACATTATCAGACACATATGGGGTCTACACTGAACCCTGAGCCACATGTCAATCTGGGCCCCACATATAAAGATTTTTACTTTAAAACAATAATGCACGATTTCTTTAGTAGGACCTTAAATATATCACTTCTCTTAATCCTTACCCTAAACTCTAACCTATGCATTGAGAAGTTTTCACTGTCTGCATTTGAATATGACATTTCATACACCAAAATAATTAATAGAGATGATAATGAAAATAATTGTGAGCTGCAGGCTTACTAATATGCCTTGTCTCTTCTGCCTTCCAGACACATCGAGAACTGGACTGGTCAGCAGACCTTGAAGGATATGGATATGGAGCTCTACACTGGCTTACAGAGGCTGTAAGTAACACATTCTTCCTGTTTGTGTCTGTTCTTTTGTGCAGCGTTGTAATATTTCTGCAGGATATCACCACCAAAATACCCTGCTGGAAATATTCCTCTCCATTCCTGTTTATCAGACTAATCCCTGGAAAACATCTGCTGCAAAGTTTCAGAGCATTATAAAAAAGATGCATAATACAGATAAGAGAAATAACTGTAAAAAAAACCTGAGCATCTACAAAATACAAAATGACAAAAATTTTGTCAAACCTGTTTCACATTACATTTTATCTTATCATTATCTGATGAAAAACACCGCTTGAATGATTAAGAATGCAGCTTTGTAGAAAATGTCTGGTCCAGTGATCTGATGGTATCAATTTAAGGAAGAGGTCCAATTTAAGGAAGTGATCCATTCATTTTGCTGTCAGATCAAATCCAAGTTTGATTGGGACAACATTTTATTGTCATCAAATCATCAGTTAGTCATTCAGCTGCTCAGGTGTTAGCTTCATACAGGCTGTTTATGATTGCAAGGCCAATGGCTTTTAGCTAGTTAGCTTGCTCGTTTTAGACTGAAGCTCCTGCTGCTGCTTTACAGTTTACCGTGCTGCAATATCACTTCAGCAACCCCCCACAAATTACCAACAACAACACTGCCCAACATAGTCCTGACTGTATTCATTACATTTGCTGCCTGTCATGGCGCGCGCAGCACAGAAAACGGAGCTGCTCCATTGAAAAAACATCCATTTATTTATGTATTTATTTTTTGTCTAAACTATATTTTAGTCTCGGGTATAGAAATTAATACTACAGTGTACAATATACAGTACAACCAGCTGGTTTCTAGTTTCAAACTGTCACTTGCAGCCTGTATAGATAGCATGCAAGCTAGGAATATTTTTTTATCATCAATAATTTTTCAGTGATTTAATGATGATGGTAAATATTACACTCAATATATGTGCAGATACTTTGCCCTCCCCCTATATTTTCCATTTTGCTGCAGTTAGAACGTTTCTAGGCATCAACCTTTGGGGCAGTGGTTGCGCAGCCCCCAGCCAAGAATAGAGCGTAGGCTGTTACGGCAGTACTCTACAAAAATGTAGCAAGACAGTAAGCATGCATCCAGGAAGAGCCGATGAGCCTGAGGGGCCATCTTTGAATGTTGTGCTTACAAATTGCAACTGATAAATCCTACTCATTCTGCCTTTAAGAGCGTTTTCTAGCAGTTTTTCTACAAGCGAGTGCACATGCAGACTGTTAAGAGCTTCTCACCATCGGTTGTCTGTGATGCTGAAGAGGAGATACTCTTTAAACAGACTTGGTGGATTTAACTGTCTGTGCACTGTATCATACATTAAAACAATAAATCAGGAAGTATAGAGGGTGTGAACAATACAACAGAAATGGAACCATTTCCATACTCATTCATTATTTGGTGTAAAAATGCAGCTTTAGGTTCAGTTAAGAGTTTCATCAATATGCATGTCAGTCAGAGTCATTTCAACCAGAAGTAATGAATATATGGTGGTATAAAGAATCTTCACTTGTTTCTGCTGGAAAAAAACAAAGATAGCAAGGAAGCCCCATAGCATCCACCTTTCTCCATCGAAATGATTTGTAGTCATCACTGTGATTATTTTTTTATATGATTAAAAAGGAACTGAATAATTAATTTCTTTCTGTTTTATAATTTAAACATAATCGCTAATTTTTAAGCATCACAATCCAATCCAATCCAATCCATCTTTATTTATAAAGCACAGTTTAAATAAACTCAAGGTTTCCAAAGTGCTGTACATTAAAAAAATGAACAATAAAATAAACAATAAAATAGACATTAAAACAGAAAACATAATAAATAAAGGGTAAAAAAACCTGTGCACATAAAATAAACAATCTAGGTGGTGTTAAAAGCCAAGGAAAAGAGGTGCGTTTTAAGAAGAGATTTAAAAGTGGCCACGGAAGAGGACTGCCTGATGTGCAGCGGCAGTTCATTCCAAAGCTTAGGGGCGGCAGTAGCAAACGCTCGGTCCCCTCTGAGCTTCCGCCTTGTTTTGGGAACCCTCAGGAGCAGCTGGTCAGCTGACCTGAGGGATCGAGTAGGTGCGTAAGGGTGCAGAAGCTCAGAGAGGTACACTGGGGCAAGGCCCACAGTCAGCATCAGTGGTCATGGTAAAAATACCAACGTAATGATGCATTGAATGAACAAAACAATGATGTAACTAAGAGTCTACAACCATGCTAACAGCTTTGTGAGCCTATATTTAGATGCAGTGGTGATTTTAGCTAAATGCTAATGATCGTATGGCAATACATTCATAATTATGGTGCTAATATGCTGATATCTAGCAAATATGTTTACTATCTCAGTTAAGCAATGTATGTTGCATGTTGTCATCACTAAACAAAAAGTACAGCTGAGCATGGGAATGTCACTAGTTTTCCAGATGTTTGGTAATTAATGGTCTAATTTGGTATTAGACAAATTTAAATTTTGACCTGATTGTGGTGCTAGATGCAAAGGCAAAGACCACCAAAGTCAATCAGATTCATCCTCTTTGGGTCCATGGATGTCTGCACCAAATCTCAAGTCAATCAATGAATCTCAGTCTGGGCTAATGTCGTTGACTAAGAGACAGCCCAAGACCCATGCAGCTGGCATGGTTAAAAGATTTTTTTTCCCCCTGCAGGTTTTGGTACTTCTTAATAAGATACTCATTGGATAGGTTTGCATTCTTTAATGTCTTTCTTGCGTCTATGTGTACAGTGAAACACAAAACGAGATCTATTCCTACAATGCTTCCTTTGTAAGAGAAGTCCAACTATAGCTAATATGAGGGTTAAGAAGTCTCAGTGGTCTCAGTTACCCAAAGCTAATGGGTATCTTTCCAAGTTACGGTCTTGCTAGTGTGAAATTCCCTTTTTTGGTCCCCCCAGACAGCATTGCTGTGCTGAGGAGAAGGAATACTAACATCAGGGAACAGATGGGACTTGGTGCAATAAAGACTGTAACTCTGGGAAATGCACACTTGATTTGACAAGCTCAGACTGCTAAAGCCTCATTTTAGCTTGGGCTAAACATTACAATGCATTGGATGAACAGTGAAGTACTTGGATGAAGTACAGTGGCCAAAAATAGTTTTACTGTATGCGACTGCTGTTTTAAGGCTTGAAATAGATGCAAAACTGTAACATGGGCCAAGGAGGAAATCATTCAATTTTGGAGCAGATCCAAATCTCAGGGTGGATACGAGAATTATTTTTTAATTTTGTTAACATTGCAAGATAGGCCCTTTGGCCCTAATGGAATAAATGTCATACAATGTCATACATCCAAAAATCCAGTAGATGGTAGTGAAGTCCAAACGTGACAAAACATAGCCAACTGTAGAAATATAAAGTCTTTATCACAATCCACATTCAGTGGTGCCAGTAATCCTCTGGGGTAGAGCCACTTCATACAGTAAGCAGTCATGATGGAGCACTCTGGGACAGTGGTTTCATGGGAAAACTGGTGAACTGTAACATCAGCACAATTGTAACAACATTTTCTTATCAAAGCAAAGCATGGCTATGCAAACTGAAGTACACACACATCCTGCAGCTAATTATATTCTTATATCCAAATATGAAATAGTTTTGGTAATATATCCACATATACATAGTGGTTACACTTGCAGAGTTGCATATCATAGAAGAGCGGACTATTGGCCTTGCTTCACGCTCTCTGAGTGCCCTTCAAGTTCAATATGTGCTTAGCTTTGAGTAGAATTACTGATTGACAAGTGGCACTATTATCTGAATATTACATATATTGGTTAGTTATTGGATGGCAAATTACATTGTGCATATTTTTGGAATGTTTTTCTTTGACTGAGGTTAAGTGGCAGCTAAAGAAACGTAAATAAAAACTGCAGGAGAGGAGAAAGCAGAAGAAACGCAGGTCGTAAGCTGCGTTGATTGTGAGGTGTGTGTGGGTTGCTGCAGCATATCAACCGCTCTGTGGAACGGCTCCAATCCTCCAGCTGGGCACAGGCACTGGCTCCTCTCCCACTTACAACTTGCTGATTAAAACTGAGCTGCAGGTTCCTCTGCAGCTTCATTTTCACTTTCATATCCAAAGGTGCTATTGTGGGAGACACAGATTACACTAATTGACAATAGTTGGCTGATTGTCAGACTCTTCTTTCTCAAATACTTCAGTTTGATCCAGTCATTTAGTTTCGGTCTTAGTGCAAACAAATAAAGTGAAGATCTGGTCAATGAACAACGGAACAAATTGGAAACAACTGATGCTAAATCTAAATGTTGTGTAAGGTTAATTGGCAGATATTGGTAATACTGAGAGACATGGTTGAAAGCCCTGGGAAATGGTACAAGTAGCCTGTCAGTAAAGATTGTTACTGTCAAACCTCACTATCTCCTTTTTACCTAACCACTCCTTCCTTTGTCCTTGCACAACTCTGTAGGAGAAAATGTCCACATGTCCTTCAGCGACATGAGAGTGTAATGAGATTCAGAGGCATTATATTTTAATTAAATTTGATTGGATAGAGTTAACATTTAAACTGCCAACTTGAAAGCAAAGAGAGAGTGAGAGGGAGTGGGCGATGGTCACACAGTGGAAGAAATCCATTCTGTCTTGAACTGAGTTTCACCACGGCTGAAGTGCCTTCAAGACGTAGCTAGTCTAACAGCCACTAGAAGGTGGCTTCAGAAAAACCTCTTGAGCCTTCATAATGTCCCTTCAGAGAGCTATGGATCACTAGTTTTCCGTCACTACTTCTGAAAGAAGGTGTGGTAAAGGGTACCCATTGTTTAAGCTTGAAGGAGTGCATGCTGATTATTTTCCTTGATCAACTCCAGTCAAGACAAAAATAAATGTCTGCAGGTTTTGTGATCAGCAAAGAATGTGCTCGTCACCTGTCGCTGTGAGCAGGAGTCACACAGAATCCTCACCAGTTTGGCTATTTATCGAGAGTCAATAACTTGTGTTCGCACCTTTGAAGATGGACACTTGCTTTCTGTCTTTCTTAACTTCCTGCTTTGCTCTGCTTGAATTGTCCTCTTCGGTAAATGGTCCTGTCTGCTCCTTCTCCTCTGCTAACTGACCATAATTCAGCTTGATGGTGCTGAAAAGTTACTCATCTGTGCTCTTATTCTCTCTTCTCCATCTGTCTGTCTGTTATAGAACAATTACGAGGAGCAACCTGAAAACAATCCAGACTCATGTTTTCTCCAAGAACCCTCACCTGCGCTACATGTGAGTACACACACACACACACACACACACACACACACACACACACACACACACACACACACACATATACACAGGTTCGAGCTCAAACAAAGGGCTGCATGTGTCCCTAAAAGAGTACAAACGGGCATACACACACATGCATGCACACACACACCCACCCACCCACACACACACACACACACACACACACACCCACACACACACACACACACACACACACACACACACACACACACACACACACACACACAGTGGTCTGAGTTAAGGCAATAATTTAATTTAATTTAATTTAATTTAATCAACAAATCTAAACATACCACTGTGGGCTGAGGACTATGACAGCAACGATGCTGTCAGCACTGGAGCCTTAATTCTTTACTAATGCTAGAAATAAATGGTAATAACCCTCGAGAGCATCTGCAAAATGAGAGGCTACTTTAAGTCTTTCTCCAGAAACATGCTTTAGAAATGGGCTTTAATCAGGCTTGTCTTATATTACGGCCAAGACAGTGAAAAGTTGTGTGTCAGTTTTCACAGTGAAAGGGTTTAGTTACCTTGTGTCTAGACTGTAAGCATTTCAGACGTGTTTTTCACTCATGCGTCTGAGGCAACAGACATACTCTCATTTTAATCTATGCAGCTGTCTGCACCCAGTCTGTGCAGGTTCCCATCTCAACTGTCTCATGGTCAGAACCTCGAGCTGAAGCATTAAGCTAAGCTTCAGGTCAATTTTTTTCAACAATAAAAGCGTGAACATGAGGTTGCTGCCCAGAAGAAGGGCACTGAATAAATATATTTATCTATATTTTGCAAACCAGTGGTGTGCTCTTCTTGTGTTTACAGCTGCCTCTGTCCATGGCACACAAAATCTGTGTATTAAACCATGTGTTTAACAGCAGGCTTCCTAAAATGTAGACTATGGACAAGACAGTAAATTACTTTTGTAAACAGAGGCCTTTCACTGTGTAATGTAGGTTAAAGTATGAAAATAACCTACTTCACCATGATATAAGTGTTAGGTAGGTAAGAAGTGTCAGCATCAGAAAAAGAGATCAAGAATACTCACATAAAGCAAGCAAATACTGCTCACTGCAAGTTTGGCTGTTCCTTTGCTGCTTGTCACTTCGAATTGTGCGGAGAAGATGGACCCGGTATAGACAGTGCGCTAATTTCACGTAGCCAGACCTATTGACACAGTGCTGTGCCAGCGCTGGAGAACAGCCTGGCTGCACCCATTATTATTCTGGTCGAGGGCATTAAAAGAGCTAAATAGTCGCAAAAAAAAAAGCTTGTTTATGTTGGTGACCTGATAAGGGTAAGGGTAACTCGCCATTTTCAGCATAGATCATGCAGGTTGCTAGCTCAGATGTTGTTGTCTTCCACAGCAACAGGGCTTTTGAATATGGTAACACGCAGATAACAGAAGGGCCTGCCATTAAAAGCAGGCTTATACCCACACGCTACATCCAGTGAGTGATACTACATGAACACAGTCATCACATAAGCATAACGCCAATGTGACGTTTGTAGTGCAGACAGGAGGATAGCTTAGAAAGGTTTAGTTGAGCTGTGTGTAGTAGAGGAACATCACTGTGAAGCAGAGGATCCATGAAACACCAGAACAGAAATCTGCTATCAGGACTCATCAGTTATTTTAGGCCAGGCTAGCTCTGCCAAAAGCTATGGAGTCACCAACTATCATCTGCTACATCCCCTCAGTCTGCAATATTATTCACATGGTGGCCACACATTTGATTTATTTAAATCCTAAGTAATGGGAATTTGTTGACTTTGGAACCTTTGATGCTATGCTGAATGTTTCACGACATACTGACTTTGCAGTGTATTTATAAGTTTTTCACCACATATTTCTGCTTTGTTTTCTGGGTGACATGAATTGACAAGAACGGCCAATAGTCCAATCTTAATGACATGCAACTCTGCAAGGGCAACCAATATGTATTTCTGGACATATTTCCCAAACTATGAGAATTATGTCAAAATATGGTTGTGCCTGGCTGAAGCCTCATCATCTCAGCTGTGCATGCATTATGTACTTCTACAGTGGAAGTATTTCATATCCTTAACATGCATGACCTCCTTAGTGGAGGTTAGAATGGCTTCCATATGAACAGGGTTGCCAAAGTCAGCTGACTTTTGGGTTTTCTGCATTTGAGTCACCTCGTCCATTCTGTATTGCCTTCTCCTCCTTTTACGTACCTTTATCCTCCCTTTTCACCATTCTCCTCATTTTTTGCTTATCTCAAGTCAAAGTCACCTGTAACTGACAAAAAAGTGATAAAGATGTGCATGTCCATTTGTATTTGTTCGGAATTCTTGTATTACCAACACCATCCCATCAATTTTATGTATCCCCTGTATACCTCTGACAGCCATCTCTGGAGTCTTGGGAACTTAGTCCGAATTATCAGAGATTGTTGTGAGCAGAAAAAGGCACATCATGGTGCTGTGGGAAGACATCAATTCAGCATCAGTCTTATGAGGTCCACTTATCAT
Organism: Chaetodon trifasciatus; assembly: GCA_037975065.1. Classification (NCBI taxonomy): domain Eukaryota; kingdom Metazoa; phylum Chordata; class Actinopteri; order Chaetodontiformes; family Chaetodontidae; genus Chaetodon; species Chaetodon trifasciatus. The sequence continues at coordinate 2,458,472 of JBBMOE010000002.1, read as the reverse complement.
GCAGGAATAACGTTGTCAGCAGATGTGCTTGGTGCTCTGTGTTTGATAAGAGTGCTTCCATTACTTTAAACGGCCCCTCTAACAGTGGTGTGAAACTTGTTTCCCATAAGTGTGTGCAAAATGCAGCCAGAGTTGCCAGACTCATGTGAATGAAACATCACTTTCAAAGACTTCCACACATCTCTCCTCTCTGTGTCCTGATTGGCTCGACTGTCCTGCTGATGAATTTTAATGTTTACAAAGTGCTGTGTTAATCAAAAAGACTGTAAGGAAGCACATGTTCCCAGTTGATTACTTTGTAACATAGACAGGACAGTTCCACTGTTTTCCTAGCGTTCTTCATGATCACTGAATATTATCCTCCAACCAGTATTTGTATCAGGAGAGTATCACAAAGGCAGGAAAGTAGGAAGCTGGGACCTTTGTTGCATTATGGTTAAAATAAGTCCACACTAGATTCTGAAAATAGGAAACACTTAAATGTGCTGGCCTGTGTGGGCTGAAAGGTTTAAGTCTCTTCAACCTCTGACCACACCTAACATCATAGCTGGGTGCAGCATTCAGCTGTGATGTAGCATGGTACTGTATTGTTACACAACATCAGTGCTGCACAGGGGGTGGAAAAAGCATGTTGTCTCCACTAGTCAGTGCAAGCCAGATTATTAGACGATATTATTCTTTGGCTCTCAGGATGCCCAGCCCCTGTTTTTGTTCTGAATGCCCAGTAACTGATAATCTTGATGTTTGGAATTGATCAGCTGAACCTGGAATTTATGTGTTCTTGACTCTTTTGCTTAAAGCATGAGGCTGTAAACCCAGACTGTCATCTAAAGGATGGTTCAGCTAACGGAAAGGCTAACCTGTAGCTCCTACATACAGTAGCAGCACTTAAAAATGCTGAACTTTCCCTTTCTCAGTAACTTTGGTTACAGCTCCCCTGCGGTGTTGCTGCAGTTCACTCACAATATCCTTCAGTCTCATAAAATACAACATGCTGTTCTCTTTTCTGCCACCAGGAGAAGCAAATTGGCACCTTAATGCCACTTAAGAGAGGAGTCCCAGAGCAGTATCCATGCGTGCTTCTTACTGTATTTCATGACGAACAGGGTTGCACTGTTACAAATCTGATTATAACATTGTCAACACAGGGCCATAAATGACTGAAATATGAAGCAAAAGTTAAAACAGCTTCTCTGTGATTGCTCATTTTAAATGTTGATATGTCACACAGCTGCTCTTATTTCCCTGCATTTATGTTAACTCTGTTAGGAAATGTTGCAGTCATAAAAACAGATTTAATTATAAGCCAGCTGCTTGATGCTAGTTAAAATAGTATTCCTAGGCCATAAAATCTATTTCTATTTCTTTTTTGCTCTATTGTCTAAAAAAGAAAAACAAAAACATGTAAATGAGACCCATACTGGAAATTCAGCTGCATTAAGACACAGTATAGGTGTGCGGAGAGAGGTTTTACGGGCAGAGTAACCAGCTGTGTCTGCCTGCACTGGAACTGTGTGGCAGTGACATTAAAAAGACGACGGTCTGTGCTCTCTAATTTTATCTGTAATCACTTTGAATATCAATGCAGTGACCACACAGCTGTAATGTCAGTAACATGTATTTCTGCTGATTTTGCCAGTCGATTAGGAGTTCTGTCCTTGCCTGCAGTTAACTTAGAGTGTGGGGTATTGCAGTGAGTTGGATTGTTTTACACAATCGTGTGTGGGCTGGGTGTCCACACTCCCTGTGAGGATCAGCTGATTGGCCATTGGGACTTTCTTCCAGTTTGATGAGTTGGACACTAGTGCCCCTATGTCCATGGGAACTGGTTAAGTCTACAAACAAAGAGGTCCTTTCTTTCAAAACAATATTTTTATGTCGTTTTTGTAAAGACCTAAACTCCCACACTGCTGACTGATGCATCAAATCTGTATTTTTAAAATATTTAGGAAAACAGCTGTACTGTGTGGTTGCAAAGAAGTTCACAGAGAAGTTATCAGTGTCCATTAATCAACATGGGAGTTTTTCTGCTGAGGGCATCATAGGGCATCATGAGCACATGTCAGAGAAGAGCTGGATCTTCTAAAGTATTGAAGGCATAAGTGCTAATTCCTCATAGCATCACCCAGACCTTCCTTACAGGCAGCACATTTCCAAGGCAAAAGGCCTTTGTTGTTCTATGTTGTACAACATCATATATTTAGGGCATTTAAACCGGCCATAATGATTTTGAGCAATGAAGTAAGCAGTCAATCATAGCCAGAACTGACCATGCGCCAATCTGAGAAATACTGTGTAACAGCACAGTCAGATACAGTATCACACACAATCCCAGCAACAGGCTATCAGCAAATATACACAAGCTTTACTTACTGCATGCAGCCTGGACATTTGAACTGCTCGTGATTTTTATCTCCTGATAAACAGGTGATTGTTTCACAGCAACTGTCAAACTGAGCCTCCGCTGGAAGGACGGGCAGTCGTCTCTCCCTCTCCTCCCACTCACATTGCACAGTGTATTTTCCTTTGATGATGCAAACGCATAAAGCCCTGTTAAAACACGATCACAGTGATTCTTCTGTGCTTCAGTTTTTTAAAAGCATATACAGCGGGATACTCGATGGTGTCAATGATGTGCTGTACAATCTCAGTGCATGGCATCATATCACAAGCTGCAGTGCTGTAGTGGGTTTACCTGTGCAAAGCTGTGTGTAAGCCAAGCACCACCTACTAACATCATACTGCAACATATGCTGTGGTGCAACCAGGACAAAGGTGCACCATTCTCATGGCAGGGTGATGTGACTTTTAAGTGTTGCTGCTGTACATGGTTGGAGATACTTTCCTTTTGTTTTTGTAAGCTGCACAGGTTTCCCTCCACTCACCTATACTGCAGGTAGAGGTAACATTTGTCAGGGCTGCCCTTGTGAACAAGTAAGCCTTGTTAAAGGTGAGGGGGCCCATTAGACAGGACTTAATCCCTTGTTTGTTCACAAGCTTTAATAGAGCACTGCAGCCAGCAAGGACCAACATCCAGGCAATGACTTCTAATCACACATTCATGCATGAGTATGTTGTTGGACATGTTGAATGTGAAATTCATCCACAGTGATCCATTGTCATGTCTTAAGGACTTATGATGCAATGAGCCACAGCTTTTTTTTTTTAAATAATTTCCATTTATTTGAAGTTATAAGAAAAACTTGCACTGTAGATTGTGCTATGCTTTCTGCCTTTCTGAATGTGTGACCAACCCAAGATTTAAGCAAGCCAATCTCCTCACAATGACTCCTATTTAATACATTAACATGATACATGTGACATAACCATGTAAAAAGCAAAGTTTAAAGTTGGTTTTGTCACTTTCATGGTTTCACTGTGTTTGGAGTAGTAACCCTATCCAGAAATAGCACACTGAAGACCATATCTAGGGCATAAGAGGAAATTTGCATGATCTTCATTGGGCAGTTGGCAGGTCACAGAAGTAATTATCAATAACTGACAGCAGATTAAAAACAGGCCGTGAACAAGAATACAGACTAGCACAAATGTAGGCTATTTGCACTTCATGCCAATGAGCAAAGTAAGGAAAAATATAAAAATGATCAATTATTCAGTAACATTACAGAAATGTGCGTCTCTGCAGCCTTAATGAGCAAAAGACGGCTGCATGTCAGCATCATCGAGTAACCTAGATTATAAAATACTGTGAAGCAGGGAAAGCTCTCTGTGATCATGGTTTATCATGGTTATATGCTTTGCATCATTAATCAAGGCTTGGACCAGAACCAATGGATAATATAATACACATGAAGACAAACACACTCTATAATAACTCGAGCAACTACCACTGGAAAATCTAGACCCATATATATTGAAGAAAATAAATGCCGTGTGGTGGAAATATCAACATACCACCAAGAACAGTAATGATTTGTCACTTTTCATTAGTGCTACTGTCATAAATGCAGCCTGTAGACAAACACACACAGCAGACAATATTAATCATTTAACACCCTGTTACATCTAATAACCTCCACTAGAATACATGTGCTATTTAATATGCATAGCTCTGAGCTTTGCATGTATGTATCTCTCATAAAGAGTGATTATAATATGGCTTTCTATCACCACAGGCTGGGAATATAACATCGAGGCCAATCTCCACATTCTCTCCATGCACAACAAATCGTGTTACTGGAAGTGTTTTGTGAAAATGTTTTTTTTTCTGTTTACCTTAAATAGTTAAAAACAGCCAAGTGGCTTCAGTTACAAGAATTAATCAATTCCAATTCCATAATTTATGCAAACAGGAATAAATATTCATGTATATAACGTCTGCACCTCAGAGCTCTGAATCAACGTAGGCTTCAGTGCGTTTATCATCATGAAGTTCTGGTCACTAGAGATTCTTCCACCTGTCAGAAAAGAGTATACAGGTTTTTATTTTCCAAATTATTTCCATGCATACGTATCTCCTGCTTTCCTACATATTGTAGGGTGATTACTTATGATTTGAGACGCTGAGGGCAGTTCTGCTAGTATGTTCTTTTCACCTGCATCCCTGCATCCCTCTCTCACCAACATATCTGTACTTTCCCAGCATTTAGCTGCACTCTTCTTCCCAGGCTTTCTCCTTTAAATTCTCTCCACCTCAGCTCTACCTTTTCTCCTAGCACATTTACAACAGAGCAGTGAGAGAGCAGTGACTGTAGGAGACGTGTCCTCATGGCTATGTCATGTGTGATGAAGTACACAGCTGTAGCTATTTATCATGGTTAATACCGGAAATCATATTAAATTGGGTAAATGTTGTATTTTCTAACCTGATATTAATGGGCAATGCAACTGTTGTGCCTTTAAAGCATCAAAAACATCAAATTCATTTAATTTTGCCATATAATTAATTAGGAAATATATTCCCTTCCTCAAGATATATAGACACAAATAAGTCCACACATTAAAGCAAAGAGAGCTGTGCAGTTTTAACACACCGCGGAGCACACACACACACACACACACACACACACACACACACACACAGTACTATATTGCTTGGCAACGCAGTGGTCGCTATCTCTGTAGTCATTACGTCCTCACCTGTCTGAACATCACTCTCTGAGCCTTTTGCACAGCAAAGTCCCCAACTGTCTGATCTTGGTTCAATTTCTTCTACTTGATCATTCTCAATTCATGTTATAACCAGTACTCTAAACCTCTCTGTCCCGCTATAACCAGTCCTATTAGCATCTCTGTCCCACTATAACCAGTCTACCTCTCTGTCCCACTGTATATTTTAAGGATGACACTTAAATCTCAGTGTAGTGATATGAACTACTTGTGACTGATAGTGCAGTCTATTATTGATAAATGACAAGAAGAAGAATCGTGTAGTATCACTCCACTATTAAACCTCACATTTCATACACAGTCTGACGTTTGTGTAAGTTATTGGTGCAAAGCAAAGTCATTAAAAAAGCGGCATGGTGACAGTTGTATCAGTACCATGGACAGCATGACACGTGTTTATCCACCCAGAGGTCATCTGGAATGACACTGCTTATTTGTCCAAGATGAGGGCTGCTAACAGATGCACAACTGTCATCTGGTTTTGAGTTAGCTGCTGGTGGTGAAAGCAGAGACCCAGGCCCCAGTAGTGGTGATGGAGAAGCAAGAAGAGCTTGCGGAAAAGATGGCACAGTGGTGGCTGCACTCCCTGCTGCGGCTGCTAGCTAGGTGGTAACATCATTAGTTCCTTTGACATTAGTGGGATCCATGAAACTGATGGTGTTAGCTGACTCTTGTTGTGCGGCTGCACCTGCAGTGATCGGTGATCAGTCTTCATTAGGTGAGCTTTTCTTGTTGGTATACCCCTTTCTTATGGCCATTTCCACAGACAGCTGGTTGATAATACTGAAACCAAGCTAGCCAGACACTGACTGAAGTGAAGCATCACACTGACTTTTTAAAAAGTTCATGCAGAGACATGTCAATCATGGAGCGGACTTTGGTTTTTCTGAATGATAATGGGCAACTTCAGATTGGAAAAGTATCTGTTTCCGTTGCATTATTTGTGCTTTCCTGAATAACATATTCAGGTACATCCCTATTATTAAGCTCTGAATATGGCACAGTTATCAGTGGGCCCACAAATTGTGTTGACTGCCACTGCAGAGGAATGAAGCTAATTTTGAGCAGAAAAAGCCTTTTTTCTAACAAAACATGTTTTTCTGGGGAAATCGCATCATATGCCAACAAGAATCTCTCTGATTATGTACATTGGGTCAAATGTCTCTGTGGTCATCTTTGACAGGTGAATGTGCTGAGAGACAAGTACAGTACAGACGAGATCTGTTCTTGGTTTTTATGATGTTGAGATGTGAGAATCTGCTCTCACAAGCTGCACTGCTCAAAGGCAGTGCAAGAGACAATTTAACCACCTTGTTGATGTTGGAGCAACAATCTTGACCGCTTGTATTTACTACAGAAGTTTTCCTGCTTGCTTTAAGTGCATCCAGTCTCTCACAGTGGAGTTTCTGTCAAGTTGCAAGGTGGTTTTTGTGATGTCCTCTGATCCATCAAAGAGTAGACCGCAAAATTCAGCAGACTGCAACTTCGCTCTTAACTCCCCACTGATAGTTTGTGCAATGCTCTGCATGATATACACCTCTGACATTCACTCCATGCAGCTTCAATAAAGCAAAACCCTCAGCACAGGAAGACGCAGGACGTGCCTGTTTAGCCTGATGAAATGCCAGGAGAAATATTACACAGACCCTGCTGTTCTTCTTCATTCAGCTTGTTTCACAGTTAGCAAGTGGGTGCTGGACTTCTCAGCTTGACTAGCTTGTTTGTTAGCAATAGCTTGTGCCACATTTGTGTGCTCCTTCCTTGCTTCATGTTTATCCAATCATGGATGATTGACGTTCTTTCAGCCTGTATAAAATGAACCTGTTTTGTTGGCGAGATCAGTCAGTGTGAACACCACATTTCAGTGCGCTCAACGTTATTTTCAAGCCACGGCACATCTTTGAGCCACTTTTCAGAGGAAAGTCTTTTCTTCTGCTCGGCTTCAGTTTGAAGTTTTCTTTGTGTAGGTGGAACGCCAAAGTAGCCACTTAATGCCTGCTGTTACTTCATTGACTCAAATGTGTTGACAAGAAACGTGTGTGGATGAGAAATGTATGTATGACTGATGACAATTGCTGCCGTCTTATGTTGAGCGATGTGGCATCTGTAAGTGTTGCATCTGCTGTAACAGCTTCAATCTATTTACCCAAAGCAATCCCAGGACCTTCATGACATTGATCGACACATCACAACCCAGACCCATCTCAGCTGAGCCTGGTACGCAAAGGTGCATTTTGAAGCAACTGAATGTTACATGTTTTCGTCAAACATGCATAGCCTCTCTTCGATACAAGACTTGGATAAAAAAGTGATTTTATGAGACAAGATTTTAAAGCTGTACTCGATCATGATACAATCAAGAGTAAAATGTGCCTTGTAAGTCTTGCACCCTCATCAAGATGAATGTAAAATGCTACATTTAGTGAACACACAAATGATGTGACAAAGTCAATAGCACTCATTTGTTCTCCTACATCATGCCATCTTGTATCGTCTGGCATGGCAACTGTCTCCAAGGAGAGAACAGTGTCCAATCAGGGCTTCAGCAGGCTCTACATGGGGGCAGCCATCTTAGTGCTGCTGAGACTTCCTGAACAGCAGGAAGTTGGCAGATGGTGTTTATTCCTCTCTGTGTGTATGGGTTTGTGGATTTGTGTGGATTTGCGTGTGTGTGTTTGTGTTTCTATGTGTTGCTAGGAAACTTGGATGTCCTCAGTCCTCGACGCTCCTCTTCAAACAGGCCCCTGCTTATTGAATTTAATTGAAATAATGTTAATGATATTAATCATGGGAAAAGCAAACACAGTTAGGATGCCTTCACCTTCTCCATACTTTGATTGAATCAGTCACAACTTCATTAAAAATGGATTAGGTTCATGCATTTTTGATCATTTTTAAAACTCATTGAGCTTTTGTCATGAAATCAGCAAGACTGTAATAATTGCATGTTTTTTTATGCAATTATTCAAGATAGACTGGATGGAAGACAAAGAAAATTGAATGAAAGCCAAAGGGTAATATGGAATATGGAAACAGTTTTCTGATTGGACAGACCTCGTGTATGTATGTGTGCTCAATAATGACATGTGAACTGTGGATTAGCCTCTACTGACCTCTAAATTAAAAAAGAGCACTTGTTCATGTCAGAGCAAATCGACCAAATATCAGAAACAGTAACTCAACTCAGTTCAACAGCACCACTAACCATGTTTGCATAAGGAAACAAAAAAAACTTTAAAAAGTACTAATTTGGTGGTGTGGACAACTCATGACAAGTGTTCATGTGATTGACAAGTAAAACTACCATAGACTGCACTGTGTCACACCCACACAGACATAAACAGAATGACTGACGGTTTTAATTACTGTGGCAACACCTGTCATTTCACAGCCTGGTCAGAGCTTCTGAAAATAGTCCACTCTAATCGTGTGCGTGTGTGTGTGTGTGTGTGTGTGTGTGTGTGTGTGTGTGTGTGTGTGTGTGATATTGTCCTCTGCAAAGAGTTTCATCTGTGACAGTCATTACAGATAATCAGCGTAGACAGTCCTATAATTTATGCAACAAGAGTAACAAGAGTAAATGGAGAGAGCAGAGAGATAAGAGAGCTGCCATTATGAAAAGTCATGGTGATAGTGATGATAATGATGGTAACAGTGGTGGGGACGATGGTCGTAGACCTTGTATGTCCAAAACAGTTACTTTTCAGGATGCGAAATTGAAATGAAGTGTTTTTAAAATAATTGAACAAAATTCTTTATATGGAGTCAAATATTTGCTTGTGTCATTACATTGGTAATATTTTCCCAAAATCAAGCTCAAAGGGAGCCATGAGATTTGTGACACACAAGTGTGAAGATACATGTTTTATCCGTCATTGATTTGTGCGGCTGCATCTGAGGCAGTGACTGACTCGCGTTACGTTGTCAACTAACAGGTTGCACAGGTTCTTCCTGTCATTGAGTAGGTTTGGCCAAAATCTCTCTTTATTAAAGATGAAGTGGTATGAACAGGATATTGAAGACAGTATTGGCTATGAGTAGATGGCAAATGCTAGACTTAACTGCACTCCAACCTACTGTTGTCTCCAAACAGCTACTAATATGTATTCTACAGCTGAGTGAAGCAACTACAAACAAGTCTGGCTCAACACTGTTTCCCACTGGAGGCTGTACAAAACTGAATCACCTCGACACTGTTTGCCTTCAGCTCTGCTGTTCATTCATGATGGAGGTGGGCCAGAGTTATGAGGTTTTGCTAGTTGCAAGATCTTTTTAATACTTTTCATTAGTTAGATATTTCTAAAATGCACAGATAGATGTAAAGGATGACCAACATCATTCTTCATGAAAAAAGATAAGACAAAATATGGAGATACAAGGTTTTTGCACCTGACAGCGACACAGGATGTAAACAAGGTGAAAAGCAACACTCAATCCAAGATTTACTGCACCTCAATAGAACCAAACTCCCTGTCTGCTTGAGAGGAGGTGGTAAAAAGTTTACGGTTTCGTCCTTGACAATATAAGCTGCAGTCGACTTGAAATCATGCCATTTATGGTGACCTCACATGAGCTGTCATTTTTTTAAAGTCATGGCAATGTCAACTGGTTGGCAAGTCAGTCCACTTTGGTCGAGCTGAATTTCTCAGCAACTATTTGATGCTTTGCCATGGAAATCTGTGCAGACGTTTATGGTTCCCAGAGGATGAATCCTCATAACTCTGTGGATCCCCTGACTTTTTCAGTAGTGCCACCATGATGACATTTTAGGCTTAGTAAGTTCAAATATTACCATGCTCATTTTCCTACAAAAATTTAAGTGTATCAAAATGTAGTTTGCAGTTGCAACTCTGTCGCTGATGTTCTGTCATTTCTCAAACACATTTACACCACAAGGGTTGAACCCAAGTTCTAAATTCTCTCAACATCACAGTTACTGGACCAGGCAGACATGACAGACAGTCATAGACTGTTGAAACGAATATTTGTACAACGTGAGTTTAATTGGTTGGTTGCTGAGGTTATTTGACTTCATTATTGGGTATGTAAGTCTCAATCTCTAAGTACTCAAAGAAACACAATTTTGTTATCTCCTGTCATACTAGCACAGTTCCTTGAACATTTGACTGTCTTGTCTTAAGCAAGTTTGAAAGAATGCCTTTTTGGTAGCACTGATGAACTTGTTTTTCACTTGTTTTATATTTATTTTTTCATCTATTTTGACAGAGGTCAAATGTTTCAGCTGAGTGACAGTTTTTTGAGGACACATGAAGTGTTGCGCAACACAGTATGAAATGGTATTATTATTCCTCTGAGATAAAGAAAAAAAAACTATTGGATGGATTGCCATCCATTTAATTTGGTGCATAAACTCATGTTCCCCTCAGGATGATTTGTAATAACTTTGATTATTTCATGGCTTTTTCTCAAGTGTCCCCATCAGGTCAAACTTTTAATTTGTGCAATACTTTGGTTCATGGCCTGCAAAACTGATGACATCCCCATGAGTCCCAGCTGGCTAGCAAATGTTAGCATGTTAGCCTCCTAATATCAGCATGTAGCATCATATCACAATGACAACATGATCTAATGACACACACTTCCAAAAAAGCCCAGAGAGCAGCATGAAGCATGAAGTCTGTGGGAATTAGTAAGAAAAAACACACATGTAGTCAGTGGAGTTTGGAGTAAGTGACCAGAGTTTCTCAGGCAGCATTGAAGAGTAATCAGAGAGAGAGGGAGAAAAAAAAAGAAATAGAAATGGAAATAGAAAGGAAATGTGTCTTTCTTGCTCTCTCTTCTCTTCCCTGCTGTCCTGAGAGGAATACTGATGAGGGCCATAATCTCAGCAGCTATGAATAATAAACATTGTTACATCATCAGCTGAAAGGAGAGGAGGGACACAGATGGAGCTGGAATCAAAGGAGAATGTGTGATCACAGCAGAGAGACACAGAGAGAGACGAATACAGACACAGGTTCACTGATGGCTGGTCACTACAAGAAGACTCATTTTCATAACCAACACTCCTACTACTATCCCTGCTACAAAAGCTCCTTTTTGTTTTTGGCGTGGAAAATTCAAACAAACTTTATTTTCATCCAGACCTCCTCCCACCACATGCACTACCTCGCCTCTTAAAAATTATGCAATAGGACCCAATGAGCTATTGCAGCCATTTTTTTGTCAACAACTTTGTACTTTTTTTTTTTTTAATCAAAGGCAATTAAATTTATTTTCATGTCCTCACATTTTATCCACTATCTGTAGCTTTTAGAGAAAATCATGTAACACAATTCTGACTTGTATTTTGTTTTCTTTTAAAACTTCCCATTCTATTTCCACTGTTGATTTCCACCTGGACCACAGTTACACAGCTTTAAGGGCTAAATGGTCATAAACACTGGGAACCACTGTTTTAAAGGATGAGGACAATTCCTTAATCGTCAGTCCTTTTTAGGGGCTGAGTTCAAATGCTTGTGTGTGCTGGACACAGTTTTTTTTTGTGTCTTTTTTTTTTTTTTTTCAAATAATATTTCTACAGCCTGCATTTCAGACATCGGGAAAAGAGAATGAGTTGAGTGTCATCTGCATAGATGTGGTAGGAAAAGCCATGTGACAGAATAACAGAGGCAAGTGGCTAAGCGTTAAGAGAAAAGAGGAGGGTCCCCAGAAGAAAACCCTGAGGGGCCCCAGCTGATCCTCTCACACTCTTAATGTGGTCCTTGGGGCAGGATGTGAAAAGGGAGAGTTCAGAGCCTGAGACTACCAGTTCTGGGAAAGTGGAGGGAAAGATCTAGTTCACAATTCTACTGAAAGGTCCATCAAGATGATGACGATGATGAAAGGGAGGGTGCCACTAGTGTGGAGTTAATCTGACAGCAAGGACGTGTCGGTTATGTCATATTGTATAAGAAATTTACATATCATTAATGCTGTTCCCATTGAGCAGTGAATGTACCAGAACATAACAGGGCCATGTATAGAAGTAATGAAAAGGTAAGATTAAAGGAGAAATAAGATGAAAAGAGAAGATGAAAGAAACAATGAAAAAGCTCTGCTCTAAGTCTCCTGAGGTATATGAAGGATTTGGTGGGATTTACACCAGGAACATATACATTCTACTCCTGTTTCCTTGCTAACCTTCCACTACACTCATAGCTTCTCATGTGCTCTCTCCTCTGATATTTCCCCCACCTGGTGTTTTTTTCCCCTCCTCTAAGTGTCTTCTCCTTATTCTACTTTTATTACTCTTCTTTTTTTCATCTTCTTCTTCTACTTTAGGACTTTAATACCATGATGTTTGAGTTTGTGAAGAGTTTAGACTGTTAAGACTTACCGTTACTGAAGATTGTAGGAAAGACAGAAAACCAAATCAGTCAGAAGTCCATAAACATTGTAGTGTACACAAATATGAATAAATCGCACCTACATTGTGCTGCACAATCTTCTGTCTAATCGTCCTGTTGCGAGGGGACCCATTACTGCACTATACTGCAATGCAGCATTCATTTCAGATTAAATTCCTCTGAACATATTCCAGTCAGATGGGAAAATATGTGATAAGTTAGTCTTGATGGAAAGTCTTAGATTTCACAAGGAGAATTTTTCATCGAGGGACATCTGCCCTGAGCAGCAGCAAGATAAAAACCCCCCATGGAGTCTAGACACTGGTGGTGGTGGCAGCTGATTACTTCTGAGACTGATTGGCTGAAAAGGGTTATGAAGTGATGAAGTTGATGAATCTGTGAAGACTGGGCACTGATGGGAAGGTGGAGGGGCGCAAATAACAGTAGCATGAACGTAGGCAGAAAAGAGAATCATGTTTAAAAAGACAGCCGCAAGATGAGAGACTAACATTGAAGGTGTGTCACTGTGCTATTGGATAGATGTGGCCAGCTGATGAGAACCACTGATATCTCAATTGACAGCTCCAAACAATGATTGCAAGGAATTTATGAGTGAGCGTGCATGAGAGGAGGGAATGGCAAGATTGAACAGAATGAGAGATTAACTACAGTCCAAAGCAGGCAAAAGAATAATTTTACTGACTGAAATTTTGATACAGCTTCATGAAACAGCAGCATAAACATCCTCAGAATTAGAGCAAGGCTGCAGGACATGTCGTGCAGACTCGCAGCCACAGATGGCAATCCGCACTGTTTCATGGGAGTTTCTGGAGCTTGTTGGATGTTTGTCAGTCATTTGTCCCTGAGAACTGACATTCTTCTGTATCTACAGATCCATATCAACTCCAAAAGATGTCCCTTTTTAAGCTCTTACTTATTTTTATCTCTTGCTCACCAGGTGAGGTGTACATCCTGTGAGGCAGACATTTAAATGCCACAAATCTCCTAGTTTCTCTTTGATCTGTATATACGAGGATCAAGCCAAACCCCTCATTTTCACTGTGAGCTCACTGGTCACACTGCAGGCATAACAAGCTTCAAAACTGTTATTGTCCATTGACCAAACCAAAAGCTCAGATGGAATTTTAGATGTCAGACAACTAGTCCTTAGTACAATGTAGCACAGTGTCATTTGAGGGATGATTTATTCCCATAGTACCAGCTCCTGCTGTGAATTTAGTATAAGGATGGTGATGTTAGTCTGTTTGTCCAACATTTTGTTCTGCATCAAGATGTTTCCTGGGTGTAACTCCTGGCTAGATTGCTGTTAAACAGTTGTTGACCCCTTACCTTTCCTGTAGCAACAAAATCCCCTCAGAATTCCCTCTTGACCAACACTTTGGTCTGTGGCATGGCATATCATAACACTAATGGGCAGATTTCCATGAAAATTGCTGTGAATGTTCATGCTTCTCAGGAGACTGTGGATTTTCCAATATACATACTCGGTCTTGCTCAGTCTTAGCAGATAAGGACGACTGATGGATTGGAACCACAAAGGAGGTTTTCCACAGGGCTGGAACACTCCAGACTGAGGTTCAGGTTAAAGATGTGCAGAATGATGCCGCAGAGCTGATCTGCGCAGTCCCCGAGCAGTCTGGAGCTGATGCCATCAGGGCCAGTAACTTTCCTTGCCTTCATCTTCCACCTGGGGGGTGGTTCCTGTAGACTGGGGTGGGGAGAGGGGTATGTAGTGTCTGATGTGGAGTGGAAGGTGGTTGAGCATTATTCCCCTGAAGGTGAGCCTCCAGCTTCCTCCTGTAGCTGTCTTTGCCTCTCTTTATCTCCCTTTTCAAATCCCACTGCACCCTCCTCAGGTAATTGTTGTCTCTGGTGTGGCATTGAACATACTGGGTGAAGGTGGGAGGGAAAGAAAGAGAAGTATGATCGAAGTCTCCAGATGAGTAGAAGGGCCTGGGGGTGTGATGTCTGCAGCTGTGAAACCACAGTGTGAGCTCACATGCTGCTGTAGCATCGGCCGATGGGGGAATGTACACCGTTATCACGATGACATGCAAGCACTCACTCGTGGGATAATATGGCCGAATGCAAACAGCTAGCAGATCTACATCTCTCGTGCAGCGCTGCGTCTTTACACTGATGTGCCCTGGGTTACACCATCTGTTATTCACAAACATCACTATGCCCCCACACTTCCTCTTACCGTCACTCTCCTGTCCACTCTCAGCACTTGAAATCCATCCAAAGCAACATGCGCGTCTGGAGTGAGTTCGTTCACCCATCTCAGGAGTGAAGCATCATGTGTTACACATGATGCTGCACTTCCTGTACTCCCTCTGCAGTCTGGTTAGTGCCATTAGCTCTTCCATTTTATTAGGGAGAGATAAGAGAATATAATAAGAGAAGATATGGATGGTTTATACTGTCCTTTCTTGCTGAGGCACTTCACTGCAGCTCTAGATCCCCTTCTCTTCTCTGTTGGGATCTCCAGTCTTTCCACTGGTAGTGCCTTAGCTATATAACAGGAAAGACAAAAGTTTTGCTCACCACCATGGACACTTATTCACACTGCTCTCTACCTGATCACTGATCAGGCTGTTTTAATGTGAAGAGGGAAGATGGCTAATTTCAGTGTCAGTTAAGCTGCCATCAATACAGGGGACGGACTATGAAAGTGGTTAATTCCCAGTGCTGTAAGATTGCTACAGGAGATCCTTTCTTTTTTATTCAGGCCAACATTACTGCTGACAGAAATTCACAACCAACCAATGTACACATACACCTCTGCATGCACACACACACACACACACACACACACACACACACACACACACACACGCACACACACACACACACACACTCACATATTCACATTCAGTGCCAGAGGTCAGCTTTACTCACAATACAACTGGGATGCACTGCAGGTAAACAACAACGTCGTCAGTTTCTTAGAAGATTTTCACATGAACATATCTCTCTCTTTCTCTCTCTCTCTCTCTCTCTCTCTCTCTATCTCTTTCTCTCATTCTCTCGCTTTCTCTCTTTTTCAGTCTGTTAATGCAGCTTCCCCATTTATGTTCTTCCTCTAGGAATAGTTTCAAGCATGAGAGAATAAATATTATTGTACAAATGCACACACACACACAAACATACATCCCCAACCCACACTGAATCAAAGCCAATAGTGCAGAGCAGAATACAGCCTAGAATTATAAATCCATTTCATTCAAACTGCTGACTAATCGGACAGCCTCTGTACCTATACAAAACAGAAAAAAAGAGTTAACTCTTTGATGCCTGTACCTTCACAGCATAATTGCAGACCATCAGCACAAACTATGGTTATTAACAAGTGTTGCTTAGATACATAGGCACATTCATTTATATCTGCTGCCATTGATTAAGTGATCAAGTGATCAAGTCAGAATGCTCAAGATGTCATTGATTTTACTTTCATTGAATTATGAGTACAATACAAATCCCATTATTTAACATATATGTAGTTCATTAATGTTTTTCTATTTTTTTGCATTTCTACACCTGTGGCCATGTATCTTGCTGGAAAACAAACTGTGATCATGAATTTGAGCATCTGTTGTGAAGATGAACTCTTGAACTGGCATTTCAGCTGTTTTCAGTGGTCACATATTAGGTGACATTTTAATTGCTTTCATTCCTGAATGTGAATTTCTGAATCTTTGTTGGACTCTCTCTTCCCAAATCCACACCATCTATTGGTCCTTTGCCATCTTTTCCTGTTCTGTCTCCCCATATATCTCATCATCAACCTTTTTTGGGAGATTCAGAGAACTATCAAGCTTTTTTGGTTCAGTGTGGGCTACATTTTGAACTGCAGGCACCTTCATTTCCCATGGAGCTGACTAAAGTAGCCTATACTATCTCCTACCTCTCAGGCAGAGCTGAAGCTTGGATAATAACATAATGGGCTAGGCAGTTTGGGCATCTTTTGACCTTTGCAACCTTTTTGATCATTTTGTGAGGTCTCTAGAGCCTTGGTGGGACTGCATTAGAGAAGAAGTCATGTTGTGGTCTATGTCATCAAGTTCTGCACTTTGGCTGCCAACAGTGGCTGGAATTCTTTGTCTCTGCTTGACACCTTTCTTAGCTCCCCTTGAGTTGCTCTCCCTCCCAGACTCTCTCTTCTCCTTTGCTATAATGATTGACATTCGCCACTTTGAAAGAAAGAGGTTCAAAGCTGCTTCTGCCCCACCTGTAGATAAGGAACAGACTACATTCACTCTCCCTCACTTCTTGGTGCCCCTCCTTTCATCCAGACCAGTCTTCTCCCTCTCCTGCACCCACTGCAGGAAACCATAAAGCTGTAAAGAACAGGGCTGCGCCGTTCACGAGAAGCAAGACGCATCTACTGTGCACAGTTGGGCCACTTCACCCCTGCATACCTGGCAAATGGCAAGGCTAATGAGTGAAGAAGAGGGCATTGGTGAGCCGCACAACCTCTCCTAAACCTCCTAAACAAAGGCAGCTCTTTGGGTCTTCGTCACCTCTGCAAGTTAACCCCATTGCACCCAACCTATACAGCTGGTCATAGATAACAACCACTCTCTCAGTCTCTCAGTTTCCACATATTCTACTCTCCTCTACATCCTCTGATCTGGGGTTACCTCTGGCTTGTAGAGCATAACCCTCACATAGACTGGTTCCCAGGGAAGATTTTTGGATGATCAGAGAAGTGCTGACAAGGATTAATAATGAATTTATGATCAGAAAATATATAAATACAGATGCAAATAATGGATAAATAATATAATTGCATTCTTCCAGTAGAAGTGGTTCCTCTGAACAGTTCCTCTGAATGCAGGTTGCTATTCAGTTGCAGGTGTTTGTTGAGCGGGTAACAGAGAAAACACTGCTGCTGTGTCATTGATAACTGTGTGCATTTGTTAGTATTCACACAGTGCACATGTGTGCAGACACAAATTCATCAAAAGTCTCTCCAGCTGTTAAAGCGGACTGACAGCTGATCCAGCTGCAATCAGCTGCTGCCGTCATCAGACACTGATGTCACTTCATGTGATACTCCTCTCATGATATCACTCCATGCATCCTTGGTGGGAGAGACGACGATGCAAGGAAAAGACGCAAGTGAGGGAATCTTGGATGCAAATTAAGAGATGTGGGATGAACCCTTTGTCTGTCCTTCCCTGTGTGCCAGATTGTCTCTATGCTGGGACTTCAACTGATGCCTAAATTTTAAATTGATATTTCCACTTAATTTATTGCTTACAGTTATGCTGAATATACTGAATATACAGTTTCTTTCAGCACTTCCATTTTAAGGACCAGTTTCATTTCTTTCATTATGTATTCTAACTGTCTTCAGCTTTTCTCAGTATTTACGCTTTATTTCATAGGAACATGCACAGTGTACATAGACAACCTGAAAACAGCTCAGCATCATTTTGTTTATAGTGGACTAAACCAGTCCTTTGTTGCTCCTGTCCTAACTTGTCTCAAATGTGTTGCCAGCATCAAATTCTGAATGAGCTGATATTTCTAAAAATAAATGAAACTGATAAGGTAAAACATTAAATATATTGTATTTGTACTGTTTTAAATTGAGTATATGTGAAAAAGGAATAGCAAGTTATCACATCAGATTATAAACTATTTCTATTACTATTCACTCTCAGCTGAAAGCAATAAAAAGAGTAGTGACATACTGTAATGATGTATAATCCATTAAGCTGTATCATATCTCTCATATGGTTATGAGGGTGAACCACACTGGAACACATCTGACTGCCAATCAAAGCACAGTATCAGGTGTTATTGGTGTAACTCTTGCAGCCTGAGAGCACCATAAAAAAAATGTGTGTGTGTGTGTGTGTGTGTGTGCTCATGTGTCACTCATGTTGTGTTTACACAGTCACATGTGGGGACACAGGCACATGTGGGGACAAAATACAGGTCCCCACAATTTAAATCATTACATTTTAGGGTAAAGACTGAGGATAGGCTTCCTCCACGGCAGACCAGGCGCGGTGGGCTGCCAGCCAACAGCGGCGCCTGGGGACCCAGTTCTCTTTGTCACCGTTGGTCAGGTGGTTATTTTATTGCACATTTTTAATGGTTTTTTTTAAGGAGGATACCCCAGGTGAACACGCAAACTCCACAGAGAAAGGCCCCTTTTTCCTCAAGCAGCAGGCACACGCCCCCGAAGGACACGCCCCCGGCACCCACAGCAGGTGACAGTGTTACCACCGTTTCACCATGTCACAAGCATGGTGCCACTGGAGAGGACTGGCAGCCTCAATGCCTGGGGTGCACACTCTACCAACTGAGCTATAGGGGCACCCCCAAAAGTGACATGGCAGGACACAAGTGTGAGAATAACCCTTCCTGGAGCAATGAGGTCTCCCCATCGGGGAATCGAACTCGGGTCTTCCGTGTGACAGGCGGAGATACTGTCAACTATGTACTATGTAAGTCTGTGTCCCCACAAGTTATGAAAACCATCTTTTGTGTGTGTGTGTGTGTGTGTGTGTGTGTGTGTGTGTGTGTGTGTCTCATGCATTACTCATATTACTTGTTGTGGGGACGTACATCTGTTTACAGAGTCACATTATGGGGACTCACTGTACTTGTGGGGACAAAATGCAGGTCCACAAAATGTAAATCATTAAATATTAGGTTGAAGACTTGGGTTAAGCTTGGGTTAAGGTTAGAGTAAGGGTTAGGATTAGGCAATTAATGGTTATGGTCGGGGTAAGTCTCCAGGAAATGAATCTAAATCTATGTCCCCAAAAGTGATGAAAACCAAACGTACGTACGTACGTCTGTGTGTGTGTGTGTGTGTGTGTGTGTGTGTGTGTATGTGTGAGTGAGTGATGGCCTGTTGAGTAGCTCTCATTAGGTTACAATGAAAGTCATGTTTTGCACTAATAGCCCGACTGTCACCACGGTAACTGAGACGGCTCGACAAATGAGTGTGTGTGAGAAATCTAGAGATTAGTTAAGTGAAGCATGCTGTCTCTGTCTTATATGTAAGTCATTAAGCATACATTTAGAGACACTGCATGTATTGAGTGTATTGATTGTGACCATTTTACTTTCTCTCAATTTCTCCACAAACTGAAGACTGTACTTCTGCAACATCATAGAAACAGTCAATGTTTGGCCTTTCTGCCTGCAAAATCAACTAAACAACCAATCTGATAGCAGAATAGTAACTGATTAATTTGCTGTTGGTCGACTGATTGGGTAACAGTGAAACAGGTGTTTGATCATCAGCTGACAGAGATTCAGTGCTACACCTGCCACCTCATGTGTCAAATACTTTCCATTTAAGTGGGGTTTCCTGCCCCTGCAGCTATGCAGCCAGCCGCACGCTAGCTCGACCAAATTGGGTGTAGCTTTGGAGTGAAATAATAGATAAAATGCCTGCAGTTGGCAATGTAATACTGCAGACATCATGATGTATTGACTGAAAGCTGTGCGACGTAGCGATCATAAGTATGAGGAGGTGGTGCTGAGGAGTGATCACGTGGAATATAGCTTTTCAAAGAGAAAACTTAATTTCCCATCAGGCCTCTTTAGTTTTGATAACGATGATGCTTGTTCATCATCTGCAGTTGTCAGACGCTTGAAGAAGTTTGTGTGTCCGAATTCTGACTAACTGTAAGTTCTTAGCCTCAATGGTAGTTGTGTGAAAGTAATAAACCAGTATAACTGGTGTGTGTGTGTGTGTGTGTGTGTGTGTGTGTGTGTGTGTGTGCGTGTTATTTGTCCATTTCACTCTCCCCCTGTGGTGATCATATTTGTAATTGAGCTGTAAGCTGTAATATGCCTTACATCATACCTTTGAGTGTTTATCTATATCATGGGGTGTATACCTTGTCTATTAAGACCTTGCATATGAAAGTGTGTGTGCGCACATTTGTTTTCAAAGCTAATTTTGATGCACCAAGCCTATTAAATTATCTGTGTGTGTGTAACTGTGTGTTGGAGAACTGTACAGACTGCTTTAGAAACAAAAATGCACGCGCCCCAGTCAGATTGAGAAAGAAAAGCAAGCAGGCTGAGGCAGACAGAAACTAATGATACTTCAAATTATTATTTCATTATTTCAAACTGTCATTTAGAAAGTGCTTTAAAACTTTTCCAGCTATGACTTGCTGAAAGGTGCAGTGATGCTGGGAGGGGAGGACGGAGGAGAAACCGCCACAGTGCTTCAAAATAAGACTTGTTATTTATTCAGTGTATTTATGAGTTTTTGTAGCAGGCATTTCTCCTCATATATACACAGACAAACAGAGCACACATGTAACATGTAAATATAAGATATATTGAAGCCCATATTGCAGGTTTTTGGGCATTGCTGTTTTTTAATGAGGTTCGTTTGTTTGTCATTCTACAACAAGTTGTAGTCCCTTTATGTTACACAAGAAAAGTTTTTTTTATGGTGGTGTGCTGAGGATGAGTTGAGGAGTCTTACAGCCTGAGGAAAGAAGCCTGGTGACACTTTTTAAATATTTTGCCAAGATAGTTTATTACTTTTTACAGGTGGCACACACAGGTATTGCTGAAATCATGACAAATAAAGCATCGTATCCTGTCAATCATATCATCATAGTTTTTGCGATGGATTTAGAAGACTAGGAGAGATACACTGCTGGGTGAGCTAGATTCACTTTAAACAAGAGAGAGAGAGCGCCACACTGTGCTGTTACTTCATGAGCTTGTCTCAGCAGAAATGGTCTCTGCTTTCAAGGCAATATAGAGACAATAAACGGGAATTTTCAGTTCTGCGAATCCAATCAAACTATTTCAGGAATTTGTAAATCAATTCCAGTTATAGCAATAAATTAATTTAGCTGCAGCCTACAATATTAGATAGATTTTCCAAAAGTTTTTTTTTAATCTATCATCTGCTGCAGAACAACCTCTGTACTGTGGCGTGCATGAGTGGGCTTAACAGGTCTGGGCCAAATTAAAGTAGCCTGTTGTGATTAAACTTTGTATTTTACTTTCATATCATGAAAAAGTAAAGTAAAAAAGAAAAAAAACTAAGAACAATACCACAGAAAATGAAAATTTCAGTAATCTTTTTCAAACAATATGTCTACGCCTCCTCCAAAAAAAGGCCATCTACCATATTTATCTTGATAAATATCTGTATTTATATTCAGACATTGTATGTTTAGACATCTATATTCATAGGATAAGGGTATCTCTGATCTATTAAGGTTATATATCTTCATATTGAGGCCATATGCTATGTTAATCATTTCAAACTCTGTGTAATCTCCCTATTTGCACAGAATCAAGTGAGCTGTCAGTAGAAAAGTCTGAGTGCAGCGGTCATCTTGAGGCACCTCAGCCTGCATGCTTACTGAAGTTACATTAGCTTATTTGAAATAATTAAACAGCTTGATTGATCGTTTTGGACCCAATATTTTACTGCATTGGATCATCTGGACATTTGCCAATGTAAAGAGACATTGTTGTCAGAGTGTTATACATTGAAGGATTACTGTGAGACTTCATTGGTGAGTTGCCTCAGTTTTGTAATCTGACTTGTTTGGTGTTGGTTGTACCTGCTGTTGTGAAACAGCAGAGGAGTTGCTGAGCTTTCTTTACCAGAGCTGAGATGTGAGATGTCCATTACAGCTTCTCTGTGATGCCGATTCCCAGGAACCTAAAACTGTTCACCTGCTCCACCTCAGCTCCATTGATGTACAGAGAGTTTTGTGTCTTTGCCTCCTTTTCTAAAATCAAAGATAAGCTTCTTGGCTTTGTTGACTTTTAACGGTAGGTTGTTCTCTATGCTGCACCGCCCAAGATGAAGTCTCGTCATTGTTTGACATCTGGCTGATGATGACAGTGGTGGTGTCAACCACAAATTTTGCAACTGTCCATGTCGGGGTTGCCGATGTGGGTGTACCCCCTGCGGGGCTGTTCAATATTGGTGTGGATGAGGTGTGACTGCCAGTGAGAACTGCCTGGGGTCTGTTTGTGAGGAAGCCCAATAACCAGTTGCAGAGTGTGGTACTCAAGCCCAGAGTGCCACACACAGTTTGCTCATCAGTCTCATGAGGGTGACTGTGTTGAATGTTGAGCTGAAATCAACCAACAGCACTATGATGAAGGTGTTTTTATTTTCAAAGTGTGTGGAGACTGAGTGGTGGGCAGCGGAGATCCTCTGTGGACCTGTTGGCTCTGAATGCAAACTGGTGAGGGTCCAGGTGGCAGGGATCTTGTCTTTGATGTGCTGGAGTCAAAGTCCAGTCTGAAAAAATAATCTGTTAGCATAGATACATCAAATTGTGCAGACATAATCAAAATAATAATCCTCAATTAAGCAAAATAAATAAATAAATAAATACATAAAATTCAACAATGACCTCATCTGGTTCTCTTGATGAATGACTGGAGCCAATAGTTCAATGTGTGGGTGCAAGCAGTTTTACTCAGTCCAAATATTCCAACACCCACAGTCAGAAAGTCTTTTTCAGTCATTTCCTTCCCAAAGTCCCAAATAAGGCCAGCAGTTCACTTTGGTTATCTCTCTAGAAGAAAATTACAACAGTTCAAAATCCCGTGATGGGATTTACTGCCAAGCAACAGCAGCAGGAAGACAAAATAAACCCAGGAGTCAGCTTCAAAGAAGCACTCATTATCACAGTTCAAATGTATTTACAACTTCTTACAAGCAAGCACCTCGTCCTCAGCACTGTGCCTGTCAGGCTGAGTTCAGGCTGACTTGAGCTCTGCATGAAAAAATAATACACCCACTCGTTCATTCATTCTGATTCATGTTTTAATGATTTCGAGATACAGTTAATGAGAGTTTGTTGTATATGATTCAAAGTACATTTCTTCCAAAGAACAGTAAGAGATTATTCCCATTGAGTGCTTGTGGGGCTTTTAATGTCAATCAAATGCAAGAAAGTTTGTATTAAAGACACACTATGTAGGTTTTTCCACAAAAAAAAGATGTATAGAGTCAAATAAAATTAATTAAGCGTGTATGTAGCTGCACATACCCTGCGCTCTGCCTTTGTTTTATCATTTTCTCCTTATTTTGCTGGATGTTTCTGGGCTGCAGCCTTTGGGCAGTGGGTGTCTAGCCCCCAGCCAATAACAGTGCTCAGGTGAGGTCGAGACTTTCTAAAAAGGTAGCGATCAGGTGCCAGACTGTACGCAGCAGGCATCCACGAGGAAAACCGAAAAAACTCAAATATAGTAAGGTGAAACACCAAGCGGACAAACTCACTCCAAAGCGAGAGTGAATCTAGGGGCTCGCTCTCACCTGCTGGCAAGCGCTGAAGGAGAGAATAGGGATGAAGAGTAACACAGATTTGGACTGCTTTCTGTTGCTCTTTCCAAAGCTCAGATATACTGATAGGTGATTTCTACACTCCTGTCCATTGCCTGCACTATGTGGACCGATGCATTTACTGCATTCCCCTGCTCACACTTTTCCTCTGTTTGTTCACACTTGAAACTGAACTAAACAGAGCAGAGCCGCTGGTGGACTGACTGAAAGTTTTCCATCATTGAATCTTCTTTTCCAATGTTCATAGAAACAATCGGGAGAGATGAAAGGATCCAGTTTTTTTTATTATTTTATCTTTTTTATTGTTCTGATGTTAAAATTGGTGACAGCAATGATTCTAGGCCATTGTGTGTTATATCATGAGCAATTAAGAAAGGAAATTTTAAGAAAGTAGTTTAATAATAATGTGATCAGCAAGAAATCTGTTTTGTATCTGCATGGCCTAATTCAAACAATATAACAGTATTTGTAAGAATCACCTATTATGAGCAGTATGGTGTGAAATGGATATGGAATGAGTATATGTGTATGTAGATCTATTTATACATAACAGTAAAAAGAAGAAGGCTGTATTTATAAAGGATTAATGCCAGACTTAAAATCAGTGCTTGCTTTACCATATTCCCCCACCTACACACACACACACACACACACACACACACACACACATTCAGATATATGGAAGTGGATGATATGATAATAGCATGCTGAGGGTCGGGCTATCATCATACGCCTCTCTTAGTGGCTCTGTGATGATGTCTTATTAAGGCCACACTGAGCTGATATGTTGTGGATCAAAGGACAGAGAAGAGGAAAATAGAGCTGGAAATTGTTTTATCTCGAAAATTCAGCGACTCTGACAGGAATCATACAAATGAAGCACCTAATCAGGGTCCATTTTGTATGATTTGAATAATAACATCAATTCAGGTTACGAGTTTTCCGTGAATTTATGTAACAAATTGCATATCATCAGCATCTCAGAGGGGTAACATATGACAATAAGGCTTCAAGGCCATTGGTACAAATGTTCATGTAGGTTTGTGCATGCACAAGGGAGCATTATATATACATTTTGGAGCATTAGATGGTCTTAGATGGGGTTTCCTCCCTTCACTGAACATACTCCATTGGCTAAGGATGACCATGAGATGTGGTCAAAAACTCATGCACGGAAGTGGAGTTTGACTGAAGATTAACAGCATGTAAACATGTATCACCAGTCCTGGCCAGCAGGTGGCGTATTGATGCACATCATTTGTGTCAGCGAGTGGCAACTCTCAAGAAAAACAGCAATCAACTTCATCACAGAGTAGCACATCCTGGCTGTTGAACCTTGACTACTTCTTTTGTCTGTATGACATGGCCACTGTGTGCTATAAGCATCAGTTCAAGAGACTCTCCACACAGTGGTCGGTGTGTAGCAAAGAAACAAGAGTCTCTCATGCCAAAACCACACGTTTTGCTGACCCATCCAACCACCCAGACCTCCTCTCTGTGAGGTTCTGTGATGCGACAATGAAGTCACACTGTTTCCACTTTTGCCTCACACGGACAAGATTGATAATTAACATGCCCACCAGAGCTCTTTGTCCGGTAAACATAAACATAGGTTGGATTAGACATTTCAGCAAACAACTGATGCTGTTGGTTGTTTTGAAGGGACAGTCTTACAGCTCCAGCATGAGCATACAGCACCCTGAATAGCGACAGTGACAAGCTGAAGTGAAGTAAAATGTGTTGATGAATCACATCTGCAGGTCTCTCTTCGAATGGTTAGATTTTCCATCTGTGTGTTTTTATGGTTTGCTTCTTTGGCTTAAAGTTGTTCTTGGCCTCTGCCCATCTGATACTCTTCCAACCCCATGCTTTCTCAACTTCAGCCTGACACTCATATACACATGTACAGATGTTTGAGATTAGAAATTTATGCATTTAGGTTTCTGTGTAACGGCATTTGTCACAAGAGGTGTTTCAGCCACGTTTTTCAGTCGCCTGTCTCACATCTGACTTAACGGATATGCTTCTATTTTAATCCACGCAGCTGTCTACACAGGCTGCGTAACAGCTTGCGTTTCACTCACACTATATGCACGTAAACACAACCCTAAGCATACGTTTACGTTTCTGGTCTATTTTCCATTCTATAAGCATGTAACCACAGTGATTGTGTGTTGAGCTCTAAGCGCTGGCGGACCTCAGCACTGTGCCTGAATGCATCTTGTGCAGGCACAGATGGAGCACTGAAGCTGTGTTGCTCGTGCCATGCTTCCTGTATAGACATGGTGTAAGGTACCAGAGCCCCTGTTTTTGTATACAGATGAACTGAACGTGTTTATTGTCAGGCCTTTAAAATGTGCCAAAACACTCTCAGTGATGATGACATTGATAATGGTGTTCAACAAAGCAATCTACCTGTCGCCATGAGTCCATGAGTTGTTTTATTTGATTTGAAAACAAACCGTGATGTTTGTCCTGAAATGCTCAACTTTATTCTGCACACCTCTGAGAAAGAAATCATACATCAACAGACAGAAACAGATCATCAAAACTAAATGACATCTAAAATTTAAATGTGAAAAACTGCATGGGCAAAGGAGGGGATCTCTTAATGAACACATTACATTTTTTTCATATTCAGAATGCTGATTAATTTCAGAGAGTTTCTTTGAAATTCTAGCAGAGATCCCGAAGTCTCAAATTGTGCAAAATATTTCAGAATAAATGTTTCAGAGTATCAAGATTCATGTATTTCATTTTATAACACAGGGTTGTACAAGGAAGCAGGTTGAAACCCTTTCATGCAACACACACACACAAAACATAATTATATACAGATATATGAACTAAAATAGAATAAAATCAAATAAAACAACACAGTCCCTTAAATACATGTTTGCATAAGGAAGAATGGACATTTCCACATTTTGTTGTGTTAACGCAGCAAAATGAAATAGATTTCATTGAGCTGTGTGTAATATGACGTGATTTTCAAAATTATTTACAAATAGAAATGTGAAAAGTTTTGAGTGCGTATGTATTCACCCAGTTTGCTGTGGAAACCCATAACTAGGATCAGGTGCAACCAATTGCCTTCAGAAATCACATAATTAGTTAAATTACATCCACCTGCGTGCTCTTTAATCTCAATACTAGAGTGTGCATTTCCTGAAAAACATGACATGTGAGAGCTGGAAGCTGTCAGCTGCTGGTGGTGGTGGTGGTGGTGGTGGTGGTGATGGTCCCTGCTACAAATGCTGCCAGCAGCTGCCAAAACAGCAATTTTTCAAATGAGTTATGAGTCATTAGCCAAAACGCAAAACACGTAATAACTGACCACATTGGTGGCGCCATTGGTGCCTTTTCCAGATTGGTTACCTATGAATACTTTAGCACTTAGCACTAGTTGTTGAGATTTGGCACATTCCTCCCATAGACTTCCATTATCAATTTTAATACTTAAAAAGTATGTACAATCACTGAGACATGATAGAATCAAGAAGAAAATCTCCTGAAGAATATGTATGTTTTGACATGAAAAGCAAGCAGTACAGTGTGAGAGCTGTGCTGGGATTGGATGCTGCTTTTTGTCTAATTATTGTTTGTGGCACAACAAAAGGTGTTTTTCATCTTCAAAGCACAGCGCATGTTTTGTTAATCAAAGCCCAGTGAAAGCAATTTGAATTCTAGGTTGTAACACGCAAAGTGTGGAAAAGTCCGGGGGGGGTTCTTACTGGGTATCAGTGATGTTCTAGTTAGTGTTACTCACCTGCTGCAGAGCCCTCTTGTCCTGGGCCATGCACACATCCCAATTTGAATTTGTCTGATGATTTCTATTGCCTCTTTGTGAAAGTTAAGAAGCAAGACTTTTCCCTCTTAAGTTTCTTTAGGAAATATAGTTGTTTCTGAGCTTTCTTCACCAGGTTGGAGATGTGTGATGTCCTTATGACAGTTTCTCTGTGATCCTGTGATTCTCAGGAACCTAAAACTCCAGCTCCACTGGTGTACACAGGACTGTGTGTCTCCCTCCTTTTTCCTAAAATCAGCTCTTTGGTTTTGCTGATGTTGAACAGTAGGTTGTTCTCAGTGCACCACCCTGCAAGACTAAATATTTTTTTGGCGATATGAAGTCTGATCACTGTTTGAAATCCAGCTGGTGATGATGGTCAGAGTTCTCTCCATGTCTAGGATTGCAGTCATGATTGTACAGCGTGAGCAGGACTGGGCTGAGCACACAGCCCTGCGGGGCTGTTCAACATTAGTGTGGAGGAGGTGTGACCGACAATGAGAACTGCCTGGGGTCTGTTTGTGAGGAAGCCCAATAACCAGTTGCAGAGTGTGGTACTCAGAGTGCCCAGAGTGCCACACACAATTTGCTCATCAGTCTCATGAGGGTGACTGAGTTGAATGCTGAGCTGAAATCAACCAACAACACTCTGAGGAAGGTGTTTTTATTTTCAAAGTGTGTGGAGACTGAGTGGTGGGCAGTGGAGATCATCTGCGGATCTGTTGGCTCTGAATGCAAACCGGTGAGGGTCCAGGCTGGCAGGGATCTTGTCTTTGATGTGCCGGAGAACCAGTTTCTCAAAGCACTTCATCAGAAAGGGAGTGAGTGCGACAGAGCGGAAGCAGTTTAGATGAGACACTGCAGACTTTTTAGGCGCAGGGACAGTGGTAGCTGTCTTGAAGTATGTGGGAACACTCTCCTGTGACAGTGATTTGTTTAAAACATCAGTAATGACATGGACTAGCTGGCTGGCTCATGTTCTTACTACAGGCCCAAGGATGTTATCACGCCCAGCAGCTTTACTCACATTCACTCCCAGCAGGGTTCTCCTCACATCTGCTGCGGATACTGACAGTGGCAGGTCCTCTGGAGGCGGAGTAGACTTGACAGATAATTCTTTGTTGAGGAGATCAAAGTGAGCATAAAAGAATGTCACTGAAATGTGTATAAAATGATGCACAAGCCTATAAGATGTTTCCACTTGGTGGAATAAGCCAGCCATGAAAAATGCTTGTTTTGAATATTTTAAAATGCAGATTGTTACAAATGAAACCTCAAATTCATAAGCAATGAAATACATTGCGCTCGGGAGTTTGGAGAAGTAAAAGTCAGAATATCTCATCCTCTGCTGATGCAAATTTGAACACTTTCACAACGAGAGACTCAGCGTGGAGTGGTACCACATTGCCCTTCACACGCTGCAGGATTCTAACGCATGCATTTACATGCATGCACACAGCACTCACGTAAACGCATTCACACACCTACACATGCACAAATACACAGACCTCTGTAAACAAGATAAACCACATAAACACAGTGCTCGCAAACATACACAGTCCCTGACCTTCTCATGGTCATGACTCATTTCCCTCATTGCTCATTGTAAATTGTAACAACACACACACACACACAAACACACTCTCTCTCGTCACGTTTGGTGTGTGTGCATGTGTGTGTGCATGTGTGTTGAGTGTTTTAAATATGAGGCTGTCCTTTTCTGCCTTATTGTAGTCAGGTTGACCTTTCCAAAGGACACCCTCTGCATGTAGAGAGGACTGAGTGTGAGGGGGAAGGCAGTGTGCTCTGCTCTGGGACTGTTAGCTCCTATACACAGCCTACAGTATGTGTGCCATTTAGTGGATGCTTTCATCCAAAGTGCCTCCCAGCACCACGAGTGTGTACATTTATAGCAGTGGAGGGCACAGGGAATTACAGCCCTTCTCCTGGCACAGTTAGAACATCATTCTGTCTACTGACCAGCTTTTCAATAAAGAGAAGCTGCATCCAAAACCAAATTCGCACCTGTACAGCACTGTGGCACCAGTACAAATACTGAGCTGGCTTTGATTTTTCATACACACTTCAAGGATGCTCCCAAATCGAACCACTTAATATGTTAATAACGATAATGTCTTAATTATGTTTTTTTATTGAATGTGTGTAATAGTGTCAGTACTGGGAAGCTGATGAGCAAAACATAGCTGACAACCACTGGATCTTCTTAAAAGAAACAATTTGTTGGCAGGAAATCAATTGACAACTATTCATTCATTAATAGATAGTTGTTTTTGAAGCAAAAATTAGAAAATTCTCTGGTTCCAGCATCTCAGATGTGAAGATCTGTTGCTTTTCTTTGTCATGTACAATAGCATGGTTGTAGACTTTGGGTTTGGGGCTGCTCAGCTGCAGGTTTCTTGATGATGAAAGACAGTCTCTGTCTGTTTTAGCCTCATAAATTGTGTTTTATTTTTAACTGCTCAATATTTTCCAACTTACACTGTAATGGTTACTGAATGTGTTTCCTTCTGTCTCATCCATGCAGCCACTTGTCTCCATTTCAGGCAGAGGCACTTGTGTCAAGGAGCTGACCATTTATAGAAAATGGTCGTACAGTTAGATTTGGTGCAAAAGGCTCTGGTGTTTGAGGGAGGTCTTAAGACATCTGAGCAGCAACGAGGATGCTGCTGAGAGCTAATCTCACCTCAACAAACACATAATGTAACACAGAAATGTATTAAACTCAACAGTGCCAAAAGCTGAGCACATGAGGAGGAGGTGCAGCAGCCTGTTGGTAATAATGATGAATGTCAGGATATAATGGCTGCGCTGTACTCCTGCATAAATGCATACGATTCGATGTTGTAGGGCAGCTGGTAGCCAAGCAGCAGGTGAATGACACAATGATGGTAAAGCATTAATGAAACAGCTGATGCCAATCAGCAAATGCAATTACAATTTAGGCAATATTGTTCATCTCCTCAGGGTGAACTGCGATCACTTTGGTGATCCTCTAGCGCCACTATCAGCAATACCTACAAATGAGTAACAGCAGCTTCAGCTGGAGATCAGTATCAGTGACATCACTTCACACCTTGCTGCAGTGATGTCCCGCAAGTGTACTCCACGAGCAAAGAACTGGGAACGTCATAACACATCAACTAACAGTTTTCTCAGTCACAGAGCATACAAGCCCAAAAATAACATCAGATAATGTCAGAGGTCCAATGCAGCTCCACTCATACTGCACACAGTAACTGCAGTCAGCACCATGGACAGCAGCCCTTTGAGAAAAGCTTCAAATACATCTCCTTTCTATGTTTCACAGGAAACACCTACTTTTCCCTTTGTGGGGCTCTTCAACAAACAGCTTTGCGAGGCATTTTGGGACTCTAGGTGACACTGGATTGACCAGCAATGTGGAAAAAGAGAGGGGTCAAAAGTTGAAAATTCTAGTTGTTCAAAGTGAAGATGAAATTTCCCAGCCCTCAGCACAGTATTTAGCTTAACACTGACGACAAAAAAACAGTGCACCAGTGAGTTTAGTGTTTACCTGCAATGGATGAATGTCTGTGGCAGAGAAGGTTATTATTATACTTTCTGGGTTCCCTCTTGTCCCTGGCCTCCAGGATTACAAATACAACATGCTGCTTGGCACAATGTTACATTAATTATGGGAGAAAGTACAGGTTGCTTATTTACACAATATTGTTAATGAGCAAGCTACATGCTAGCTTTCAACGACAGCTTGTCCACCACAACGAGCGAGAAGTGGCAGAGTTCCTCAATTTGTTTGCTTCATCGGCGTTCTCTGCAAGACTGCAACACAGCAGCTCCACAAATCACACTCCTTACAAGCCACCCAGGTGAGGGAGCCCATGAAACTAATTACAAACCAATGAAACAATGACTCACACATCTGTGGGATACAGTGGCCCTTTGATGGCTTGGAGGGCCCTTGCGCTCTTTGGTGCTATAAGCTCAGATGTAGTTAACACTGCTCAGGATTTGCACAGGGAGGGTCTGAGACTCACACATGCAGACTGAGTTGCATAGTCATGTTATCATGCAAATGACATATGCATATTCACTACAAGATTACACTCTGAATTATGAGCAAAAACATGGACACACACACAGAAGTCATTCTCCCTGAGGACTGAGAGCAAACATGTTTAGATATCAACTGTGAAGAATGAATCATCAGCTTATGTTTGGAGTAGTTTGCTCCCAGAGGTTTGAACTCATGCTCATAAATCAAGAACACATGCATGTTACTCACACATGGGTATAAACATCCATAGAGACACACATACACACTAGGATTGAATCCCAGGGAATGAGATTCCCAGGAATATTCATCCAAACTATTTCCCATTTTCCAAGAAATCTAAAAATGTTTTTAAAATTGAGAACATATTGGGATATATTCAGAAAATATATCGGCCGACTGTTCATTTTCTTAAAACAGATGCAGCAGCTGTGTGCATGCACTGGTGGGGCACACTGAAAGCTTGTTGTAATTAGTAGACAAATTCAACAGTATGGTGAATTGCGCCTATCATAGAGCACCACTGAGGAAAGATGGTCTCCCAAAGAATCCATCTGAAGTCTCACACCAAGTGAGTGAGAGCATTATGAGAGCTTTAGTTTTTAACTTAGAGGGATCATTAGCTTTATTGCCGTATCTAACATTGCTTTGCTGTGACAGAAGGCTCACACCAGCAGCCTGTCAGTCCATGTCATCTAAATAAATGACTGAAAAGGCCAAATGACTTGCCCAAATGAATTTGGTTAATAAGATGTTTTTCAAATTAAAAATACAACATGCTAAGTGGATCTATGATTGTATTGCTCCCTTTATCCAAATAATGTCTCTCACTTCCTCCTCAGATGCCAGAACATGTGAACTCTTCCTCTGGCTTCCTCTCGAGTCTGGCCCACTACCCACTCACTCATGAATGGCACAGAATAATAATAATCAATAATACTAATGCTGCTCTTGCCTGATTTTAATATATGTAATTAAATATACTTTGATTGGACCTAATGGTTCAAAATGTTATTAATAATTCAAGAGTAATCATTTTTGAATGGGTGTGATGCTCTGGAGATTTAGTTGGTTGTAATGTTAAAAGTTCAGTCTTTGGGGTAGAAGTCTGCCTCTTGAATAATACAATTACTCAACTGCTTGATAAGCAGTAGCATATATTTTTTAGATTTCTCTCTTTTTTTGACCACTTGGGGGAGGAAATATGAGCTTCACTTCCTACTTCTGGCCTTACCACATCCAGCATCATCACCCATCATTTGTTCTTTCATTAGTCCTGTTTGTGTCCACCTGTTGAATGTGAGATAAGATAAGATAAGATAAGATAAGATAAGATAAGATAAGATAAGATAAGATAAGATAAGATAAGACTTTATTGATTCCACAGCGGGGAAATTAAGTTGCCAGCAGCCAGCAAGTATTAAAAAAAGGGAAAACAGTGGCACAGAAGGGTCAAGATAAAAAGTATACAGGGTGTAAAAATACCATTGCCAATATTCTTATGAGGAAAAACTACCAATGTCGTATGTTGCATTGCACTTGAGAAATACCATTTCATAGAAAGAACATTGAATTTCATGAGTCTATGTATATGCATATGTGTACAGATTGTCAAAATAGGTGTTTTTACATTACTATGTAGTATAGTCAGTGCTTGAGGAAGTACTCAAATCATTTCAAGGAAAAAGTACCAATAAAAATGTTAAAGTACTTTACTACAAGTAAAAAGCCTGCCTTGAAAATCCTACTGCAGTAAAAGTGCAACCATATTATAAGCTTCATGTAGTTAAAGTGCAGTAAAATATCACCTGTGACCAGAAAATGATTCTGACTTTATTAGATTGTTAATACTGATGCATAAATGTGTATGTATCACTTTAATGTTGTAAGTGCTCAAGGTGGAGATTGTTGTAACTACTTGACATACAGTCAGTTACTTTACCACAGTGGTTTCCCCAGTTTAGAGCTTGACCCGCAGTAAGGGTCACAAATCCGAGAGGTCTTGAAATAATTAATTGGAGAGGAAAGAAGAAAAAATCAAGTTCTGATAAAATTTGCAATCAGTTTTTGGACACTGGACTCTGCTCTTTGTTTCCTGTGAAACACTGGATAACAGTTACCAACAAATTAGAAGTATAAAGTAGCACAAAATCATAATAATCAAGTACAGTACCTCAGGACAGGAACTGTACTTAGTACTTGGCACTGCATGTAGTGTGAGTATATTATGAAACTGGGACAAAAATGTTTCCAGTCTGTTACACAATGTTTGAGTCAAATGTAATCAAAGGAATTATTTTGGAGAGCTGCATCATTTCCCAGACACAGAGAGGACTCTTGTCCCCATGATGTACCAGTGTTGTGAGACAATTTGTCACAGTCCGTGTGTGTGTGCATGTGTGTGTGTGTGTGCATGTGTGTATGTGTGTGTTTATCATCTGCTCATCTCCTTTTGGCCAAGTTTGAAATTGACTGTGGAAAGAAACCACACGTCTCTTTTCAATTCCCATCCCTCCACATCCTCCTCCGGTTCAGCGCCAGTCTTAAGCTGACAACAACAGTAATCAGAATTAACTGGTCTAATTGTGTGTCATCAAACAGAAGATAGACATTAGCAACTTCTGCTCTGATTGAATGTGTGTGTGTGTGTGTGTGTGTGTGTGTGTGTGTGTGTGTGTGTGTGTGTGTGTGTGTGTGTTTTCATGACTTGAACAGATGTTGCGTGGTACCTCAGTTATTTATTGCCACCTGTAAAGTAATGATCTTCTCCAGGTGGAAGTGTTTACTCTACCGGACCTTTTCCTCTTTTCTAACAGGCTGTTGTTGATGCTTGAAGAAGGAAGACGAATTATATATTTCAAAAAAGTGTCTCTGGTTGCTAACTTCTCCTTTGGGTCCGTTGACCTAAAACCAGAGCCTAATTATCCGCTTTTCTCAAGACATCATCTGTTATTTTGAATGAATTAATAATTCATTAATTCATTTTCAATTACCTTGTGTGAACAAGTCGTGATCACCTTCAGAAGTTATCAGAAATCTTAGGGAAAAAAAAGTTCATGTGATTCAGTTTAAGAAAACATTAACGCTGAGCTCTCTTCATGAGCATTGCAGGAATTAAGGGTTTGTCACACATCAGTGCAGATTGTAGTAGTGTGTAGAGGCTGATTAATCTTCAATCAGTGCTCTTGTGAGTATTTGGGGCAGAAAAACTGGAATGTATATGAAGTTAAAATAAACTAAGGACGACTAAACCACAAATGGAGGAATTATGTTCTATCAGGTTTTGGATAGAAAGCCTTTCTAACACGTGGTTAATATTGTAAAAGGATCACAGGATGAGACTGGATGGAAGCTGTGTGTTTGTTTGACCCATCCATCCACCCCGCCTTCCTCCATTTGCAGACTTTCTTGCTCTTTACAATAAGTCACCTTGTTCTGAGGGTCTGTTATTGTTGCGGATGAGTTTACTGTGCTGTTAGTTGAAAGGCTGCTTCACTGAGGGGTGTGACAAAGTATTTGATGCTCTGGGAATGAGACCATCAGCAGCATCAGTTGCGACATGAGGAGCTCAGCAGTGGGATGGTAGTGAACAATGTGGGGTCACACTGTATTCATCATTCACATATAACCAGAGGAACTGGAGTCTGTGTAATGCAAACTATCAAGGCAATTGTGAAATATAGCGTTTATCAACAGTATTCACTGACAGCACATGTAAAGTATGACACACACACACACGAGGCTTTAATAACCTTTATTACTGATAATGGTGAGGCGGTCTGGATTGCAGTGGGTGTCTCGTCCCTCTGCTGACTCGAGCCTGAGCACCTGTACACGGCTGGCTTTATGTTGCCATGAAAATGGACACCTGTGTTTGTCTTGTGTGTTACTGTGACCCAGGAGGGTTTACGAGGGAAATGAGTTGTGACTGTGTAAAGTTCAAACACTGTGTGTGTGTGTGCGTGTGTGTGTGTGTGTGTGTGTGTGTGTGTGTGTGTGTGTGTGTGTGTGTGTGTGTGTGTGTGTTTTCCAAGCTGCTTGTCTGGGTGTGATTTCTTCAGTGTGTGAACGTCAGTAATCATAAATCACAGATTTCTTGTTTCTGTAAATCTTCCTGATGGTGACATTTAGAGCACACTGTGGTAGTGATGTCACTGGAACGGAAACCTTCATACTTATAACCCAACATTTGGAGGCTCGGGACCAAATGTGAAAGCTCCATCATCTACACAAACTGTAATTATGTTTAAAAAAAAATGACATGGCTGCAAATGAAACGTGCTCAGACATTCAGTGATACCAGAGACTGTGAGCAGAGCTGGCTATTCCATGTGCCTTCACTCTTAAACACGGTGGCAGTTTGACAGATGGAGCAGCTTCAGTGTGTGTTTTCAAACTTCCATTGCTTTCACATCATTTTAGAGGACGTGTTTAGGCTCAAGCTGCAAAAAGAACGTTTTGTGCTCGTATTCAACACAGCTTAATTGACAGAAGTAAAAAAACATCTTTTAAACTCACATAAACACAATATATCCTCAACAGTATGCTGTGTAGTTCGATACATTTGTCTAGACAGTGTGATTTAATAGTTTCTGTAATATTCCTATTTTTGTCAGTCTTTAATAAACACCCACAAGCTCAAGGCTGATTAAAGATCACCAGCTTTACATAAGAGGGGAAGTGAGTGTTGAGCTATGAGACTGGACAGGGAGGGTGTCGACATGGTTTAGACAGGAGATTTCACAGCTTTTTAAGGTGGAATGACTTGATATCCTTTCAAAGCACAGTGATTAAATATTGTGCAAAATTGTCATTTTCCTGACAGCAGATACAGTACTTTGAATGATGAATTATTTTGTGCAAGGAAGAGAAGAAAGCTTGTCAGAGCAGACCAGCAGACAGACAACAGATTGGGTAAAGACAGAAAAGCAGCAACATGCAAAACGTTGAGCTCAGAAACTATAAATGTTTGTATCAGATTGTAACAGCAGAATTTTGCTGTTAACTGTTCATATTAAAATTGTAAATGCAAATTAAAAAGTATTGGTTATTTGTTAATCTACTATAATTATTACTTTAGAAATAGAAATTGCTTTCATCTGGTAAAGGGTGCATGCTCGATGTAACATTTACCAGTTTGATTTTCCATATAAAAATTAATTAGCCCTCATAAATGCCTAGCTTAAAAGAGGGTTAATTACCCTCCACTTTGTATTGGGCAAACCATGTACGAAAACAACGACTGCATCTCTGATTCTATACTTTCATCTGAGACAGTTCATCAGCTTTTAAGGTCTCTGTGTTTATGGAAATTTATCAATTTGATAGTGATAGGCTGCTTTCTATAATCTGAATTTAGAGTTGTTTTTTCTTTATTCAGGTGTCAGCAGCTGGTGCACATTCCCCCATGACAAAAGTAGGCTAGCTAAATAGGCTAATGTATGTAGTGAGCCTATTTGGAAAAGTATCATAAATACCTCTCAAGCTATATGCCATATGTCTATACATTTACATGAGCACTAATGAATCAAAAGTTGGCATAGGTGCCTCAGTAGATCATATATGGCATTGACTCCAAAGACTCCTTCAGGCATGAATTCCTTTCCTGCCTACCAACAAGGACTTTGTATCTTTAGTTAGCAGTGCAGCCATGCTCCTCAGTTGTGCTGCCCAGTAACAGTTTACGGTTTCTTGTTTAGCCAGAGAAACTTTGATAGAAGAGTTTTAAAAATAGAACTAGGACTTCATTGTTGTTGATTAGCTTTAAGGGGGGGTGGTTGTTGAGTTACAGAAGCAAGAGGAACACTGGATATACAGGAAGAGACATCAAGGCTTCTCATTAGCTTTGAAGGCAACTACTAACATGATGAACACATCAATAAAACACCAACAACTCTGAGCTCTTGTCGTCATTTTGCAGTGAAGTTCGCCTCTGTCTTACCTCTCTGTCTCTCTCATTCTCTCCCTCAGAAACCTGTCCAGGAATCCCCAGATGACCACATTGTCCTGGCAGATCTTTGACAACTTGCAGCTTCTGGAACTGTAAGTTGACCGTTGTCTTTTAGATACAGTTGATACATCATGTCCACACTGTCCTCAGTTCATTGTTACAGACAATCACAACAAAAAGTCTGTATAGTGTACATAGCTACAAGAAAGGTGGTGGGTTCACTTACTGACAGAAACCCAAATGTCCGCATGATGTCTGCTTTCTGTCAACAAACTCACTGACCAGAAAATGCTTAAAAGGTTACAGGTGATTTTCGGGTTGTATTAGGCGCAGCAGAGAAAGGAGAATGATAGGAGCAATCAAGATGTCTCACATATTAGCGGCTTGAAGAGCATTTCAGTTAGAGCTTTTCTTCAAACTGGCTCTGCATTGCTTGCAGTGTTTATATAGATGGTCAAGATATCCATCCATGGATATTTCCAAACATTAACATTTGGTGGCACAGTGGGACAGTGGTAACACTGTCGCCTCACAGCTAGAAGGTCCCAGATTTGATTCCCGCCTGGGGCGCTTTGGGCGCTGGGGGTCGTGTCCTCCACCATGCCTTCGGTGCCTGCTGCCCTTTATCTCAAGGAAAGGGGAATTTCTGTGTGGAGTTTGCATGTTCTCCCCATGTTCACCTGGGGTGTATCCTCCACAAAAAACCCCCACTAAAAACATGCATGAAGATCACCACCTGACCGAATGGTGACAAAAAAGGAACTGGCGCCGCTGTTGACTGGCAGCCCAGCGCTCCTGGTCTGCCACGGAGGATGGGCTTACCAGGATGGGTCAAATGCGGAGGAATAATTTCACTGAAGCATGTGCATGATGTGTTGTTGTTGTGTTCTTCAAAGCATGGCATGTGCATCTGTTGTGATTAATAAAGTAAAGTTCTTCTTCTCTTCTTCTTCTTCTTCTTAACACTGACGTTCCTGTATTAACCTTGACCTCTGAAATCAGAAGTGTGGAATGACTTGTTGACTTGAGTGTGCATGCGTATGTATGTATGTGTCCACAGATTGATATTAACTTCATTTCCCTTTCACGCAGACAGTTTTTTGTAGCAGTGCAAAGAAATCTGTCAGTAGGTTGAGCAGTAACTCTACTGACTCAGCATGACATTATGATAATTAGACTGACAATAACCTTATACTATCATGTTCAGAGCAATATTGCAAGTCTTCATGTGAAAGATTTAAATATAAAGGAGGAGGGTTTCCTTACTTGTCTCTTGTGGCTGTAGATGTCTTCAGTTAGGTAACATGCTACTCTTCATTTCCATTTCAAAGGGACACACTTGTTTTTTCATTTCCTCTTGTGATTGCCCTGTCCTTGTCTTTAAGTCTTGGATGTGGATGTGTGCTTTTCCACTGCTCACATTCATTCTGTTTTCATTGAAAAGTAACACATGGCTGCTCTCCAGGGTGCTGAATCCTCTGTCCTGCTATTTTACCTCAATTTACTTCCATAGATTGTCGCAAATTATCAGAATGGCAGCTCTTGAGTAACACATCTGCTTCTGTTGCTTTTTCCCCTTTCCGTTTCATATAAACCAGCATCGAAAATGGTGTCAGTTTTTTAGGAAACATAAATGCTTTATTCTGTGAATATTACCATAGCAGCTTGTTAAGGCACACTGTACCGCCGTTTATGTGCTCTGCATGATTCATGACCTAAATTACTGCTCCTTCAGACAGTCAGTGAGGACAGCAGTAAACTTACTGGGCTGAGATGTTTTTTATGTCTTGTCATCTGGCCAGATGCCAGAGAAACATCAGGGACATCAGAGGAAAGCAGATGAAGAATGCAAAATGTTCATCTTTACTGGACAGATCAGAGGCTGCGACTGTATCACAGCACAACAAAACGCAGGGCCGAGGTATTTTTCAGCGAAATATGGAGTAACTTCAGTAGATATGATGTGTGCGCGGCGACGTGAATGTGAGAAAGTCAGAGTTGAAGAGGCAGCAGCAAAATGGCTGTTATTTTCAATGTCAGCAGCCAACTTTGAAGTAAAAAAGGAAAGCCAGCATGAATGTCAGCAGTTTGTAGGATATTCATAACGCAGAATCCTTGAGATGACTCAAGGTGTGATACCCTTGAAGAGGCTACCCCCCGCCCCCCCTCCAAACGCCAAGGATAAAAGACTGTGTAACCAGCTCTGACCACATACCAAAACAAAGACTGGTATCTACGTTTAAGAAGATCAAAGCTCTCCTGGAGGAGACAGAAGACACGACTGATTAGTAACTGGCTGCAAATGGCCCTGTTTGAAGTTACACCGGACTCCCTGACAGCTGGACAATTGGACTCCCGCTGTGCCCAGCACCGAACAATCCAGGCTTTGTTTCAAAGCTGCATGAAATTTCTCGTACAGAACACTTGAAGATTTAGCAAAATTGGATTAAAAGAAAAAATAATCCAACATTACTGCAAAATGGACAGAGCCAAAAATGGCCGGGCGGGAGGTGGTTCCCCAGGGTGACAAGTGTCCATGTTTGGGATGTAAACTACTGAGTTTCCTAACTAGACTTTCTGCATAAAAGGCTGCCACTAAACATGCAAAGTGGACTTCCTTGTCACTGCACACCGCACATGGCAGGCCTCTGCAGCGCCTCCTAAATTTATCACTGCTTTTACCAGCTGCTCCAGTGACGGCCACTGCTAAGTTTCACCTCCATTGTTGTTAGTTAGCATTTATTGTGTCTTTGTTGGTTAGAAATGGTTTTATCCATAGTCAGAATCCTGTTATTTTCCTGTAATAGGACAGTCCTGTAGCTTTTTCAGCCCTTTTACACATCAGGTTCTTTGAGCTTCACTCAACTGAGTTAAAATTAATTTCTTTCCCACAATCCCTTTTGCCTGATCACTAAGAGACACAGTGTGTTGACGCTACTTTGAGTCTGAAATTATATCGACAAAAGAACAATTACGATTGGCTCTGCACAATAATTCGGCCATATTCCCCAAACTGAGCAAAATCTTGCCTACGCCTTCAATACATTGTGTCATGCTATGTCATGTGATGTCACACTATATCAGATCACATCATATGACTGCTAATCACAGAGCTGTCGCGATGGATCCTCATTTGAGCCGAGTTGTGGGAATAATGCATAGCCTTGAAATAATGAGTGATGCTGGAATCGCTTGCAGGAGTGCACCAGCCAGAG
Source organism: Chaetodon trifasciatus (assembly GCA_037975065.1). Classification (NCBI taxonomy): domain Eukaryota; kingdom Metazoa; phylum Chordata; class Actinopteri; order Chaetodontiformes; family Chaetodontidae; genus Chaetodon; species Chaetodon trifasciatus. The sequence goes on along the minus strand of JBBMOE010000002.1, from coordinate 2,417,649 downwards.
TCTTTGCTGTGGATAATGGCGAGGGGTTGTTTGCGGCTGTGTGTGTCTCTGGTTCTGCTTTTGTCAGCGATTCTGCCAGTGTTGCCCGGGTTTGGTATCTCACATGGAGTCAACCCCAAGCATCTATGTTGGGGGAGGTGCAGGATGGTAGCATGGGCAGAAATTTGTGCATAGAGAAAATCAGGTGGGCCAGGCCTGTCCAAGATCAGTCATACTCAATAGGTTTTGAGACTTATTTTAAGTAAAACAGGCCATTACAGCTATACTTGCCCGAATGCACCACAAGCTATACGTCATTAGAGGTAATGTTCCAGTCAAACATTAACAGCATCACATGGCCTGGCACAACAGCCATATATTCACACGCACACACTGCAACCATCACCCTAGCATTTAATGATGGGAGGGGGATCAATGGCACTTGCGTTTTATCCCCATAAGGAAGACAAGCTGCCACAATGTGACTTTGTAAACAGATGTATGCCCCCCATGTATTAAATGTCCACATACACACACGAACACACACAGCTGACAGATGCAACAGCATCAATGACAGTTTAACATAACCTGACATGACATTCACATGAACCATGCATCCACACACACACACACACACACACACACACACACACACACACACACACACACACACACACACACACACACACACCACAGGTGCGAGGCCTTTCACTGTGAATGCATGTGGGAGCCCTGGAGGGACTGCAGCATTGCCAAACAGGCCAGAATTGAGCTCTGTTGTGAAACAGGGCCAATGTATAAGGAATCATCCAGAGGGTCAGTCTGTCATGCACAGAGGAGACCAAAGCCCATTGTTAGCATTGGTGCACATGGAAATTCAAAAGTTGTCTGAACAAATTTGAAAAGTATTTTCCCAAATTCTCACCAGAAATGCAAATGAAATGATGTTGTGAAGATGTAAAACTTGGAGCAATAGTATGAGCCACATAAGGCAGGCAGTATGGGGTTTAGTACAGCTGTTTCTACACTTGCAATTGTGCTGTGGCCTGCCTGTCACAACTGCTGCCTGTTGGCAACAGTGTAGGAGACAGGGCCCGAAGTATAGCTATTGGCAACTTACTACAAAACTGTGACATTTTATGTTTAGATGAAACCTTTTTTTACCTAAACAGAAAACTGGGAAAATTTACCTCTTTCAATTACAATTTCCATGCGGCTGGTGAATCCACAACTGATCTTACTATGGGAATAGTGAGAGGAAGGATAGCAGGTGTGGCTATACTATAGCACAAAAACATGAACTGTTGCCAGACTCTGTGTTGTCTGCTACTCTTGCGACTGTCATCAAGGACAAAGCTGGCAAGGTTGAGAGCCTGGATAATTGGAGGCCAAATGCACCAGCCAGTGTGATATCTAAAGTTCTGGCAAGGATTGTGTTAGGCTGTTTATGTGAGTGTACTGGTACCATAGACAAGCAGTTTGGCTTCAAAGGCAAGCATTGTGCATTTATGTATCTGGGTCTTAAAAAAAAGTTTTTGAAATTTTTAGAGTAGAAATCAAACTAGCGCAAAAAGGGGACCTCAACTTTTCAGATTTTTATCTGCGTGTTTGTAATAAAACATAATACCTGGCGCACTTCATCACAGACCAAATGTCTGATGTATTTTATCTTTTTTATCTATCAGCTAACATGTTGGTTAAAAAAAAAGGTCTTTGAGGTACTAAGACTCTTTAGAGAATCGCACGCCACTTGTGTGCCAGGTTAAAAAGGTGAGTTTACATAGGCCTCAGGTTGGCTGTCATGTGTGAAGACAGCACCTTGCATGGTACCTCACTGCTGTCACTGTGTGACTAAATGAGAGGCAAAATGTAAAACGCTTTGTCTAAAATCACTATAAACACAGTCCATTTATTATACACTTTACTATTATGCAATGATATGCTGATGATCTGCTATGGGAATTTTAATCACCAACATTTCTCTCACCAAATTTTGGCAAGTGACGTGAAATGAACAGAAGGTCTGAACTCCACAAATTTAATGTTTTGTGTTACTGGAAAGTATAAGGTCAAGTGACTATGATAACTTGATCAGAGCAGCTGGCATTAGAATTGGAAGCTTTCTAACTCTGGCAGCTCTGCGTGTCACTTAAAGCATTTTATAAAGACTTCAATTTTCTTCATCTCAATTACTTCAAGTTCTTTACAGCCATATGCACAACAATTACAGCAAAGCAGACCTTGGCAGTGGAATTCAGTCTCCCTCCAACAATGCTTACACAAATATAAAAAGAAAATCACATAAATTTGAATCAGTGACATAATGAGATACAATAACAAAGAGACTGAAATATAGGAATAAGATATAATGTAAAACTTTAGATGCAAGTTGCAATAATCTGGGTCCATGCAGGTTGCAAAAAACTGCACTTGACATTTTTACGGAAAGAATTTTGACTCTAGGTCAAACCGTTTTTGAGATAATTGCAAAAACATAAACCTGATTATTACAGCATCACAGGTCAATGAGTGTCGTTATATGTGACGGAGTAGTGAGTGGCATTTGCAACCCACCTGCCAATTTTTGTTGCTTGTAGGTCTCATAGTTTTTGCTGCACAAACACCTTTAGCAGGGGAAAATAATAACATATATATATTTGTTTATTTCTTTTTACTTTATGTGAACATGGAGCACCAGGTTAAGTGCACTGAGAATGCTATTGGGTTCATCATTTAATAACCAGGTTGAACAACAAGACCAACCGCTGCTTTATGCTTTTATTATGGTAGCATTGTTTCTGCTAAAGGAGACTCTCAGGTTCAGCTATCTTACTGTTTACCATTGGCTCCACTGATTTGAACAGTGAAATTTCAGTTTTTGTTGTGACTGCAGCTGTGGGTAATGTGACAGAAGCACCACTGCCTGTGAGGCAGTGTGAAGACGTATATGTGCATCACACCATGTTCTGCCAACAGGAGCCTGTAAAGGTGCTGCTGGCTATTCTCGTTGAGATATTTAAAGCAGTGCTGCCGGGATGTTAATAGTGTGATATTTCAAGCTATGAGCTAGTTCAGGCTGCAGGGATTATTCGCAGCCCTGAGTGTGCAGTGCGACACACACGCACACACACACACAGTGAAACATAGGTTACCAGAGGTCAACACTCTCTTACTGGCTCCTGTGAATGTTTTTAGTGCTGGATTTGTTTGCTTTTTTGGGTATCAAGAATTCTAAGATTCATGTTTTCACACCAACTTCTGCTTAAGAGCTATTATAGACATTAGGACATGTGGCATTAATATTTCTAAAGCTACAGTTATTCTAGTTATGGGTTGTTTTGAATACATTATATTTAACATTTGTACGATTTCCTCCCCTCCCTCTGTGCCTCTCCTTCCTAATTTCAGGTCTCAGTCCATGTTTTTAATGCAACTGCCAAACTCAATTTAGTCAAACCTTTCTAAATGTCATAAAAAAATAAAAAGCAACTTTCCATCAGAAAAGATTGAAGCAACAAGTGAAGCAAATGTCATGAAAAGAACATCCTGCACAAATGTGGAAGTTGGAGTCTTTTAAGTACAGATAAGTCCCAAGCCACTTTCTGTGGACTTGGAGACATGCAGTTTGAGGACAGCAGTGTTAATCTTTATGAGCAGCCTGAGTGGTTGTTTCACAGGTTTGACACACAGCAGCTGGAAAGGTAGAGCTGCTGCTACGTGACTTTTTTCAAATGCACCTCATCTCACCAGCACTACTACTACTGCACAGACACACGCACACACACATGCTTACACACACATTATTGTGCTTTTTACTGCACTACATTTATTTGATATCTTAAGATACTTCTTACTTTAGAGATTCAGATCAAAATAAAGTATAATCAACAAGTAAATGCATTATCACAGAGTAAGATAAGACTTCATGGTGAATAAGCTCACAAGCAGCCGTGAGATACAGCTGTGTTGCTATGAATTTTTACATCAATATGCAGCCGAATTGAAGCAGAATGAATGGGAAACTGAATTAAGAAACTTTGGGGTGTTTTAAATATATGTCAAACTTTCAGTCTTGTGGACTTTGTGGATTTGTTGATGCTGAATTGTCAAGCAGATAATGTTATGCCTGATGCACACTAGAGGATTTTCAAATCTTACCTTATTTGAAAAATGTGGGAGGCCACATTTAACCAGTGCTTTTAACCAGTTTTTAACATTTTAATCCTAAAAATGCACATGCCAGACAGTTCAGTCAAGACACAGGACCACACAGTTAGACTAAACCATGTCAGAGTGGTGATTGCATGATCAAATGTGACTTCAAAAAAAAAACAAACATGGAGGAGAAAGAGAGCAAAAACTCTGGAGGAACAACAAGAACATTTGGGCGGATAATCTGTTCAGACCAGTGTGGGATCAGGAACACGCTTATGATTGTCAGGCAAGAATCAGACCCAAAATCTGTCCAATTATCCTAGAGTGTGGCACCAGCGTTAGGGTGATGAGTTGGTCTTCAACATTATGTTTTTCTTGACGTTGCTTGTTTCTTTTCTTGAGGGATTTTAGTGTTGCAAGACTGTTGGGGAACTTTGTGGAGATGTTGGCTGGATTTGTATAAGCTTGTTTGTTTCTCATACTTGAGATCTGATGATTCATTCACAGATAACTGAGCAAGCTTGATTTGATCACTGATGAATTGACACAGGCCTGGATTATGTGGGTTTTAAAATTTTCTTAAAATGTATCAGTTGTCAGAGCAACAAGTCCTAAAACCAAACTAACGTGCAGTAAGATGGATGTTGACCAAGGCTTTTTTTTTTTTTTTGGTGAATCTCTATATATAAAGTCATTTTCTTTCTTTGGTCTATAATGAAATGATGAGGATGATTTTCCAGTAAAATAACCAGGATTCTGATGAGAACATGCTGGTTATTGAGAAAACAAAAAAAAGACTTCAAACAATGCACAACCAGATTTGGCGATTTGGAATTTTTCTGATAAGCTGATGGATGTTTGTGTTTCTTCACGGGTAAATCCAGCTGGCTGAAAAATGCATCGGAATGAGGCTGAAAACAGGGCTGTTTTCCGCACTATGAAAAGATGATTTTTTTGGAGACGCAAGGCAGGAGCCCACACAAAATGAACTCTAACAATAATGGAAGTGTGGAAACCATTTTATGGCCATTAAAGTATTGCCCCAGTATATGCTGGGAGGCATAGCTCCACACCAACCTCATGTACTGCAAGTGCAATCATAGGATCAGCAGTCAGCCAGTGTTAGGAGCGCTGATTCTGACTCTCTGCTCTTGATGGTGTTATTTCAGAATGAGGGCACATGGTTACAAGATAACATAACACAAACTGAACAAATCAACTGTGTTTAAAGAGGCAAATAAGCTGCATGAGAATTAACAGCATCATTTCAATAAGTTAAGCTACGTTTGACCAACAGATGTCCTGATTCGTGTTCAGGTGCAGTTATAATTTATAAGGATATATAAATATCTCTCAGAAAATATGATCTATTCTTTAAATAACAGGAGTGAAATATAAATAAAATAAGTTTGTTAATCAGTGAAAATGAAATGGAAATGCAATACAATGCAATTACACACACGAGAAACACAAATGAAGACATCTCACTTTGGTCAGTGGCTTCAATATCAATAAAGAAATCCAGAGGTCAGAGTGCTCACTCAGTTTCACATCCAAGGTACTTGAAGGTGCTCTTTAAAGATGAATGAACTGACAGGAAGTGTTCGTTAGGCACTGCAGAGCACGCAGATAAATCATGTTAAAGCCTTTATCGGGCATACTAATGGTTTAAAATGATGAAAGGTTTTGACCTTAACACGGTGGAGATAATTATAAACAAACTCATGACATCTGCTTCACAATGCAGACAACAGACCTGAATTAAACATCATTTCAGCCTCTCAGCCTGTGAGCAGAATGGACAGCTCCTCCCTGTGCTTGGAACCAGATGTGCTCTGTGTCTGTTTGAGCTATCACCCCTTGTCCAGTCCTGCACTGGAGGTCAGCCACCCGCTTCTCAAAGGATGACTTGTACAGCGACCTGTGACACCTTAATATAACTGTAGAGCAGCTGTTTCTCTCCTTTCTTCTTTCCTTCCTCCTGCAGAGCTGATCTGGCCCAGCTCAGGTGCTCTAAAGGAAAGTAGATGGCCCTCCTCCCCCTGCCACTATCCAGCAGCTGGAGTGTCATTCATGGAGGGGAGAATGTACTCACAGACATCATCAGACAGGCCATGATTCTCAGCTTTAAGTGGTCGACAGGGACTCGTAGATCAAGGGCCTGTTCTTCCAACACGGTTTAACTAATCCAGACTTGCATGTATGAAGTTAGTGAGTGCTCTTATTTTGAAATAAAGGCAAATTGAATAGAGAGTTTAAGGCTTGATCAGTATGTCTAGTGCTGATCATTGATGTTACATAAGGAAGTGTGTTGGGAACCTGCCCAGCATGCAATAGGACAGAAGATTAATGGACATGAGTGTTTCTGCGTTGTGAATGTTATTTTGTTCTGCATTGCGCTCCACAATATTTCCACTGTTCCAGTCAAACATTAGACACCAGTGAATGTGGTCAGACTGCAAATGGTGTTGGATCGTGATTGGTGGGGTTTTCTCCCCCCATGAATATGTATGACACTTTTCAGTGATAGTCATAAGCCTGAAATGAAAATGAAATCTCAATCCAATCCCTCAAAAAGCAGCTTTAATTGCATGAACAGTTTTCATCAAATTGAGTTCTGCAGTTAATAAGTTTCAAATGAGAAATTTCCATTTTAACGTCAAATGAAGTGACAGATGTTCTGGCTCCACTGGTCTTTAGAACAGTTTAGTGTGGCCTTCAGAGTCTGCCAGGCCTGAATAACAGACTTATAGAAAGGTGTGAGTCCAGTCAGCTCTGCCTCCTGTGAGCACAGCGGGAACAGGTTTTCATCTTGTCCCAGATGGCCAGCTCTCCTCAAGAGCAGTGACCAGGTTACTGACCACTAAAAGCCTTCCTCTGTAAGACATGTGGGCTGGCAGCCACCTGCGCTCCTGTCACTCACCGTCTCCAGCACACTCTCCCAGTCCATGGTGTGATACTCCTTTATACCCGTATAAACTCACAGAACCTTCACTGCCCCCTTCTTCTACCTCAAACCACTTGGCAGACTGGGGTCTACCCCGTCCATCTACTCCCCCATCCTTACTCTTACCCCAGTTTACCTTTGCAGACAAGCCTCTCTGATCCATACTCAAATGATCAACTAAAGGCTGGACCTCCCCCTGCCTCAGAATAGACATGTTGACATCATCCACATGGGCAGACACTACAATAAGCTGGGTCTGCACCCAGCAGAGAGAACCCCCTCAGCCTGAACCTTAAGGGTCGTCCACAGCAAGAACAATAACAATAATAATGACAATCGCATTGTGAGTATCCACATGGAACAATAACAGTCTGTAAACACTGGCACCAAGCACATGCCGCATGCTCCAGTTGTGGCAGCAGCTGAGAAAAGCGGATATTGATTACTGGTGGATGTTGCACAGAGAAACAAAAAGAAAACTGGAAGGATACAGGATCTCTAAATTCCTCAAAGACAAGAGCAGTTTAGGAGAATCCAACACCCAAATTGTTGTCTTTTGAAGACAAATTTTCCTGGTGAACGTCAAAGAGGACATCAGTAAGGACAAACAAACTTCAGCAAACCCATCAGTGCCCTTTGACCCTTTGGCAGTATGTCTCAGGTAAAGTGACATTTTTTTCTGTGTAATTAGCAGCCTAATCTTACATTAAATAAGCACTTAATAATTGTTGTAGTGTTGTATTGTTGCAGTAGCCAAGTCTGTGTTTTCTTGAACCTCAGTGATCAGTCTCTGCAATGTCATCTACCATGTTGAAAGTGACACCCTGTCTCCTCTAATGTATCGTATCATTGTGAAGGGGGTTACTTGTTTGCACAAGCACACACTGACACAAAAAGTGCTGTCATCACTGATCTCACGTTTCAACAACAATCTCCTATAATCTCCTATGTGTGTGTGTATGTGTGTGCGCTTATACAGCTATCTTTTAGGGAATCACTTTTAGGGTTCATAATTTCTGGATTTTTCATAGAAATGGGATGAACAAATTCAGAATGTCCTTTATTGTGCCACATTTACTTGTCATTTCTATTTATGCTTCAGATTTTTATGTTTCATTATTCGGAAATTGATGGAACAGGACATTAAACTGTGTGTAGTAGCGTGTGGCCTGGATTAATTGCTTGTTTGGACAGTCTTGGCCAGCTGTAATTAAAACAAATGCATTACTGCAAGGAGAAAGAAAACACAGGTTTTTGTCCATTAAACATTAACATTGATTATGTTTTTCATTACATAATGAGAAGATGAAGAGCAGGTGAGCCGTGGCAGCAGGCAACTTAACGCTAGCAGTGTAATTCCCGTATTGTTCCATTACACTTTGATCTACATTTTAGCATAGATGGAGGATTATTGTTCAATGAGGATGCAGCACAGAAAAACTTAAAGAAGAGCATGAACCCTAACTACTACAAACCATTGAATAAATGCAGGCACTACTCAATGCATGAATGAAACCATGAATACAGCAGGAACAATGACCGGCTGGATGAGGACCATTGTGTACCAGCTAAAGCAGCGAATGATGGCCTGATGTATTAACTTGGGGAAACACAAGCTTGACTTTTGTCATGTTAGAAATGCAGCCAGACTTGAGCAGATTTCTTGTAGGAGGTTTCTTTCTTTCGGTGTTGGTTGGATGGTGTCCTTCAGCCCTTTGGATACAGCTCAGGATTCATCTGAGTTCTGGGTGAAGGAAGCATGCAGGTCTCATTTGAATGGGCCATCAGCCCGCTCACTCAGGATGAGGCACAGAGCCAGAGGGAAGAGGGTCAAGAGCCATGAAGTCAAGAGATGAAGAAAAAGGACACTGTAGGGCCGTAAATTCTCTTGTTTTTTAGTCTTCTGCAAAACAACCTGAGCAGTGGTGTCTAAAGTCAATGACGTGAAACTTCACCCCTCACAGCCTAAATCTATCTTGTCCTAATTCGTTTCTTTTTTCCTGTTTCTGTTCTGAAGAATTAAGTGTCAAGCTTGGTCTCCTCAGTTGCTGAAAGATACGGAGCGCCTTTTATCAATAAACAGAATGTCATCCACTGAGTAGTGAGTAACAGAGAGTGTTAACCCAGGTTTAAATGTCATAAAAGGCAATAATGTCCACCATCTGATTTTATGGCACAATACATACACATGTACATATATTAGGTCTATGCATATGTATACCTACAGGCATAGCAAATTAAAGGAGTAGAATTGACACATGACAGTGTCAATACATGTCAGTGCTCCTTGTGTCACAGCAATGTGTCTTTGTTTCTTCCCCCTTGAGGGGGATGAAAAGCAAAGGGGAGCACATTAACCCCCTAACAGGCATACACATGTACACACAGGGTGCAGCAGACAGATTTCAATTCACATTTTCTCTTATTGCAAGCAATTATCAATTTTCTGGCTAGACGTGCACACAACAATTGTCTACTCAAAGACTTCAGACTCTCCATCTCTGTGTTTTATGGATTTGTGGACATGTGTGGTCAGTTCCAATTAGTTCAGCATGTTAACTCAAAACTTTGCACTGTTTTCATGCTGTTAATTACACATCTCAATTAATGTGCATTTCAGTCCTCCATTGCAAAGTCAGTCCCTTTTTTGCTCTCCTGTGCTGTGTGCTGTGGTAGCATCAGGTCAGTTTGAGGCCTGTCAGTCATTACTTGGTCGCTTGTCAGTTAACATTCCATAAGTACCATCCTTGAGTCCTGGCAGGGCGTATTTTGTGACCCAGAGGTCAACTGGGCAATTAGATCAGGAAAGGTTTGCTCCATCCTCAGTGAAAGAGGAAAAATTGGTCATCATCATCACCATCATCATGCTACAGCAGCATGCTCTACTTCATTCAATCCAAATGGACAATCCAAATCGATTTTGGGACACATTCCTGTGCAGAGTCACACTGTGGCCCTTCTTGGTCCGCACCCAGAATCTCCACAGTGTTCAGCAAGAGGCTATTCCAGACTAAGATGCGCTGTGCCAGACCCAAACTGGCTACAAACAAAAGCTTTTGCATCCTTGCCAGCTCATAATATCAGCTCCTGGGAAAGAACAGGAATGAAATTTTTCAACATGCTTCTTTTAAAAATAAGGGTTCATGCAATAACAGAGTCATGCAATGTTCAGCGTCAAACTTTGACGCTTGCTCAAGTCATAGAGACTCATAGTATTCATATATTCCTTGTATACAAGTGTAAATTCTGACCTTATGATTGTCCCAGAGGAAAGGTCAGGGGGTCACAGAAGTAATCAAGAATCCTACTCAGACTGACCCAGTTGCAGTAGCCGCCCTTGGGACTAACGCTCCCACTTTGTATGAGGGCTCATGGCTCTCCCACTGTGAAATCGCACTCATAAAAAGCTGGAGGGCTCCCTGATTGACCGTTTGAGCTCTTTATGCACAATTTCTATGTGCCTGTTCCTCTGCAGACTTTGCTCAAGGGAAAAACCCACAATGTATAGTGTTGTGATATTAAAACGACGTCAGTGGAATTTGTTGTATAGTTTCCAACTTGTGGGATGTAGTTAGTGCAGCCTACTGGCCATAGTTGTTCCCACAGTTTGTTATACCCACACTATTTCCTGTCCCTCTTGCTTTCTGCCACAGCATTCCACCTCGTGAAATTCAGTCTGTGTGCACCATCAGGATGGACATTAGCTCTGCACCACTGACTGACTGGCCTCTGTGCTATCAGGGCACATTTAAATTCAAAGATAATAAAGCCTTATTCAGATGGGGCCAACAGATGAACTCTTCATAAATTGAAAAGAGATGCATAACAGATTTGTTATTAAAGTAAAGATATCAGGACAGCTTCATCAGAGCTGACCCTCTTCTACAGATAACACCAGTGTCTCTCTAATGGAAATTCTCTCTTCTTTTGTCATTTAATGACGGTAGCTGGCATGGAATTATAAAATCAAGTGGTGCCACACCATGCCTCAGACATGCTAATGTGAGCAACTGAATAAAAGCCAGTAGAACAAGAGTAATCAGACACAAACACTGTGATCCTGAGAGGAGTTTGTTATAGTTTCTATCTTGGCTGAGATTCTATTTGTCACCAGCAGTAACACCTCCCAGCACACAGAACCTGCCAGTAGGGCTGCTCAATTATGGCAAAAATCTAAATCATGATTATTTTTATTATTTTGGTCAGTGTTGAGATTATGATTATTTAACATGATTACTTTGGAAACATCATGCATGTACTGAATTTTAGACTAAAGCTTGTCTTTTTAACAGTGGGTTTTCTTGAACTTTAAATATAATTTATTTGTAGAATATTTTTTATTCTATTCGGTTCTATCTGCATGATGAGTCTGAATATTTCCAACTCATTCAGTAGTGAACGTGCTTGGCGACCGGCGTCACACTGTCATCTCTGGCCACCTTATGTACACACAGTCATCGCTGTAGAGAGCTGACACATACGCAGTCGCTCTTCTAAATTATTTATAGGAGGATTTGGGACTGCCATAGTGTGGCATGATCATCCCTGCTGCTCTCCCAACACAAATTCACTGTGTATGAGTGTGTATGTGTGCACTCACTGTGCACACCTGTCTTCTTCCTGTCGAACGGCATAATTGGTTTTACCTCTTTTGTTGACCAAAGGCTCTGTTTCTGTCATCTTGGCTCGGGCTGAAACTTAACATGCCACAGCCTGGCTGAGAGTGAGTTTGGGCTTATAGGAAGGGATGAAAGCACACTGCTGTAAATGAAAGGGGTAATGGTAATGATAATGCAGCACAATAACCATTTTATGGCCATTATCTTGTTCCCATAATCATGGGAAGCCAAAATCCTAACTGAAAATAAAATTTGATTAATTGCCCAGCATGAAGAGTGTGTGTGTGTGTGTGTGTGTGTGTGTGTGTGTGTGTATGTGTGTGTGAGAGAGAGAGAGAGAGGTGCTGTCAGAGGAGAAGGCATATTTGGAAATTGGTCATAATCATGCAGTTTTATCTCAATCTTATCTCAATTTTCTTGCTGTATTGAGAAATTTAAGTTTTTGAGGATACCCTTCTGTTTGTTGTTTGTTATTTGGCTCTATCTCAGTCTGTTTTTTATTCTGTGTAATTCAGGCCGTATTTCAGTCCTCAGGCTTTTTACTGCAGACAAATGCAGTTTGTTCTATTTATCAAACCTGTGGCTATGGCTGTAATAATGCACCTATTGATCTCAAGGTTGGGTATAAACAAGGGACTGTGTGTGTGTGTGTGTGTGTGTGTGTGTGTGTGTGTGTGTGTGTGTGTGTGTGTGTGCGTGTGTGTGTGTGTGTGTGTGTGTGCGTGCGTGCTTGGGTGTGTGCAATCAGCTAGGGGTACAGATCAACAAATGTTCATTACTCTTGCCCCTTCCCCTTGGCAAACACACCAACACACACACTAGATAGCTAGCATTCATCACAGCATGCCTGCAGGGTGGTAAAAAACTACTCAATCTTGTGTGTTTGTGTGTGTGTGTGTGTGTGTGTGTGTGTGTATGTGTGTGTGTGTGCATGTGTGCGTGCATGCACGTGTGTAAGTTTGTGTATATGTGTGTTTGTACAGTACATGAAACAGTGAATATACTGCATGTGTATGGAGCCCTAAAAATGGCAAAAGGCAGTAAAATGCTGTGAGACAAGTTAAAAAATATAATGGAATACATCAGCAAATAATACTGTTAGAATATTAAAACGTACTGTAAAAGGAAATATAAGCTTTATACTTTACTTTTCACCTCAAATCAGTGGGTGTAAAATGCTCTCTGGTGATCAAATAAATGACTCCTTTTAACTCATTAGTTTTCCTTTTTTTCATCATGGCACAAGCTTAACCATTTATCCATTCCCTATTTTTCACAATCTTGACCATTTTAGCCAGCTAAATGTGTCAGTGTTAGCTTGTCAGCTGAAACGCTTTAGCCACCATTACAAGATATTCATTTACTACTTTCTCCACCAAAATTATTCATTTTCCCAATAGGCCTGCTGATAATGTCCATGTAGCCCAAGGTCAGGGACTGGTCCAGCATGTCTGTGCATGTGTGTGTATAGAAATAGCTTGGAAACACTGGTAGCTAACTTCAGCATGAGCTAAACACAATGCACACTAGCCCCTTTAGCCAGCTGCATATTTGGAGTTGGCTGTCTTCATAAGACTACACTCTGTGCAGGTAATGTTATTAATACTTTTCACTGCTGTAGCATATCTGTATAAACCTGTGCCGCTAGCATTTTAGCAATCAGCTAAATAATAAAATGAGTCAGTGGAGTTGTCATTTATTTCATTGCCAAATTTGGTCGCAAATGAGTATGTGTCCATGTGTTTGCACATAGTGTCTATTCCTATATCTGCTCCTGTTTAACATGCATTATAGTGTATCTCACTGTGTCTGTTTCTATGTGGAGATGATGATGAAAGTGTCCTTCCCCTGAAGCTGTCCCCAGTAAACCATCTAGATGCTGTTATATGGCAATCTCTCCCCTGTCAACGACATGATCAACTGAAGTGTAACTACTTGTTTCACTGCAGGAAAAAAAAAAAAAAAAAAAAGATGCCCTCTCGTTCCTGCTCTCCGTCCTTCACACCTCCATGAATCTTTCAGATACAGCTGTGTCACAAATCTGCCATTAGCCACAAAAAGTGACATCATGGAGCTCCAGCGGAGAAATAGCCGTCCACAAATGATGTATTGAACAGATACATGTGGAGAGAAATGCTTTGGAGTGCTTGTAAATCAATTCAGTAAAATATAAGATCTGTAACTAAAAGTGAAAAGTCTCATTGGTTTACTATAAAATAATGTCTCTACCAAGACATTCAACACAAGAAACATCAAATCCTGTTAAAGGGAAATTCTGGTATTTGTCAACCTGTTCTCATGTTATTGTCTGTTATGGTTTCTGGTCATGATAACATTTTACTCAGTACTCCTGTTTTCTTGGGAGAGTTACACTCCGGTAGAACAAAGGTTGATGACAGCAAAGAGTCCGAGCTGCTTCCTGGAAAACAGATTCAGCAGAAAGAATCTCAAACACTTGTCTTGAACCCAACTGGACGTAAACACAGAATGTCTTACCCTGCAAATCTGTGTCGCTGTTGTAGCAAACTATAAGTTACAGCAGAGCAGGATCCGCTCTCCAGTTAATTTGCCAGGTGACTTACTCTCTGTGCAGCTCTGTGAAAGTGGTACAGCGAAATCAATCTGCACTTCTTTGCTCTAGAACCTTGATGATGTACACTTGCACGGTTAGTTGGTTGGAAGAGGCGTGTATTTACACTGTGCTACAGATGCCAGAAGTGTGACGAGGCGCTGAGCGTCTGTTCTGCACTGAGCACTGCACGTTTGGCACATTTTTCTGCTCGCCGAGAGTTAAAAAATGTTGAACTTTGGGTAAAAGGCTGTGCTCATCACTGTCGAGTGACGAGCACAGTTGGCAACCATGTGGTGCAACACAGCTAGTAAAATAGGATAGCTTCCTCCCTTTTGGACACTCTGACACTCCCTTCTCTCAGGGATTAGCACTGTCAAGACAGCTCGCTCTTAGTCAACACTGCAAATTTGCAGGTCCAAGTCTACCAAACTTGAACTTAAAGCAAACACTTGTGTCGATTTACTTGGCCCTCACGAATGAATCCCCTCACTACGATTTCATGGGAATTAATAGAATTTGCCATGAGAATGAGATATTTTAAATGCTGGTGAGACCAAGGCTTCATTGTAGTATATTTTTGTTTGTGTGAGGCGGTTGCTTTCACTGTGTGTATGATATGAAGTAGAACGTAGGAGATTCAAGAAGCAGTGCCTGAATTTGAACATATTGTGAACCATGACAGCAGCACAGCATGTGGATTGAATCTCAGTGACAATGTTATATATCCTTGTATGATGATTGCATATTCCGTTTGATATTTGATTTCTTGAAGAAAGCACATGTTTTGAGGTGCATATGTGCAAGTTATTTTCTTATTTATTGATCCATGTGGTTATTTTTTGTGTTGTTATTTTTTTTATGCGCAGGATATGGCATAAAACCATTCCCAAACTGTGGAGCACAGAGCCATAGTAGTAGACATCAAGCACAGGTGGAACTTTGCTGCACTGCATAGCAATCCTGGAAGAGAGCCATTGCCAATGTCTGTTATTTATTTATTTTTTTGTGGTTTTGTTTCGTCTGTTTTTGTGTTTTCTAAATGCACTATATTGAAACAAGCAGAGAAAGTATTCAGCAAATAAAAGAACATCTTGTGTATGCAACTTGTGTGTAGACATTCATTTTCCATCTTACGTTATTGTTATTGTCTTTATTTTCATCCTTATTCTATCTTTCTTTCACCATTATTATTATTATTTTCTGTGTTTTTATGTCCATTCTATGTCTTTTCTGCGTGAAGCACTTGGTGAATGTGATTTCTTTGTTGTAAAGCGCTTTCAGCTGCAGTTCTTGTATGAAAGGTGCTGTACAAATTAAGTTTATTGTCATCATTATTGTTATTATGTGAATATGCCAGGAGCACTAACATGACAGAAGAAAAGAAAAATAATTGAATAAAAACCTTCTGAGCTAGTCACCAGCTAGATCAGTATTTGTGCTTAGAGTGTGACTTCTACTAGCTTTCGCACTGAATAAAACACAAGTAATGAATAATGACAGAACTGGGACCCAAAGGCAGACAGCAGCCCAGCAGAGACAGAAGGCAGTCAAAACAGGTAGAGGCAATCAGGCAGGAAATCAACAGCTAGAACACTAAGAGCCCGACAGCTAAATCTCACACCGATTTGAATCCAGATGAATGCAACTGCAGTGGTTTCAAAATGATGCTGGGGAACGTTAGGATGTCCCATTTGGTCCATAGGATTATTTCTTCCTTGCAGTGTGTGTAGGTGGAGTGAAGACAGGAGAAAGAGATGCAAGTGAGGAAAGTATGGCAAGAAGTTAGAGATTAATGAGAGTTGCTGGAGGCAGAAGAGGGAGGATGGAGCAGCTGTTGCCATGACAAAACCATCACAGCCATCAACCTGGTGCCTGCGTCCGTACGCAGCTATTAGCAGCTGTGGAGCTCATCATGTTGGCCATCTGGAGGAAAAGTTTGTTTTTAGTGACCAAATCACTCAATATCTTAGAATGTTCTCACCAGAAGGATTACAGCATATTTTACTACAGGTCAACTAAATGTGATTTAAGTTAATGCACGTATGGGAAGAAGTAGCAAAAGACATCAATAGAAGTTGAGGGCACTAGGGCCCTGATCTGCCAAGTTTCTCAGAATCAGCCCTTGAAAATGCTGTAAATGAACCTAGAAGTAGAAAAACTATTACCTAAAGGAAGAACTGAGAGTTACGAACGAACGGTTGTACACTAACTTCCAGGAAGGAAGATTACTTCTTCTGTAGCAAAGAATGAGATATGGCTGCTTCAGGACACTCTCAGCCACTAGATAGAAAGTACGAGAATGTTGCGTTGAGAAAAACATTTTGTTTGGAGTATTAGAAAAGGTTAGAAATGTAGAAAAACAGAAAGAGTTGTTGTGTAGGTGTACATTTTGTGTTATATTTATAAGTTATAGACAAAATGTATGATGCCAATATTAAGAAAGAGCTCAGTCTCATATTGGTATTTAATAGTAGTCCATAGACATAGTAGTAAATAGTATCAATGGTAGACTTCCCCGTTTTCCGCGTGGTCTTGAACGCAACACACGTTGCGGACGTTACCACTAGAATGCATCATGGCTTCTGTCAACAAAACGTAAGTGCAGAGAGCTTTTAAAGAGAAATTGGCAAATGTTTTGTTGTTGCTGTTGTTGAAGTAAAAAACAAACCAGTGTGTTGTAACTTAGTTAATGGGGACGAGCTCACAGTGATAAAAAAAAGCTAATATCGAACGTCATTACAGAAACTGAACTAAACTGAATGAGCTGTCTGGATAAATGCGCTTGGATAAAATTAACGTTAACATTTTTCAGCGGAGTTTGGGTTCCCAACAAGCAGCTCTCACAGACAACACTCTGACAGAGACAGTGCTATGAGGCCAGTTTTGTGGTCAATGAGCTAATAGCTAAGAAGGTAAAACCTTATTCAGAAGGAGTATTATGAAGTGCATTGTTGCTGCTGTGGAGCTGCTAGCACCACACTAAAGTTGTTTTTAAGTGTCAGTTTGTCTGGTAGAATTCATGGACATGTTGGAAAAACCTGACATGGAAACTCAGTGAAGATGTGTGTGAAGCATCCACGTTTTACAATTTGTAGCTTCTTTGCATCAACATCCATATTTGTAACATTTGTAGTCACCACAAGCTCATTGGTTCTGCTCATATTGAGCTTCAGGTGATTGTTGCTGCACCACGTGATAAAGCTCTCTATCAGTCCTCTGGAAAAATAGTCTCTCGGTGAATACAGCATGTATCTCACTGGAGCATATTCTCTGGAATCATGCATGTCAATATAGTGATGACTTCCATTTCACCAAACATACAACCTTTTATTGTGTGTGTGTGTGTGTGTGTGTGTGTGTGTGTGTGTGTGTTTGTGTGTGTGTGATGTGCTGTTATTTACTTATGTGCGTGCATCCACCTTCTGTCATTCTCTCGACCTGCCCACTTCTGCAGTGTGTATTCTGGGCCTCAATGGTCAAGTCCTACATCAGACCCACTGGGAAATTGTGCACTCCAGCTGTCTCAGTATGGAGATCCCTCTGGGCCTGCTGAAGTTGTCCACCATTATTTTACCTAACAAGGATTGCGTCAGGCTCAGTTAATGATAGCACAATGATGTTGTTCTGACAAACTTTCTTGCCTTCTCTTGCATGCAGTTTGAAGGTGAACAGGTCGCTGATGAGATTTAGTGCATTGCTAATCTTGTCAACGCTTGTTTGTTTGTTTTCTCCCCAGTCATTTAGAGGAGGTGGTGTTTGACTGTGGCTGTAAGATCCGCTGGCTGCAGCTATGGCAGCAGAGAGGGGAGGCGGGGCTCGGCAGCCAGCAGTTATACTGTAGTGATGGCTACAGGAAGATACTGCTGCAGGATATGAACATTAGCAGTTGTGGTAAGTTTAGAAATGATCATACACTCATGATGTTCACACTCTGACCTTAATGAATGGGAATTCTGACTATTGATATGAACTTAAAAAAAAAAACAAAAAAAAAAACAAGACCAATAATGTGTTGGACACGTGTCTCAGTGTTTTCTGCATACCCCACTGTGTCTTTGGCTCTCAGCCTCAAGCCTGTTAGTTCTTACTGAAGACATAAATCTTTAAAAATAGCTTGGTAATTTCCTAAAACAGCTGGCCACTGTAGTTTTTGGTAAATGTTACCGAAACACGCACAATACTTGTTTGTGGGAAACAGTCAGTGTTTTGTTTTAGCTAAACAATGTAAATGCAATGGATTGGTTGATAGTGAGAAAAAAATCCCCAGCCTCATACTTTAGAAATAATGTATTAAACCGCTCTTCAGCATCTTCAAACATGGCAATTTATTGTTAAATGATGGTTTAAAAGTTCAAGTATTCATAGGTGCAAAAGCCTCTTAAGATGTTTTAAATCAATTGTGCAAGGAAAAATTGACAAGCTGTGGTCAGGGGAAATCAGATGTAGAGCACACTGATCATATCAGACCTTTAATATCATTATTCTTGATTGACCAATCCGAATGTGTTGCCATTAAGTGGAACATGTGAGTTCTCTGTATGACCCCTTAATTATTGGAATCAACTATCAAGAGCAGCAAACTCTTGAACATATTGTTAATTATCTATTGAAAATTAAGCCGATTCTTTTGCACCCATCCAACACCTTTGCAATGAGCTCGATGAGGAAGATTAATGTCCATGGTTTTTAAATCACATGTTCAAGTGTCCACACACTTTGGCTTTATAGTGTGCTTAATAACACAGCCTGTTCTGAGGCTGAGTGAGCCTTTGCTTTTAAAAGCTCAAGAGTTCAGGTTATTTTATTCAGTTCAGTCGTTTTGGTGAAGATTCTCTCACATTAAGTTATGTTCAGGTATACAATTGTTTGTGCCATTTAGGTTTTTTTAATCTGTGTCCCAACACTAATTCTAAGCAGGTTTTAAGTACATACTCAGAATAATGATTAAATTAATATGTATATACATATTTTTTAATGCTCTTACATTCTATCTCTCTCCCTTAGACTTGCCAGATATCAGTGTCAGCCACAGCAACCTCACAGTTGTAGAGGGTGATCGAGTAACGGCGATCTGTAACGGCTCTGGATCCCCGTTACCTGAGGTGGACTGGCCTGTGAACGGCTTGCACTCCATCAATGCACAAGAGGTAGTGAGACACACACACCATCACACATATCGAGAAAAGCATGCACACAACAGCAAGACTTGTGAGTGTTGCATTTTACACGTGATACTGGCAAGCTGCTGGCGGTTACCTCATGAATAACTGATGTGCGTCTGTTGGCATCAATCATTGACATGGTTTCCAGTGGAAACAAGCGTTGTACAGCAGTAGAGTTTTTGAGCGCTAGTGTTGAAGTCTTTTATTAATTAGCTGTAGCTAGGTAGCTGAGCATCTGGAGGACAAAATGTCACTTTTGTCTTCCATGACAAGAAACCAAGTGTTTCATCATGTGAATTGGAGCTGGCTTCTTAAATTCTTAATGGATGAATTCATGAATTCCATTCATGAATTCCGCTTTATAGTGAAACCCTCTTGACTTGTATACGGTGCTAGCCTCTGTGGAGTAGATGGCACTGTGATAACATGCTGCTGGTGCTCATTAACTGTTACTGTTGAATGGTAAATGCTGTATATTGATCAAAGATAAAAGATTTTGATAAAAAAATTCGTAGTTGCGTTTACAGTATACACAATGTATGTTTCTTGCCATCAAGTGCTACATAGCCCTAATATGATGTCTATTCGTTTCATATGCCATGTGCACTTGCTAGCTTTGTTAGCTGCTTGTAAACGACCAAACAATTGAACACTCTCTATTCTATATCACTGCTATGTGTTGATATGCATGGAAAAATTGTAATTTAGATACTGCTCGTTAGCGGTTGTATCATATTGACATATAGTATGACCTCTGAACTCCAGCAAACCCGAGGGGGAAAATCGAATTGTTACAGTATAATTTAACAGTTAGTAGTGAGTTGCGTTTCACAGTCTGTGGTCTCCGTGATGAAAAGAAAATGCGCACAATAAGTAGAAGGTCAACAGTGGGGATAACCATGCGTGAATACTTCAAGTCAGAATCACATCTGGGCTTCATTTTCTTTCCGCTCAGCCAACATTGTGTTCATGCATAACAGCGCTGACATTGGTGTTGTTGCCTTTGCTAAATGAGCTAGTTAGGTAACCGCTTCCGTAGTCATTCTGCCTGCTCCCACACTCCTGCCTCACATGTTCAGCCATTATTTGCTTGTGGCCGTTCTCTTATTTTATCCTGCTCTCCCTCCAGGCCAGAGTCTATGACAACAACACTATTCATTCCATCAACATAACTTTGGTCAACGTGAGCAGAGACGACAACAACTTCCTGCTAACCTGCACTGCCACCAACATAGTGGGCATGACCAACGCTTCTGTCCAGCTGACCGTTCACTGTAAGTACACACACAGACAGTAAACACACACACAAAGTGCTCTTCTTGTGGTGCGCTGTTACATTTTCCATTTAATTGCCACTCCAGAAAAGTACTTAGGCCTGTTAGTGTTTTCATAGTACTAAACAGGCCCATCCATCATCATTACAGCCCATACACATCTGACCTACAGAGTGTGTGTCCGTGTGTGTGTTTGTGTATGGTGTGTTTACATTCATGTGACCTACAACAGGAGCTTCTATGAAGGTTTTGTCGTATGCAAAGGCCTCATAAATTAATCTGTCACTTGGCAATTAAAAGGTCACGGCAGCGACACACCTACAGTAGTCATAAAGGAAAATGCACGCTTTAGCTGCTGAACACACCGTTAAGTCTCATTAAAGCAAATGATAACCTTTCTGAATGGCTCTTTGAAGAACATTTTATTACATGACATGAACAATTCATAGACTCTAAATCATTGTATTTCTTTTAACTGACTAATATTATATTAATTTAACTGTTCTCCAATGAGGCAATAATGGTTCATCCATTCAATCAGGCCAGATGTTAAGGCTGTTAATTCCAAGGTCAGAATAGGTCTTTTTAGGCCTTAACAAGCTTGACTTCAACAGCTGCCCACTGACATTACCTCTCTAGCAGCTTAACATGTTTCTTGAAGTCATACATACTAACTGCATTTCTGTGAAAAGCAATTACTGCTGTTGTGTATTTTTCTTACTCTCCAAAAGACCAAAACCAACAACGTGCGAGTTCATCCGTCAACACTTCCTGACTTCCCTACTCTGTGCCTCTCAGCTCCAAGACCATAGATCCCCACTGAAGAAATAAATCTTTAAAAACACCTCACAAATATATAGTTTCGTTAGAAAAAAGAAAAGGCTCAATTCTTTCCTGAAACAGTTGCTCACTGTATTTTTAGCAAGCGTTGCTTAAACAGGGGGAAGTGACTCATTTGTTGTGGACCGTTTTCAGCAGGGGATTAATCCACATTTACATCCATGCTCAGTCCAAACAGCATAAACACACAGCACCGGAGCAGAATAGCATCAGCCAAATACAGTATCAGCCCTCTTGGGTGCTCCAATAACAGCATTCACACCAGCCACAATTTCATGCTTTCTATTTTGGATTTTATTCACACACAGAAAATATGACTAATATGCACAATTCAAACTGATGAGCTTTCTCTGCAGTGCAAAAAATTGCTGATTAATTCCAATAGGCCATAGTACATCACAGCTGCACTGGAATTATCAATTCATCATAAATGATGCTGTGATTATTTTCGCACACTGGCAGAGGCTTTCTAAATAGACAGTAATTTGTGTGACGATACATCTGGTTATTAGGTAACATATGGTCTAAGCCAGCTGAGATGACTCCAACAGAATTCCTAATGATATTCTGGCTTATATTGCACTATATGCGGGACTGTGCTGTGTAAACCTGCGATGTGTTCACGAGCAGAGGACATGCTTAGTTAAAATTCCATTCAACTTCTTAATGTATTTGATTTGGAGCTGTGTCTAATATGCACAGATTAAAATGTTTTGGAAGAATACAGCATTCCTGTCATACTCCACTGCAAACCTGTGCATGATAACGAATGCATGAATCTATTTTCAGTGCGAGCTCAATCCGGGCACCATATGCATACATATATCTCTCTCTCCTCTACCCAGAGGCTTGAATTTAAAAGTGCCGGGCCACTGAGGAAACTATTTTAAGTTGCTTTCTACTGGAACTTAATTTTGTGGGTAAGCAGTATCAGCCAAAATTGTGCTTCAACTCCATTTGTAAGCTCAGTACATTTGATTATTGAACTTCACCCTCATGAAGGACTGACTACTATTTGAAGCTTGGATGGTTTTAATGGCAGGACTGACAGGATAGATGACTCAGACCAGAACGTATTCATCATTCTGCATCCATGCATCTCTTTGTGCATCTGGACACAGTTGGATTGTTTATTGATTCATTAAGAAGTGCAGTGGGTGTTTCTGTGGTTTGTGAGTGTTATGGTAATGAGACATTCGTAATATATTTAGCTAATGGACATGAACAGCATAGTCTGCACGAGAATATGCATAATATACAAAAATATGCAATGGAGGTGCAGTCAGTGTGATGAGAAGAGGGCTCTCATACATAAATAAAGTACATTGTTGATATCTTTGTTTGAAAAATACTTCCAACTGTTCACCTTTTGTTTAAAGGCTGTGAAGATCCAGAAGCAACATTTGTATTTCGTCAGGGCCATACAACACATTTATAGTCAGTCATAAAAAGAAGCGTGTGCTGTGTCAGGACTGATAAGCGAACAGATGCTTCAACAAATGAAATGCATCTAAAATTATAAACGTGGAGTAGATTTGTACTTAACTTGTGTGACGACTCGGAATGTGACTATTTTGTTAAAGCCTATTTTTTTCATGCCTTCGCCCTGTTGACAGCTTTAGCTGGAGGCATTATGTTTTCTGGTTGTTCGTACTTCCCATTCTGGTGAATGTGATTTCTCAGGCACACATGTGCACTTGGGCTCAAGGATGAACTGATTTTGGTACTCAAAGGTCAAGGTGACTGTGGCCTCAAAGAGCGTGTTTCTGACCATAACTCAAGAATTTATACTCAAATACGACTGCAAGGCACTAATTGTAGTTTTTTAAAACCGCAGCCCTGAATCACGTCTGCCCAGAGGTAGAAAAATCATCAACAGTCAGTAAATGTGTTTACATTCACAGTAAAATCCCAGTTATGATCAGATGTTTGGAGTTGTTTGATTAAGTGTTTTGAGGCTTCAAGTAAACATCATGTCCTGCTCTCAGAAGCCTGGACAAGCCTTTTCATAGTGTTGAAAAACACTTAAATATGCTAGTTTGAGAAGTGATGGAAAGCTGGATACTACAGCATGTGAAGACCTTCATCAGAATTCTGCCCAAAGGTCACAAAATCTGCCTTCCAGCTCCTCCAAAGCCCACTAATTAACACATTGCAGGGCTGTACAGGGTGACGTATATGTGGCACCTACTATGAAAAATTGTGTGTGATGGATGAAATTACAGCAGCAGCATCTGTGCAATACAGCATGGCAGCACAAGTGTGAGAGACTGAAATGATGCTAAAACACTGAAATGCTTTGAAGTGACTGTGTAGATGCCGCCAGAGCTGCTTGTTTGTGTGAGGTGATGGTTTATTTGCTTGTTTCTGTGCGAAGTGAGTTGATGGCTATGCCACTTGGTAGTGAGTCTATCCTGCGCTTAAGAATCATGTCCCCAGCAGTGTCGACTCAGTACATCGATCAGCGCCATATTGGCACGGGGAAGTTACACCTCGCATGTACGAAGTCTATCAAGGCAGAAGGTGTGTCCATGATTGAAATCATCATAACTCATTGAATTTTCTGCTGATTTTCAAGCGTTTTGTTTCCTTACAAATGCCAGAAATGTATTCATGATACACGATACTTGCTGATTTTCATGCCAAAATGCTTGATCTTATGCAGATAGTAACAGTAATAGTTAGTTATATTTAAGATGAATTTACCCTGTATCACTAGTGTCTAAATATATTCTTTTTCGTTCTGCATTTAATTGGCTGCCATGATATAATTTCCTTCATAATCTTAGAATTAAATGAAGAATTGAATAAAAAAGACATCATGACAAACACACACTACGTTTAGTTAAAAGATTCTGTAAATGTCTGACACACTTCACAATTGAGCTTCTCATGAAATATTCACATTTCGCTAATTTCCATTTTAAGTTGCACATTATGTACAAAAACAAACAGTATCTCCAGTGTATCAGCAGGGATGTGCAGACTTACGGCGGAACATTGGATATTCTGATCAGATAATCTTCCAGTTTTGCAAAACTGAAATAAATGATGTATGAATGCATGTTTGTAGAAGAGAGATGGACGGTACAAATTCAGCTCTAATCTCATGTAAAAGCATAAGATTGATGATGATTTATTGGCATGTTTTTCAGCATCTGACTGATGTCTAACTTAACTTACATTATTGAGAATAATGTACTGCGATAAGAAACGGATAAAACACTGTTGAATGACTGAAAAATAAGGGTGAAAGGAGTGGGAAAGGATTTCGATTGGCTAACTTTCATCGAGGAGCAGCAGCTCTTGTTCAGTTGCTGGTGCCGGGGGACTCCATAACTTCATCTAGTCTCATCCTTTTCATAAACAATATTACATGTTGATGCACTCACACTCATCGTTTAATGACCTTGATGCCGTTTCATCATCGTGTCAGCTTAATTATGATAAAGAGGTTGTCAGCAAAATGAACACAGCCTGCAGCATGGGCTTTAGAAACCTGAGATGGACATTTTCAGACTTTTTACAAACCAAACCATCAATCAGTTGATTAAATATTCAATCAGTAAATTATTGAATAATCACCCAAACATGATTCAGTGTGAAACAGACATCAGGTTGAACACTCAACACTCCATAGCTGCTCGTCAGGTGACTCTGAGGTTCTGGTTGTGTGAAAAGTGAGTTGCAGTGCATTGAATTGTGAAGCTTTTCATACACGTTTCCCTGCTGCTGGATCTTATCCTCCTGTCTTGGTGTTAATGACTGCAGTGTGCTACATTTTCCAGCTTATTGTTTATCGGAAATCCTGTGTTGCTGTCAGCTGCTGGTTAAAGTGGGTACATTTTTCATTTGAGCCACAAAATGTCAGCTGTCTACTCATTTTAGCCTCGCTGTTGATGTGCATTTGATTTGGTTGTTGTGTCTTGATTCCTGATGTAGAAGGAATGTCGTCCTGGTGTTTTCTTGCACAGTTTGTCTCCCTTGTTACTTGTTGGCTTTGAAAATATCACTCACCACTATTGCCTTTGTCATTGCTGCTGTCTTTGTTCTTGTCCTTGGGACCTCACAGCAGCAGCACAGGCAGCAGCACAGGAATGATGCTCCTTTGCTGCATCCTCGCTGCCTCTGTGTGAGTGCCGTATATCAAACATTGACCGTGCCATTGTAGTTTTCCAGGCATCAAGCAGATAGTTAGCTGTTGTGGTTACATCCCATTCATCCACATCTTGGGCTTACAGCCAATGTTGTCCTACCTATTGATTCACCAAAGAACAGCGAGCCTTCCTGTTGGAAGTCACTTCAACAGAAGTAGACTTTTGACTGGAAATAATGATACTAATGAGTATAATAATGCTTCCTGGAGAATTATGTGTTTCGTGGAAAAGCTTTACTGCGTACATTTCAAAACAGATTGGGTCAAATTATTGACATCGCCGCTGATGACTGACTTGATTTCATGTTCAGAACATGACAAATACAGAACAGGCATTCAGGGTTTCTTTGAATGTGTGATTACATGCTGCGAACAGACCTGAGTGGCAGAGTGATTTCCTTTTTTGGTTTGTTTGTTTGTTTATTTTTATGTTGTTTGGCATAATCCAACCCAACTGTTGAAATATTGACTCAAAACAAATACTGTTTTTTTTTTATTGAGTCTGCCACATGAAGTCATGCTGAACTCACAAATAGTGAGATTATTATTGTCAATAATAATAATGTGCAAATTTAAAAACAGTAATGCACAATGTGACCCAGTCTCATATCATAATGTATTAAGATTAGTGCTGTCAATCGATTAAAATATTTAATTGCGATTAATCTCATTGATGTCATAGTTAACTCACGATTAATCGCAAATTAATTGCACATTTTTATTCTAAATGTCCCATTAATTATCATTTTAATACTCATCAACATGGAAAAGTGGATAGACTTGCTTTGTGCAAATGTTTGAAAACAGCAAAGTGTAGTGTTATATTTCACACTAACATTGTCACTTTGAGCAGTCATTCACATTTGAATGAAATCTCACACAATTAAACACTATCAATAAAGAGATGACAAAAAAATAAATACTTCATTACAAAAAAAGCCCCTTCAACAACCCTTTCTAAGGGATCAAAACAGGGTGATACAAGATAAAGTTACAAAGTGCACATCATTGTAAACTAGGACTCAGCCTATAGTGCAGTTAAACCATGGCTTAAACTTTCCTTTCTTAACTTTCCTTTGAACATAATAGCATCCATATGCCTCTGTCGAAAGCCATCCATTGTCACCTGGTTTTGACTAGGAGGCGGCGGAGAATTCGCATTAGCCGTGTGTTTGGCCATCAAGTGGTATTTCAGACTGGATGTGCTACGGTGATAATTCAGTGCACACCAACAATACACACAGATAACTTTTGTCTTGTCAGTCGACCCATCTGGCAACTTTTTGAAACTAAACCTTCTATTGAGAATCTTGTTCGCATCCATTTTGGCATTTCACATTTGACATCCACACAAACCGGTAGCCTACTCTTTCACAGCTAGCGAGCAGGCAAGACCAAACACGTGCATGGGGCATGCCTATTGTTTTGTTTCCGGTTTACAGTCGGATCCTGTAGTTTTTCTAACGTTACTAGCAGTGGCCACAGCTTCTAAAAAACTACAAGTTCACTAGGTCACAAAGAACGTTAATCTCGTGATAAAAAAAATGATGTCGTTAAAATTGATTTGCGTTAACACGTTAATAACGCAATATTTTTGACAGCACTAATTAAGATCTTAAAATGGGATTAAAATGTTCTTTGAGGATGTGTAAGATCTTAAGTTTGTTTGTTATTCCAAAACATTTTTTTAGGTCTCACCAGAAAGCAGTTTGTATGCAACATTTTCTATTGTTGCTATGAACTTTGCTATTGCTGAAATGGTTTAGTTTGCATGTTATTTGAATCACTGTCTTTGTGTGGTTATCTGAGCTGTTACTTTTAGCTGATCTGGCACCATGTCTGAGTATTGTTTTAATGATATCCTCAACATGTGTCACAATTACTTTAGCCAATTACAACATTACTGTTGATGGCGTTTCCTTCATCAGAAACACGTACAATAATGCCTGTATATGGACACAAAAAAAAAATCAAATAACTGTTAAATGTCTGTTCATGAAGGCACAAAAATGAAAATGAGAGGAGTTTAACAGAAAGTACATTTCAAAGCACATATGACTGGTGTGTGCAGAGCATGCTAGCTAGCTAACATCTGTAACCTTGGTACATTGGCAACTAAATGTGACTGCAAAAACTCTCCAGTGGTCAAATTCATGTGAATAGCCTGAGTCAAAACCTGCAATACCTGTGTTTTTTACCCACTTAGGGGCAGAAATGAGCTGTAAACACACCACTGATAGCATTATCACTATTTAAGTCAATGTGGTTATTTACACATCCAGCAGACACAGAGCAACTTGCTGCTAGCAAGGTTTAACTTATTGATTTCACCGGATGACTATTAACCATCCAAGGGTGTTTTCATCCGTGCTCCTTTCATGATGATTCTCTAATGATCTGACGCTGATACTGTCAGACATACGTTTTGAGCAGCTGGAGCTTCTGAATCTCATCCAAGCAACCCTGATGACATGCGGATATGTGTGTGTGAATGTGTGTGTGCACATGAAAGGATAAATTCCGTTTGTGGTGGAATGGCTAATGACAGCGATCGTCTTTCTCTGATGCTGGTTTGAATCTCTTGCCGTCGGCCACGGTAAGACGATGACACTGTGGTAGCAGATGACAAATTGTGTTTGCATTCAGATACAGTTTTGTAAGTCAATAGAGAGAAACACAAGAACAGGAGCACACGTGCTCACACCCTCCCAATCGATTGGAACAGATTGCGATGAGACAAGCATATTAAAATGATAATCGAGGTGTCTTCCCTTTATGCTTCTGTATTTTCTCTCTTCCTCTCTTGTTCTTTCACGGACTACCACAATAATTCAAGTGTAATGACAATAAAAGCTTCAGCGACTACATTTACATGCACGCTAATATTCCAAAAGGAATGTAAACAGCATTTTCTGGTTGGATATTCTGTATTAGGCCTTATTTCAAATGTAGCATTTTCCGATTCACGTGTGCTATATACAGATATTATTTTAGGCCTGTTTGCTGTGTATGGTCAGCTCTTTGCGTTACCTAGCCTCCACCTACTTTCAAACATCGTGAAAGACATGGACATCAGTAGGTTTTTGGATATGCACGTATGTCGCAAAGCTTTCAAGAAGTTGGTTGAACGAATATTAGAGGGAAGCTGTGTTATTAATCTGAGTATGCATGGCTGCAAGTAAATGGAAATATTAGTGAAATATTAATTTAATTAGCAATGTAAACAGCTAAGGAGGTCCAAAAATTGCAATATTTTGTGCATGTAAACGTAGTCGCTCCAGACAGTAACCTGTGTGTCAATCACAAACTGAACAGTGCTCATCTGTCCTGTTCCCTTTTGTTTCTTCAGTTCCTCCCTCCATTGTGAAGCTGAAGGAGCCAGAACGCCGCCATGACACCTGCATAGAGTTCACTGTTCGAGGTTCTCCCCACCCAACCTTACGATGGTTCTACAAAGACAAGGTGCTTTGGATTTCTCTGTCTGTGTGACTGTCAAGGACAGCTTAGATTGTCTAAGTTCTGCTTTTATTTTATAGCTGCTCTTTCTGAACATCCGTTTGTGTTCCTGTACAAAATTAATTTCTGTCCATGAAATACACCACGGAGATACAAAAGCATACAGTATATTAAGTATCAAAATGGAAACGCATTGTTTGATTAAAAATGAGTAGGAATATTCCTACTGCACTGGAAGATTTTGTCACTTTTGTTTTTTTCAGAACATAAGACCGAACATTTCTTTACAGAATAAGATGACTTGACAGGACAAAGATTTTTTAAGTAGTGATTTTTTCAGCATGTTTACAAAGCTGTTGATATGTTTTATTTAAAAAAAAAGATGAACTGTCAAAAGGCAGTGACGTCACAGGACTTACAGAAAATGGTTCGGAAACCACTGAAGTGAGATGATTCTTTGATGACGTATTGATATGTTGACATGTGATCACTCTCAGTTGGCTTCAAGCTCTTGTTGGTAAATGACACTGTTGTCTCTTCTGTCACTTCCCGTTCAGGAAATTACCCACACTGAGTATGTGCGCCCTGACATGGATATTTATCAGGACTACATAGAGGGCTGCCTTACCTTTAAAAACCCAACACACCACAACAACGGCAACTACACTTTGGAGGCCACCAACTACCTGGGTGTATCCATCAGTACTGTGTACGGACACTTCCTCGACAAGCCCTTTGATGGTAAGTTGACACTTAAAAAGTCCCTGCCCCCACCAGCCCCTCAGACTCTTTCACATGTTACTGTGTTCCAACATGGAACCGTGAAGCATTTCACTGACATGTCAAAAATTAGAAAAAGGGATTGCATCCCTCTTTACCGCCCATTTTGACCCAAACACATAATTGATTGATTGGGCTCTACCTAATGACACACAACAGAGTGTTTAGGCAGACTGGTGTGTCCAAACTGACTTTCTGAGGTCTCAGTTCTAAGCTGAACTAATGCTACCTCCATCCTGGTGGTAAAACATGGTGGTGGAATCGTAATAAGCTGTGAACACTAGAAAACCCTAAAATTAATCCAGATACCTGTTGGAGATGATAATTTAAAGATGATATCAGTGTTTGACAGCTTGTCTTGTCTGAGTCTCAATCTGGAAACAGTTGATTTTGAATGTAGAACCCCAACCCAGTACAGTATCCCAGTACCCCCCTCAAAAAAACATGTGTCAAGGCGGAAAAGTGTTCAAATTGGGTTTTAAGCTTTGTAGTGTCTTCCTGGCTTTCCGAGAATACTTCTCTGCTGCAAGACCTGGCAAAGTCATAGAGAGTGAAGCAAAATAGGTGGAGCAGAGAAACCCTGGAGGAAAATCTGCTGCAGTCTGCCAGAGCAGTGGAAGTCTATTCATTCTTTAACAGGACAGTGACCCAGAACATGCTGCAATAGCACCTTACCCTAACCACTCAGGAGTTTCTAAAACCCATAAGGTATAATGGCCCAAACCTCACCCTGATGTAGCATCTGTACCATGACCTACTTAATATTCAAAACTACTGTACATTCAGCTTAATGGAGATTGAGAAATTTTCTGCTAGAACTGACAGAGATGCACAGCTGCCATTCCTGCCAGAAGTGGTTCCTTTGGATGTTGTGGCGACTTATGCCGCATGAAGGTGAAGTCTCTGCTAGTGGGCCCCAAATTCAGCAACAATCAGAAGAACCACAATATTAAAGTGTTGCAGGACTGTCAAGATGGTTTGCGACTGGTCAATGGTGCACATTCTCATGTCAGAGTTGATCAACCACTTCGAAGAAGCTGCAGCTGAATATTTCCATACGTGTACGCATGTTTATGACACTTAGCCACCTTTTGCACACAGGAATGCAACAGACAAAATTATAATCTGTTGTCATGGAAACACTCTGATTAGCTCGATATCATCCCCTTGAGGACTGAGGTTTGTTACCTCCATTATTAGATTACAGCACACGTAGAATGTGTTCAATGGGGTCACACGCAGATTCAGACATTATGTAGCAAGCTGGAAAGTAGAGATGAGGATGTTGGAGTGGTGGTTGGGTGTGTCATGCGTCCGTCTGTCGTACGGCACAGTTTGTATCCTGTCACAGATAACCCCAAAACTTCACCAAGAGTTTACTACTTAACCCCAACCATGCCTCCACCATAGCTGCCATGCACAGATATTGTAGAAATAAATTGTTTGGAAAATGTTGTTGATTCCTTAAGCCTGGTTTAGCCCTGGAGCCGGCAGAGCGCCTCTGTCCCCGTGGGGATAAGATTCCCCAAGTGATGTCAGCCTCTTATCAGCAGCACTCTGACTGTGTTTTTAATGGATGATGTGGTGAAACAAAGCTTATATTTAGTTGAAGTGTAACTGAGATGTGGAGAATGGAGAAGAGCTATATTTAGACAAGAGGTGATGATCTTGTTAACAGTGTTATTTCTGCTGCTTTGCTCTTTTCACACCTTACACACATGCTCTGCTTCTGATCTTACATTTGTTCTTCTTTAACTGTTTCCCAGCCTTTAGTGGTTTTTGTTTTCATATCCTGTTATCTCTCACATACACTCAAACATGTATGCTCTGCTTTCCTTGCACCTACAGTATGTCTTACAGCATCTTTTCTATCTTCCCCTCTTCTCTTTCTTCTTTCACAGGTCCAGAAACAGATTATGATTATAGTAAGTGCTTTTTGTAAGAATGTCATCATAGTATTTTTGATTCTCAGAGTTGTGAGGAAGAAGTTCGCTCTCCGTCATGGCGTCTTCTACGTATGTAAAAGGCTGTTCATGCTGACCTGACACAATTAGCTTGTGTGTACATTGTCATATAATAGCTTTTAATATATTCATCATACAACATGACTAATGCTTAAGATTTCTGACCTGGAAAAACACACAGCCCGCCTGTTCTTGAATTCAGAGTTTGAATATGTAGCGGCTTTCTGTGGAACAGGTGCTATTTCAAATACAGTGGTGTCTCCATTTTTGTGTCAATAAACTGGTGACTGTGTATTAAAAGCAAAATAAACAGCAGAGTTATCCAGGTGTGTAACCACTGTGGAATATAATGCAGCACTGCAAACTACAACCCTGAAAGACCAGGGTTAAATCAACCGCTCTTTGAAACCGCTTCAGCTAGACCTCAACTGATACAAGATTTATGAAGCTAATATGGATGAAGAAATATCCAGAATATTTTTTCATGAGCATAAAATAAATATTTGGCCATGAAGATATGTCTGAGTAAATATTTTGAACAACCCACGCAGTGATAACGTTTTATTTTACAAGTCTGTAATTTCCCGGTAAAAACTGTGTGATTTGGTATGAAATAATGGGAAATTAGAAACAAGGTTTAAACACAGCCAGTTAATTAATTTCACTTCTGTGCTGGCTCGTTAAGATAACATGAAACAGTAATCAATTAAAAAAAGCACCAATGAATAACAACACAAATGAAAACTATATTAAACTTGAAGTGAGGAAAGCTTCAGGACTGCTGAACTGGATTGTACGTGATTGTTTAGATAATTTTCTGTCTATTAACAAACCTTTAACAGTATCATTTCATGACCTTGCCGTCTGAGTTACGTGTCTTTGACCTTGTGTCTGCAGCTCTTTTCAGATACTGCATTTTCATTATTGATTTGAGTACTCTCTAGTTTTTTGTTTTACATGTGATGACTTCAGACAGTTGCCCTGCAGCAGAAGCAGCAGAGCAGTAATGTGCTGTGATTTTGTGTTTTTCTACCAGTAACACCGACTGCAGAGACTCGCAAACCTGAGGAAGATACGTTTGGGGTGAGTGACTGAAATATTAAACGTGTTGAGTGCTTGGTTGAGATTTTGGCTTGTGTTTCTTCCCGATCACCCAGGTAGAGACACAAGGCCCATATTGAAAGACTCACAAACAGAGCCAGGGCTGGAGAAAACGTCGAAAGCAATCCTTCTCACCAATATTGTGATTATGATTTTAATTGCGATTAATTTCTCTAAGTGAACTTAGGGCCTGTGTTGGTGATCTAGATCGTATTAACCAAGATTAGTTCGAGCCAAGCATAATCACAAATTTATCTCATTTCTAAATGAAAATAATTAGTTAAATTGATGAATGTGCTTGTTGCAGTCCTGCCATGGTTGTCTTTTCTAACGAGTCAAGGGAAAACTGTCAGTAAACTTACTGTAGCTAGTACTCTGTGGAAGAAATGACCAGTGAAGCTCATAGCTTAGCACAGCCAACACTGGCAAACTGCAACTCACTTGTACTTTAATTCAGTGTGGTCTTGAATATTCCAAGACATTTTTTCCCATTATCTTGAACTTGTCTTGGCATTGTAGGTCTTTAGACTGGTCTGTATGTGTCGCGTCTCAGTCTTGTGAGTCCTGAGTGCGACTTGTGTCAGCCTGTAGAGTTTCTTGACTCAGACTGGTCTTGGTCTCAGCTACTAGAGTCTCTGGTCTCCACTGAGTCCAGTTGGCTTTTTTTTTTTGCCTTTCCTGTCCTGTGTGACCCACAAGGGAACCCAGAGGGGTTTCTCTGCTGTCAGTCAGCTGTCAGTTTGCCATGAGATACACATTTCATTAATATCATGTCATTTACAGTGCGGCTAATGCTTGTTTTCTATTGCCTTGCAGCAACTGAACTTCCTTCATTTGGATAGTTCTATGTGCAAATTTGTGAAAGATTTGCAACTATGAAAAGATATTTTCCTTCCCCTACTTTCCTATTTTTTTTCCCCACAAAACACTGACATGATGAGGCACATGTACCTGTAGCACATTACGGAGTGTCAGCAGGTCTTAGCTCTAGTCTTAGTCTAACTAAGACTGAGGAAATACTTTTCAAACTAAAATGCTTTGTGCATTTCTAATTAGAATTTCTAATTAGACTAGGACTGATGCTCTCCTTACTTGTTTCTCTCAATTCCCACACTTCGGAGCTACTTTTATCATCGGGATATTTTGTGAATTTGGCTCCTGATCAAGCTTCCACCATGCTGAAAGCATATTAAACAGCCAAGGGTTTTTTGTGTGGGCTGGCCAATTTACATGATAACGTTAATTAGCTCCAGCTAAATATACCAGTGATAGTTGTTATTTTAGTCAGCAATATGAAAGGTCACAAACAAAACTTTCTTACACCTTGTTATGAGATTTAAATTAATTAGTCTAATTGCATTCCATCAAAATTGCAATTCTGAAAAAGCCATGTTGTTCATAAAGCCTGGATTGCAACCATCTCATTCTCTCTCCCTCTATCTGTGTGCTTGTGTGTGTGTGCGTGTGTCCGCAAGTGTTCTATGTTGCAACATATAGCAAGTAGTAGTTGAGAGAAGTTAGTACACTCTTGCCCAGTTTGTAGCACGTACACACGTGTATGTATGCATGTATAAAAATTGACTTTGATAAACATCACTGTACGATCACCGAGTATTTTATTGAGTATCATAACCACTGAAATAGTTTTGATGCGTTATTGTTCAGAATTGAGTTGACAGCAGCAACTGTCTGTCTGTCTGTGTGTTAGATAATGACCGTTCTATTACAGTACCAGTGATGTGCGAAGGAAGACAGAAAAAAGGAGTGTAACAAAGGGGAGGAAAAAAAAATCCCAAAATTTAGCTGGAGAAACGTTCAGTGTTGAGAGCAGAGGGTGCTATTTTAATCCAGCCTTTTCTTCTCCTCCATTCACTCTCAGCCGTTTGCTTCTATCTGCTTAAATCCCCTGGTGGCTGGTGAGCCTGAGAGTTGGTTAGAAATGTAATTGAGTTCATCTTTTTCCTGTAATTGACTGGGAAAAGATAACTGTTGAGGCTGAGGTGGTGAAGAAGCACAGTGGGTTAGTGTATGTGTGTGTGTTTGTGTATGTGTGTGGGAGTGTGAGTGTGAGTGCTGGTTTATTTCCTTTTACATATTTACATCTTCAATCTTTGCGTCTGTGTTCAGAGTATTCATGCATCCTTAAATCCAAGTGTATATGTGTATGACACACTCAGATGTTGTCAGATGGAATTCTGGATGAAAATAAGAGAAAAACTGTTGAGGCTGTGATGTTTCATTACACCACATAATATGAAAATGTGAGGATTCTCAGCAGTAGTGGGCCTCCAAAATGTGTTTGCCCTAATGGCGGTGCTTGAGAAAAGCATGGTCATGGAGTAATTACATCAAAAACATTCATCTCCTTGGAAGCCTGGATGTGCTTGGGAAATTCAGTCCATCAATCATCACGTTTGCTATCTGCAAAACTTTCTTTCCTCCTCTTTTTCTTTCCCTCCTTGGACTGAATTGTTAGATTTTGAAACTTATTGTATCCAATGGGAAATTTAGGCCAGATGGTGGCACCGGAGGAATTGTCACCAAACAGTAGGTTTCATCTGGAGACTACAAACATTCGCAGCAAATTTTCTGGAAAGCTTGTAAATACACAGCTGTAAATATATCTCACTCTGAAGCAGAGGGGTCCATACCAACCAAGATCATCAACCTTAAGGCCTGCTGAGGTCCTTCTTTATCATTATCTTTATCATCCTTTCTTTACTCCCGTCTGTCTGAGATGATTTGCCTTACGCTGTTTTTCTTTTGTCCTTTCCCCTTCTCATCTGTAGGTCTCTATAGCAGTCGGCCTGGCAGGGTTTGCCTGTGTGATGCTGGTGGTCCTCTTCCTTCTCATCAACAAGTATGGACGACACTCCAAGTTTGGCATGAAGGGTAAGAAGCCAGTATATCTCTGTCTCTTTGCTCCGTCTTTCTGAAGATCCATCATGTCTTTAATCATGCTCACAGCGGGTGACACTGGCCTTGAATGATACTTAAAGGTATGACTGGTACGAAGCTGTGAAGGTCAGTACTAGTATTTGCGGATGAGCAGGCTGAAACCGTCACCTTTGCCAGTATCTTTGTGGAATTCAAACCTTCATACTTAGTTCGGTGTGTCAGGAAGATAAGATTGCAGAATGATCAAGAGATGGAAAGAAACGAGGATAAAGAACATGAAGGGAGTTCAGTAAGTGTGTGTTCCCTGGGTTTATTGGTGTCTGTTGAAGCAGCTGTAGAGGATTAAATGTGCTGGTGTTTTGTATTTCTAAATTCTTCTTCCATCTCTCTCTCTTGCTCATTTGCCTGTTGCTTTGTTCTGTGTATTAGTCCTTGGTTTAGAATTTGGAATATGACCTTTTTCACAGACCGGTCTTTTTGTGTGATGACAATGAGATTCTAGCAAAATCCTTCTGATGCAAAGGCCTTTAGTCTCTTTCTAACAAGTATGAAGGTGAATGAGATTTAAACAAGTGTTGCATTAGAGCTTGTGTAATACACGAGGGCCGCAGAATATTAGAATGACCTCTCAGTACCATACAGGGCCCTATTTTAATCTACCAGTGCAGTGGTAGAGTGGTTGGCCTTTGGTGCACAGCCTGTGTGGCCTACACATGTGCTCTCAGCCAATCAATTCAGTGGACCATCTGAATGATTTGTTATTTTAAGGTGAATAAATGCTTCACTTAGCTTCTAATGTAGTTGTTAATATTTTGGACTGATGAAAGAGTTTCATGTCGATCAAAACTGTAGTTTTTACAGCAGAAACTATTGGCGCCCAGAATAGCTCCTCCCACCACCCATCTCTACACTGGGGCCAGTCTGATGTGTACAGAGATATGTGCAGTTACTGTGTAACATCTGCATGTGATTTAATGAAGCTAAATGGCTCTGTGTAATGGCACTGCACTTTGATGTGACACTTCTGAAATCAGAGTCTGCAGATTCATCAGTATCTGTCCTGCTGCCCTCAGGTGGCTGCAGAGCTTTAATGAACAGAGGGACAGTATATATATTCTGTGGACAACAGATACTGTGTTCTCTTTTATAGATGAATGCAGGTTGATTTACCGACAATCCTGCTTTGAACACTTTCAGCTTTATTTTTTGATGCTGATTTTAACACATGTAATGGTTGCAGGGTGTTTAATTAAAATTGTTAAATTGCATTTTGAGGATTACTCCATTACTTCTGCAAATTTAGTGTATAGTTTGCTCATGCTGATAAAATCACCAGATTGCCTGCAGGCTGACTTTGGTTTGCAAAGAGATATGATTCTGAGATCTATTCTCAGCATGAAGTCGAAGGATGAATTTCCAGCAAAATATCAATGTCTCACTTTTTGCCGCTTCATATGAATGAACCTCCCACCTGTTTGGTCCTGTCCTCCCACCTGTGCACTGTATGCTCTGTGCTGGACACAAAAATACCACACAGACAGGTTAAGACCACTTCAAAGTCAGGAAAATACCAAACTCTCAGAGTGCTGCTTGTGCTGGTTGTTGTGCTGGCAACTAAATTGGGCCTACAGACAGTTACAGGCTCATCTCATCGAGCAGCCATTTGTATTGTTTCTGTTCTCTCTCAGGAACAAAGGTGGAAGTATTGTTACATTGTTAGAGAGCTGCAAAACGTGTAGGGAAGATATCGCTGTGGATAATTATAGCAGTGGAAGATCAGCAAATAGTCATATGAATCATTTCTGTATCATCACCTTTATTGCTATGGAAAGCATTGACAAATAGAAGGAGGAGGCACTGAATCAGTAAACACTTGGTGTTGTGTTGTGGTGCTGTGGAAGTTTGGAGGACTTTCATTTTCTCAGTAGAAGTGTTGCAAAGATTCAAGGATTCAATGAATACCTGAATTCTAAAGTTAAAGTTTTTTAGTTTTGTTACCATGTGCAGAAGCCTCCAGTGTGGTTTATACTGCGACTTATACTATGTTTCATCATCATGACATCACAGATGACTGTATCTTGGTATCTAACCTTAACATGGGAAAAAATGGCTATATTAAATTACTGCTTGTGCAAACTGAAATAAAACCAGATCATGGTTGCTCACAGATTGATGCAAAAAGGCCAATTACGGCCTGACGTCTTCATTAAAACAACAGTGCTTTGTTTTACTGCCCCCAGCATTATGGGACCTGCAGTATTAAATTGAATTTGCTGTTACCAGCTGTAACCACGGGTGTCGCCAAATCAACCACAACTGACATCTTTGAGCTTTAAGCTGAGATCACACAAATCATCACCATGACCTCATCAGGGTTATTTACTCAGACTGGATAATGCTCCTCCAGAGCCTCAGAAGACATTATACAGCTGTTTACACAGGCAGTCGGATCCTGTCAGACACTTAAGTGACCTTTATGTGTGAAACTGGTGGACTGACATACCCCTTTAAAAGACTGAGAAATGAACACACACACATAATGTGACATATTAATAAAATGTTTTTTTATCAAGTTTTCTTAAGGTAACATTTTCATTTGATCATGAAGGATAAAAACAGCCATGAACAGCACACATTACATAATTTATGTCTTTAGAAAAGCGGATAAAACAGTTTTGAATTTAAAGATAATTAAAGATAATTAGACCGTTTGATCTTTGAAACAGACCAAACAAACAGGTAGAAGTGCTTCCACTGCACGACACATCATATATGCATGACAAGACATATGAGAAATGAAATATTTATATGATCACATATGTTGTTTATATTCTGTGTCACAGAAGAGGACACATCCTGACTTTTCAGCGTAAAAAAGGATATAATCACCAATGTGGGATGTGTCTGCATAAGGATTGCAATTATTACTCTGTGGACAGAAGAAGCATGCATTTCCTTACATTAGTATGTTTCTCATGTCTAAGGAGCCATAAGAAATATTGCTTTTGAAATATATGCAAGAGGCAGTGTCAACAAGCCAGACGCTGCCATACAAAGCTTCCATATAAAAAAAAATAATAGAAAATGAAATTCAGTTTATCCACAAAAGACCGAACACCTGGACCTGCAGCAGTATAGCAGTACACATTCACAGCTGACTGACTGTAGCGGCTCCAGTGGAGGATTAAAGTTGCATCACGCAGCCACTCACACTGCGCCCCTCAGCTGGCAGCTAGAGGTGAGTGTTTGCCGACTTTAAAACCAGAGATGGTGAAAGTAAACTTGCCACAGCACGCTCATGTTTACCGACCCAACTCCTCTGTGATGACTCATATCAGCGGATCCAAAAGGGATGAGGGAGGGAAAAGATCCAGTGCTGATGAGTCAAGTTTTCTTTGCAGGGAGCAGACAGTTTGGATTCAGCTCCTCGGTTTCACTTTGTCACTTTGTTTGGGTGGAAAAGATTTCCTGCGACAGTTCAGACTGACTGCAGAGTTTCATTTGGTGACAGGAACAATGTGTCATTTAGTGGGTGAGGCTGCACTTTCCTGTTGCAGGACCTCCAGTAGAAGTGATCAACACATTAAGTCACAGCTATGAGAAAGTACAATTAACTTTCCTATGCAAGAGTGTCAGTGCCAAAATTTAAATTCACCATCCTGTTTCCAAAGATACCAAATTATTCCATTTTAAAAAGAAACTTTATTAACTTTTGTCTTTGTATATCACAATCCTGTCTCATTATTTCACAAAGCCAATGTAACTCATTAACAAACATGATGAGTAGATGTGTTCTTATAGCAGCTGCATAATGTATAATTACTGTGTGTGCTTTCAGTAGTATCAGTGATTGTCAGTGAATGGGCAATAATGGACATCTGACAGCATGAGCAATTCGCACAAAGCGTGATGACTGACCTTAGAGATGACCATGTGCTTACGTATGCATGTGGTGTAGCACCTCTCTCTCATCATCATCACCAAGATGAAGAGATATGTTGTTGAACCGTGAAAAAAAAAAAAAGAAAACTTTCTTGTAAAAACACAACTTGCTATTTGTAATAACAAGAAAAAATGTCCTGATAACATGCAGGAATTTGTGAAAATTAGACAATTTCTCATTATAATGTGAAACTTACAAGACTTTTTTTTTTCTTGCATGATGGCAACAATATGCTGCCACACCAGCACTGACAAAAGTGGAATGAAAAACATTTGAGTCACACTTGTAAGCAGTGTTGTGCCTGAACGTGTTCATTGAACGATAATTCATTAACTCGTTCATATTTTGGGCGAACGTGAACTGAATGTACTGGATTACTGCCTGATGAATGTTACTATGAACTCGTTCATTCTGGTGTCTGTTAACGGCACACTCTCTCAGTTTAACTTCATTCAATAGGGTGCCAGATTTCTACAGAGCCTTCCAGGTGAAAACCCAGTTAAAACACACCGTAAACAGGCCTTAATATGTAGCGAAAAAAACACCCATTCTGGCAGCACCAGCCACCAGTGTCGCACCGCCGCATGCGTCATCAAAACAAAAAGCAGCAAGGAGGCGACAAAGCAGCAAGGAGGCGTCATATGATGATTTTAACAAGTTTTATGACAAGGTTGGTGAGGATGGGAAAAATCTTACATTTCTGTGCAAACTTTGCCCGCCGGCTTTCAAAAAGAAAATCCGCACTTCAGTCACAGCCACAGCAACTATGAAACGGCACATTGAACTGAAGCACCCGGCTAGCCTTTCAAGGTATGTTCTGACGCATAGTTACAGTGTTAAAACTGATAAAATAATTGCTGTCTGTGGTTCTGTATGGTTTGTGGCAGTAATTTTGAAAAATAATTGCTCACAGCAACAAATGGGAAAAAAGGAACTATGAACTAGTTCATTTTTGGAACGGTGAACTTAGTTCAAAATTTTGAATTATGAACTATGAACTGAACTAGTTCATTTTAAAATTTGTGAACTGAACTTTGAACTAGTTCATGTAGAAAGTGAACTTTCCCAATACTGCTTGTAAGTGTAAAACCCAAGAAAAAATTTTCCATTCAACATAAACATGAAACTTTTTTTTTCAAAAGACGAATACATTCAATAATAATAATCATACAATGAAACCTTTTGGAATCTGCAGCTCAGTCTTTGTAGAGCCAGATCACACTGAGCATCTGGTTTTCACCTGCAGTGATAAAAGTGAGGTTTGTCATCAGTAAAGATAAGTGATTCTTATGACTAATGTCCTTCTTCAGTTAAATGCCAGAAGTCGTCATCGTTAGGAATATGTGTCATTTTGTGTACGGCTCACACAGCAGGTACATTCACTCATTATTTAAATCTTCAGACACACCAGCATCTAACAGTAATTGAACTTCACACTGTTGAGCTAAACTTTGCAAATACCAAACCATGTTTCCTCTATAAATCCAAATAAATTATGGAAGCAGCATTTTCACATGTTGCCTAGTGCGCCACCTGTGCTGATCCTTGTTGATGTATACTCAATTGACAACAGTACAAAGACAATATTTTTAATGTTTTA
Source organism: Chaetodon trifasciatus (assembly GCA_037975065.1). NCBI lineage: Eukaryota > Metazoa > Chordata > Actinopteri > Chaetodontiformes > Chaetodontidae > Chaetodon > Chaetodon trifasciatus. The sequence goes on along the minus strand of JBBMOE010000002.1, from coordinate 2,376,203 downwards.
CCTCATCAGCTTCCTTGATTTTTGTAAATATATGCTTATTCTGAGTCTTGATGCAGCAACACAATGCAACACAACAATACTCGCTCTCTGGTGCTGTCTCTTCTGCAACAGATCTACTTCTCTCTCTTTTTTTGCTTATTTTATTCATTTGATGTTATGAAGCTACTGTCAGTGAAACTAAATACTGCATCAGTGTTTCACATAAAAAGCCTTATAGTGGATCCACGGGTACGCGGGTATGTTACTTTATTGACAGTACAGTAGCTTCCCACCAAACCACAAAAAACAGCGTGCATCTGGAATTCATTTTTTGAATGAAAAAAACAATCTATATATAGATTTCTTTTGAAACAAGAAACCCGGAGCAGCAGAGTGGTGAGAATGACATGAATGCAGTTCCACTAATTGCTTTAAATCAGTGCTGTGCTAATGTAGAATATGCTGAATTTACAATGCGAGCAATTATAACACAGGTAATTACCCGGCCCTGATTAGTGGCCGGCCCCTATTGTTCATGCTGAAATGGCAATTATTTCAATACTGGCTTTTTTTTTTTTTTTTTTTAAATAGAATTTAACTAAAGTGAAAGGAATTTATAGGAAAAAACTAAGAATATTATGACATTCACATGCTTCAAAATAAAGCCTTGTTAGCAGTTCTCTGTGTTAAAAGTCTTTTGGATGTATTGACTTGAACAGGATAAACACACACACACTCAGGCCCCATCTCTTAAGGGCACACACACACAGAAACACCATATCAACCATCTGTTGATTACATCCATCTGTTCATTTAGTGCCGCCTTACAGCCAGCCCACATTACTGCCTGTAGGGTGAAAATGCACTTCCAGATACACGTGCACACGCACACACGCACACACAACGCTGACATTTGACTTGCAGTACGCAGAGATGAAGTGTGTCGATATGGAATCTCAACCACTCAAAATGGATACTTTTTAAAGAAGACAGCAGAACAAAACACTGATGATTCCATTAAGTCTCCATAAATCCTTCTCTTCATACACTCAGCTCCTCTGCTAGGGTAGAAAATTACATCTCTGTGTTCTCCTCAGAAGGAATATTGTCATCTTTATCACTCTGTTTTGTGCTTTTAGATCCAATAGTCTTTTAATGTCCAGAGAGGACTGAGAGATGTCTATCTGTCTGTCTGCCAGTGTCTGTCTCTCTCTCTCCATCTCTCCGTCCCTTTGAAGCTTTATTGACACGATAGTATCTGTCTTCTGGAGCGGAGGTGGAAGTGCATAACACAGGTTCTGAGGCTGCGCCGGATACATCGTCGCTTTAACTCGACACAAATTGTGACAAAACATTTGTGTGTGTCACAAAAACCGAGAATGTGCATGTCAAAGTATGAGGCCACTTATGTAATGTAGGTTTTGTATTTATGCGATATATTACAATGCACCATATGTTTATTTGGTGATATGTGACACTGCAGCATTGCATTTAGCGTGGTGCTTTGATAACTGAATCTCTTTCCTGAGTCGCCTGGGTCAGCCCAGTAGAAAGGCTCTGAAAGTTTTTTTTTGTTTTTCGATGTAATCAGTGTCTGTGTGATCATTGCGACATTGGTTTTCATCGACCATGTCGGTTCTCTCTGGAAAAGGAAATATCTATGTGAGAGAGACCGTTTACTTCCATCTGAATGGAGAGGTCACTGAGTTACTTGATGAAGCTGATGTGCTGTACCTGCATGATTCTTACAATTTTTGGGTTGTGTGCTGGTAGCTGCATGTACTTATTGGAAGTCATCTAAATAAATGTAATCTAACGAAGGCTGCTCACAGCCAAACTCAGATCTCACGTTAGCAGTTAAAGGTTGGGCTTGCAGTGAAGATACTCTACAGATTGGGAGAATTCTGGTCATTCTTTAAAATAGAAAATGAAAAATAGTGATCAGCAGTCATGTATCTGCCTTCAAAGCTTAAATGGGGCCTAACTTAATTGCTTATATAGTCTGCCACAGGTGGATGTCCTCAGTTTGCGTCTGAATGCCTGTTCGAGTGAGGCTTGGTGGAGCTGGTTGCTCACAGTAGTAGCTGTGCTGATCTGACCTCGAGCTCGCTGCTAAGTGCTTTGCTGTGAAGTGATATTTTAGGCTTGAAGTACTCCGATGTTTGCAGTACAACTGTGCTCCTTATCAACGGTTCCATCTGGGTGTGTTTTAAATGTAACTTTTCCGTTCAGTGGACCAAGCAGCGTTCTGTCATCTGCTTCCACCCTGTTATAAAGCTACTGTGGATGGTTGTATGTTCAGTGATGTATGGGCTTTCTATAATTCATTAATTGAAATTAACTGGTTACAGTTAATATATATATTTATACACACACACAGGAGTATGCACCATGTTAGGACAGTATCAGCTGAACTAATGAAGGTCTCACACAGCGACCCTTCTCAATTATGTTCCATATTTTGCTATATTTGCTTTTTTTTCAGACATGTTCATCTCAGTGTCAGTCTTGCCTCAAGCTTAAGAGGCAGCCATACTTTTTAATTTTAGATGGGGCCAGGCTAGCTGTTTACCCCTGCTTCCAGTCTCTATGCTAAGTTAAACTCATATCCTTGTTCCAGCTTTGTGCTTCAACACTGACAGAAGGAATTATATCATCTTCTCATCTCAAAGATGGAAAAAAAAAACAAACATATCCTCCAAAGTGCCAAACTCTTCCTTTAATCGTATTACCAAATCTATTGCCACACAGTGAACACTGGGCTCTGGGGTCCGCTGGGTGTCTGGGGCCCTCCCTCCCAGGTTAATAATTCAGTGTTGTTTCGGCGTGTAGTCCAACCACAGTCATACATTCTAAAATGAGTCTCTTTTCAAGGACAGCAAAGCTTTTTTTCTTCCCTGATTATATAAATCTGAATAAGGTAGGCGAGGTGACGTGATCTGTGTCAGCAATCTGTGTTTCTGTTGTGCAGCCGCTCGATTGAACCCTGATGTAATTACTGCGATACTGCAGTGTGCTCGATAAGGTTTTCACAATGATACAAATGGATCCAGTGGACTTCATGGTAGATGGTGTTTTAGCCTGGATATGTTACCGTCTGTTGAATATTTGGCTTGCGTTATGGCACCTGTTTGTATCTATTGTATAAAGAAAGCAGAAGAGAGATTTGAGACAAACTTAGAGACAGAAAGACAAAGGGAAAGGTAAAAGGACAAAGTGAGGCCATCCTGCTCTGATGGTTGAATTACTTTTGAATGTAATTCATTTTGATACCTCTCGTTCAGCACTGAGTTGAATCATAGTACCATGCTATTAAGGCACCCACTGAAGTGAGTAGAGATGAGTGGAGAGAAGTGAATTGAATTAAAGTGGTAGAAATAGAAGGGACATTAGTGGAGCAAAGGAAGTGCAGGGAAAAGTGAGGCAGCGAGAAGAAAGTGAAGAGGAGGAGAATTCACAAAAAGATATTTGGGGTTTTTCAGGGATGCGGGACGTGACTTCAGACTTTATCTGCGCTCCTCTTATGGCTTGATGCGAATTACATAAACTCTGTCCCTCTTCATGCCGTTATACCCGCTCGGTTTTTTCTATCAGGGGTAGAGAGACCTAGATCCTCACTGTCAGGCCGTTAAAGGTTGAAATGTTACTACTATTTTCTTTCCTGTGGCAAATGTGTGAGCAGCTGGCCTGGGGCAAAACAGACTAACTAAGGATATAGCCAAAGGAAACTGGATTGTGAAATAACGCTGGAAAAACCATTAGAATACACTAGTGGAGCTGAGGAGCCCATCATTAAAAAAGGGTCTAAAATCATACAACATACAGCTTTTCAGACCTTAATTCTTTTACCAAAGCCTCTAATTAGCTCTGTCTCTAATTAACACCAAGTCAGAAGACTTCAGAGTGATTAAACAGCTTCTGTAAAGTAATAAGAGGAGCATCAAACAACCCGATATCAGAGGTGGGAGTGAGAGATAGGCGACGTATGCACAATAACCTTGAATTGAGAGATGAGGGAAGTACAAATGTTCATTTTACTGTGTGCAAGTGTTGCATAAACCTTTCAGCAGGCCTCTATGCACCATGTCTCTTTGGAAATGATTTCAAACAGATGTCTACCCAGTGGACTGTCTAAAATAGAAAACTCTGGTTCTAAAGATTTATCTTTTCACCATGTGAGCAGAACCAGCCCCGGCATTTTTTGGGTTCCTAGTAGAATCGAATCAGTCTCCCAATTCATGTTTTTCCCACGTGATCATTCTTACACTGTGGCCGACGTGCATCTCCTCAAAAATCTAAGCAAACTTGTAGCTATGGCAACTACAGAGATACCACATAAAAACAGCAAAAGCTGTGATCTGTCAGCACGAGCTGCTTCTGTTTTCTCCTCCAAGTTTCTGATGCCAGTGGAGATTGCTGAGAGTGATGACGAAGTTAATGCATTTGAAGAAATGCTCCCTTTCAGTAACACTTATCTATCAAAGACGGTTCTGCTGTAATCCCTCTGGAAGAACATCAACATGGTGATTACATAACAGCAGCTTCCTATTCAATAATGAGACACGGTGAAACAGAACTTCCAAAAACCTGCCTACAGACCTGTTTGTACTTGTGTAGGTGTCCAACTGGAGCAATGTCAGCCTTAAATTAGCACTCGCCACCGTCACTGGGACCAGTTCCTCCATGGCTGAAATCATACCAGTAAAGGCAAAAAATCATTTGTATTAGCTGTATTGGTCCAACTCTCTTTAATATATGACATAAAACGCATGTTGTGTTGCACTATGAACACATTACTACCCAGAACTTAAAGTGTAGAAGGAGATGCTTCTCAACATAAGTGGTGAAACAGAAAAGAGAAACCAGCTTGAATGCTCTTGTGGTTTTCTCTCATGTGTTTCTCTCGTCATTCTTCACTTTGTTATATCTGACTCGTTCTCTCTCTCCTCCCTCTCTCTCTCTCTCTCTCTCTCTCTCGCGCTCTTGACGTGGCCCAGATCATACCACCATCTGCTCTGGTGTTTTATTAAAAACCAAACAGCCTCCTCGGGCCCTGCTTTACTTATTCTCGCAGAAAAACCTCACTAACACAGGCTCGAGCTGTATCTCTGCTGCATCTAACTTCATTTTTAGATTCTCAAACTTGATTACCATCATTCTATATGATAAAACAAAAGTATCAATAGCATGTAATATCCTTTCTGTCTGCATTCATTCTGGCATGACAGTGTAATGCAAAATACTATAACCTGAAGTATTTCTCTATGGCAAGTTAATTATACATCATATTACTCATACTCAAATTAACATGACCTGGGTGGTTTTAACAATTGAAAAGATATGATTGAGCGCTTCACTTATTCCTCCTGTCCCATTGAACTAACAAAATCCATAAACACAGATGTATTTTCTGAAGAATGATGTCTTTGGTGTTTTTTCAGAATAACACATCACTCAGTGCAGCCATGAGAGGTTTCTGTTTTTCAATAGCGTTTGGAGAGTCATGGAGTTCTCACATAATCATTTCTTTAAGCAGGATTCATGGTTTCAGCCCAGTCATACCCAGCTAATTTAGCTTAGCAAATGCCTTTAATAGCAGTCCACGTTATAGAACATTGCAGACATTCCCTCCTCTCACAATTCTCCAGCTGTGACACCATGAATGGCGTCTGATTGGATTATACAGAGGCAGAAGTATATAGAAGAAACACTAAAGACACTTTGTGGTGTCACAGTGATGTTGTAAATAATGAACTGAAGAGATTGATATCCACATCGTCGGCATCTGGGCGCTCTACAGGTTAAACACATCAAGGTCAGTTTACATGTTATGGGAGAACAAGCTAATGTTAAAAACTGGGGATTTGGGGCTTGACAGACATGAGTGTGTAATGAAAGGTGCCGTCAAGTTGCACTACAGGAAATGTAGGATCCAGTGATTGTGGAGCTTGACCCACAAAGAATGAAAATCTCTGCTGCACAGATTTTGACACTTTGAATCAAGCTCTTGTTAGTTCCCCCAATACCAAATCACTGGATTAACACTTTAAGTTTGATTTTGGGGAATACTTTGGGAAGAAGCAGGTAAAAATCAGCATGAGACCACATGTTTAACTACAGATTTCTTTCTTATTTTTATGTTTATGCTACTCTAGTGGCACTTCTTCTGTTTAAGTTAACATTGCGATTGAGGGAGTGAAATCGATACCCATCAATACCCAAGATGAGAGAAACTGACAGATGAAAAGAAGGGACAGAAACTGCTCCTCTACATGAGTCACAGCAGATGAATGAAAGTATTTATCCTGTACATGTTCCCTTAAGGAAGACTCTCCATGCTCCCTGTTCATTACCATTTAAATGGGACCATCAAACATATACATAATTAAAGTCGTAGCTTCTTTCCTTCTCTAATGTAGATTTAAATATTGCTTTGTTTGTTACGGCAATGTGGCCACTTACCCCCCCCCCCCCCCCCACACACACACACACACGCACTCACACTCACACGCACACTCATGTACATGCACATACACTCACACTACACACATTCACACATCCCGTATTTTCTCAGACAGAGTGCTCATTGGTTAATGCTCTCAGTAGGGAAAAGGGAATGGCTCATTACAATTAGAATAAAGAGTTATCATCTTTCCTCATGACTGGCTCATGAGAACATTAGCAGAGTTCAGAGAGAGGGAATATGGAATCATTTTGTGTTCTTTCTGGTGCATACCAGAGCCTCATAGCCTCATAGTCCCACAGGGATTTTGTCCTTTTGATATAGGGCTCTGGCTAATAACTTGTGAAAATGAAAGGCAGCAAACACTCTGTGTGACAGAGAATTTCTTTGCTTGGATCTACACTGGAAACCTCAGGGAACGATGCCTTCTTCAAAACAAATGACTGTTTTGCTCCATGAAATATGGGCTGAGGGACCGGCCTGTATGCATTCATGCCACTTAACAGTTTACATAGTTAAAGGGCTACCTTCACTTTTGTCATTTGCACTATGGAAAGTGTGTTTGTTTTTTACCATGGCTCCAGACTGGGACCATTTGGCTTTATTTGGAGGCTCTTTGCACGTATAATAAATGTCATAAATTATTCCTCCATTTGCATTGGTGCAAAGGGAAAACAGCAGCCAGGAGTTACATTTTGTTGTATAACTGTCCTTTAAAAACTTTCTTAAGCTATCATTGAATGCAGCACTGAATAAAGACAATCCAAATCCAAAGTGAATTTCCAAGTTCAAAATGTGTCTCCATACATAAACTGGTTCTTGAGACTCGACAAGTCATACATACAAAGTAATACTATTTGTTAAACATCAAACACCACATTGGTAATTTTGTTTGTCCTGAGGTTGGAGCCTCTATGGAGGTTACAAGACAACACTCAAATTTATGTTTACTTTTCCTAACATTTCCCTGATTCTTTTTTCTTCAGAAGATACTAGTCAATTTGACCTCTTAAAGTCTATAAAAGCTTTTAAAATGAAGGGAAACATAGCACTGCTTGAATTGCTCATAGCTCAGAAACATATGAAACCTGTTAGAATGGATCGTAAGTGGACATGGCTTTACTGGAAAAGTTCACCATAAGGTTGGAAAAAGAAAAGGCCATGGAGTCATCAGACCAGTCAGTCAGTTAAAAGATCAGAATAGACCTCCAAAATTATAATGATTGTATGTTTGATAGGGTGTATATATTTTATATATTTTACTGTTTCAGTGGATGGCATATTTTAATAGACAGTTTTTCTAAGAAACTACAGCTATAGTAGTCGAGTTTTTTTACATTGTACTTGCACAGCGGTCCTTGAAGCTAAATCCTAATGTCAGAATACTAATAGGCTCACAGTGGCAATTTTTAACAGGCTGATCTTAGTTTAGCTGATTGTAATTCAGTGCGTTAGCACAGACACATTTGCTTATTAACACAAAAGAACAAAGAAAATGAAGGCGATCTAAATGTCATTTCTTTGGTGTTAAAAAAATATTTGAGAAATTAGCCTAGAGATATTTCAGTCAGGCTCAAAGTGGTGGACGGGCCGACTGACCAACTTTACCATCCTTAAAGCCCCACTGCTAGCTGTGGTGGTTCCTTTTTCAGACACTTTGAGAGTACCTTTATAGTATTTAACACGCAGTCAGATATATTGGAGAAGAATCTGTCTGTGTGTATTGCATACTACCGGCAGCACTTCTTCTCAGTCCTGAGAGAAAAACTCTTTTTTTTTTTATTTCCCTGCACTGCTAATCATTTGTCAGTGTGCTTGCTCTTCAGACCCTTTCTTTGACAGTATGTCATTTATCTCAATTCTGTTTACAGTCATTTTTTTTGTAAAGTCATATCATGTAACTGTTGTTGCACTAACTTACTGTGTTTATATAGCGTTTTTATCTAAATGGAATTATCCATTTACACTTTTAAAATTGGTAAATGACAGAAAATTGGAAGTTAGCATACATGCTGGCGACATGCAAGCACACATTGTTATCGCTCAGGTCTGATGAGGTACATTATTGTCATGGAAACTGGCTCACAGTAACTGAACTGTGTGCTGAGTTTGGTGGGAGCTGCAGTGTGTCAACAGCTCATCCTGTTAGAGGCACACAAAGGAGAGAGGAAGCTTCCTTTTTCCCCCCCTACATCCCAGTAAACCTACACATGTCCCCAAGATATAATTAAGTTTTTCCATCAACTCTCTTGCTTTTCTTCTTCTTGGGTTGTGGATTGACCATTGTGTTGAAGAGTGACCTGAATATGAAGGCAAGGGTCTTGATACCGTTCACATGTACTGCAAACCTGGACTGTCATGAGCTTTCATGGCTTAAAGATGGTTTGATTGACGAATTTCTGTTGGAGGTATTTCCAGGTGTGACTGGTCCGACAAAACATTACGATCCCCAGATAGTAAGGTGTTCATGACAGTGAAAGTTAAGATATTTAGATGTTTATGGCAGTGTTTTCCTAGAATCATTAGGCCATTTGGAGTCCTGACAATGGATAATGTTCAGTGGAAAAGTGTTACAGTGTCAAAACTAAAAACATGAAATGTACAATATTTTCAGATATTAGGCTCAGTATTGTAGACTGAGTGCTCTTGATATGTCTGGTCCAAGTCCAAGGTTCAGCATATTTGTGTCACTGTGGCACCAAAATGATAGGAACCACAAGAACTTTCAGGAACTCTGGAACTCATCTGCATTTTCAGTTGAGGAACCAGGGTCTGATTTAGTTTCTGCAATGTAGTTCCTGTTTGATCTGGCGATAACACCTGAAATCAGTCACCTCAGTAATGATTCATAAAATAATTGATAAAAATATTTGATCAAATACACCAGTGCACAGAATAATGAACAGAAATTCAGAGTCATATTTATGTAACATATTCAGCAGTTAAAATGAAGTAGGCTCTATTTCACATACAGTATCTTGCGCCTATCAAAATAATGCTGATCACCAGCTTTTATATTTGAATAACACGCTTATGGCTTGTGCTGCTTCATTTCACTCACCAGATGTTTTAGGGTACAGAGTGTTATCATTTGTACAAAACCTAACAGCAGTATGCTCCCTATGAAATGAGCTGCATCAGCCTCCAGACTGCTCAGGGGGCACAGGGGAGATGCCTTTACTGCTCTCATGATGAAACTGAATCTAATTTAACCCAGCCACTTTATTAATGTTTGGATCAGTGTTTGAAGAGCTGTAGCATTTACTTTCTGACAACCTGCGTCTTATTCTGAACATTCATACTTACTGCTAGCCTGACTTTGTTCCAGTGGTGCAGACGCACCCCTTTCCCACGCACCGGCCACACATACATGCACTAGAGAGCTTGACAGTAATTACACTGGGCAACTCTATCTTTTACATTGGTTTTTCTTCCGTTGGTAAACTGGACACACATCATAATATCAGTTAAAACCTTTCTGTGGAACAATGCTGACTGGTTGGATTACTTAACATTGTTAACTTAAAAAAATCCTGGCCTTGTCATACTATGTTTGATGCACATTATATTGTCGCTTTTTTGTTTAGCAATTTACATGGACCTGTAGTAAAGTACCCTAATTATGCAAACATTTACTGTAAAATGGTGTCATATTAAGGATCAGAAAGTGTATTTGATTGTTACAAGAAGTTTGGTACAATCAAATTTAAGTTCAAGATATTCAAAGTAACCACTAAGTCACATTACCTCCATTTTTATTTACACCAGCAGATAACTCCATCAAAGCACTTGCCTCTGTCAGTAGAAACTAGAGTGGATTAAAAAACTAAATAGGACCATTTTCTCAGCATGAGGTGAGAGGTGCTAAAAACATTCTCTACGGTTCATTCAGTTTCTATCACCATTACTTTACAAAAAGGAAAGCGTACAAAAGTATGAAACGTCAATTGCAGTGTTATTCGCTTTTATACAAGGCAATAAAACTAGAAAACTAAATGGGTTTTACCGTGAGGGATAGGGAGAGAGAAATACTGACTAGAAAATAGAAGGAAATAAAAATGCAAGCAAGAAAACATTCAGGGAAACTACCCATACTCTCAATCCATAATCCATAATGCAACACCAACATTTACACTTACACAAATTCTTCTGGAAGTGGGGGAATACTACCGTCTAACTTCCCAGTAATAAAACAATTGCTAGTATTCATTACATGTGCCTTCCAAATTTTGTACGTCTAGATGAAATGTACCATGGGGGGTACTTCTTTTGCACAAGGCACAATAGAGTCATTTTGCCACACCCAATACTTAGACCCATATCAGATATCAGTCTTCACCACTTCTGACTCATGTGCCAGGTTTTGTGAGTTTTTGAGCATCCCTGTCTCCTCAACAGCAACATCATGCTATCATGCTGAACCATAAAAGATTTGCTGTGCCAGCAGGGCAATGCCTAGTGATTAAATAAACTCACAAACTTCACAATGAAGCATCATCACAAGGCTTTTCTGTGCACATTTGAGGTGGATCTGGTCAACCTGCCAAGAGTACATCAATGTAGACAAACTCAAAAGCCAAGTAATTTAGCATCGCACAGGCCTTTAGATTGTACTGACCCAATTTGAAGTTGATCTGGTTAATTCTGTGGGAGGAGTTTGCTAAAGCACCTGTAAATGGCAATAGTGAATATTAAATTCAAAATGCCAAATCCTCTGTCGGGAGCATGACTGACCCCCCCGACGGACACCCAAGCTTGAACCTTATCAGACATAAACGGGTTCCTTACGCCTTTGGTGACCAATTTCCCAGGCTCCCTTGATGCTCATTCCCCAGTAATCCCATATATTATCATCAAGACTGAGGAAACAAATGAGGATGTCAAGGACAAGATTTTGGAAGTTCAAAAGATTTTTTTCATTTGTGTTGTGCATGATACCAGAAATGAGCTTTCTGACTTTTAAAAGTACCACCATCCACCAACTCTGTTTGTCAGGAGTACCACCAAATGTTTTCCTCAGCATAATCAACACTTTTTACCCCATTTTTAACAATTGATTGACAAACAACAGTGTTCTGTAATGAGCTGCATACTTTTCATTGCAACAAGTCCTTAAAATGAAATGTCAGTCACTGCCTCTCAAAATGACACATATGGAGTGTTTTTTTGGGCACCCACTCAGTCGGACAACGTCAGTTGTGAGAACCATTGCTTTACATATAGCTGTATGACTTTTTCTGATCTGCCACCACTATGGTTAAGATTTGGTTACATTTAGGCACAAAATTTCTTCAGTTTGGCTTATGGAGGAATCTTTGTCACAGATGAAAGAGGAGCTTTTTATTTAAGGTTAGAAAAAGGTTGTAGTGCCACCCCCTTCACACTGTCAGTTTTGTTAACTTTTCAATTAATTGGCCAGCCTTAGATCCTGCCCCCCCCCCAAAAAAAAAAAATCTCTGCTCAGGAACTAGGAGCATGTCTGTTTGCTGACCAGCTATTCAACCTAGTCTTTGGGAGGTGTTGTAGCTTTATATCAATGTCACACTTCTCCCTCCTTTGTGTCTTGCTTACAAGAGTCATAATTCACAAGACTGCTAATGGTCCATGTCAGATAAATGCATACAGGTAATTTCAGGCATTAGACCGTGCCTAAATGTTTTCTTGTGAGGACCGTTTCTTTCATTGATGTTCATTCAACTATATTGTTAGATTGTTGATGTGATTCTCCATAACCTTAATAATGATAAAGAAAAGCGACCATTGTTGGTCTGTGACAGAACAGAAACTCTGAGGTTGATTATGCACTATGGGTTGATGCTCTGGTCTTATTCCCTATGGTCTATTATAAACCAGTGCACTTGTATCAGTTGGGGGTAGGCTTTTTTGTCTTGGCTGAATTATTTAGCCCAGTATTTCTAGAAATAATTTGCATATTGGAGGTCACGGTGGGGGAAGACCATGTAGCGTGTCATCCAAGAGTTGGTGTCTTATCACAGACTGCAATTAAGGTTCGCATTTTGTGTTTCAACCATAAGTGTTTTTGTTGCTAAACCTGAACATACCAAAACCAAAAGTTCACCAATGGTAGCAAGACCTGATTCAAGATGTCTTTGAACATTTGAGAAAAGGAAATAGCTGCCTCCAGCTGATGCCATTGCCCCATGTTGAAGTGTAGCCATATGTAGTGATAAATATTAATACAATGCAATTCGCTTTTCTATGCTGTATTTATTAATGAAATCAGGACCACTTAAAGCAGAATATGTACTGTATGTGATTTTCTTTCCTTTTTCGTTTCATCCTTTCCCTCTCTGCCAGACCTTCAGATCAATATTTCAAATTGTCGTCTTGTGATTACACAACTATTACCCGTGCTGTGCTGAAAAATTAAAACGCTCATCAAACATTCACCACACTTCCTCTCATTACTAGCCTGGCCTAGAGGGAGAGAGGGGGATGAGGGGGTGAAGGAGAGAGGAACGATGCAGAGAGGGGAGAGAGTGTGGCCTGAATGAGAGATGCAAGGCCATCTGATATCTGGTAGCTGTCAGGGAGGATTTTAGGAACAGCAAGGTTTCCTGTCAAAGTGTCCTTGAGCAACACACCAAAGACTGCGCAGTAATGGTTCATTTCCTGAGACTGTCTCCTCAAACGATTCAGCTAAATTCTTCAATGGAAAATGTGAGGGTGAAGGTATGGAGGGATAGTAAATACATTCAAGAAGAGGCTCTTTCCCTTTCTTAATTTAATGTGGAATTCTATAACAAGCCTTTATCAAACAGTGTTTCACAAGTCAAGATTTGAAGTCAAAAATGTGAACTCTGCTAACTAGAAGAGATGCCAAGAAGAAGAGAGCAAAAATCAGAAACAGATTACATGAGTAAAATAACAATTTCGTAAGCCCAATTGGCTAAGATGGCGGCACTACAATTAAAGCCCAAAAATGCAATTTTGTAAAGGGCCATGGCACTCACACCATAATGGTGTTTTCAGACAGGGAGTGATTGACGCGTCTGGTAATTGATTTTCAACAGGAGGTGAGTGGGTAGCTAGGGAGGCACGGGTTAACTGACAGGTGGAGCGACAAGCTTGTGCAATCCTGTGAAACTGCCTTGACTCTGAACACGGTCTGTCTCTACGCAGTGCAAATCAATGGACAAGAGACTGATCCTTTGCATCCCCTAAAATATAATTGTTTGCTAAACTAAACAAAACTCAACTCACATGTAAACTTACTAACTGAACTAATTTGAAGTTAGCCTAGTAGTTGTTCTTTAATTAGAGACTCAATTTTTGAAATTCAAAATGGCGTCAACGACATCAGTGACACCAAATTGGGTATACACCATTGCGGGACTGAAGCACACATTTCTATAATAAATCAGTAGAAAAATATGGTCACCATCAACCCAAAACTGTGTAAAGGGTTAGGCTTAACAATAAATTGGCTATAACTCATTAAAGATTTATCCAGTCATCATAAATCCTAAATTATTCAAATGTTGCAGGCTTTCTGATGATGAAATAAGTGTGTGATTGATCTCACTCCTTTAAGCAGAAATAAACCAGCTGAAGTGCCTTTGCTCACCTGTGAAGCCTGAAAGCCACTTGTACTGTTCATAGCTTTAATTTTAGGCAATTGAACCGTACCTTCTGTTTAGCTCAAAAGGGCTTGAACCCGCTTGTGGCTATATTTTTAATTGAGAATAGTGTGTCGGCTCTTAGGTTTTGAAGGGGTTAAATTTGCCTTAAAAGTGCCAGTCAGTCACCACTGAATCTCCAAACATAGGTACCCTGGGGTATTTGAAAATATTATGGTGTCCGTTTGATTATTGTCATGATAAAATCCTGCTGCAATGTGCACACGTACATCATATACGCCTTAATAGTATTTGTCCAGCACCACTGTCTGTCTTTAAACAATGTAATCTGTCAAGAAATTACCTGTGAAAAAAAGACGTAACTACGTCCCGTGATGGACAATTAGAAAAAACAAATGGTGAACGCAAATGAGTTGGCCCACAAAAAATTTGGCAGCATTTCAGATGGAGATGAAGACCCCCTTCTCTGGTGGAAATCATACGCCAGCCGCTTTCCACTAATGTCCAGGTGGCCTAGAAGTACTTCTACGTATGTGCCACAAGCTCCCCATCGGAGCAGGTGTTCAGCGCTGCAGGCAGAGTGGTCCGTTACATGACCTGCACAAATCTGAAAAAGTAAATACAAAAAACAAGCCTAACGTGGTGTAGTATATGGTGGTAAATGGTATAGCAGGATTGCAGCTCCCTGAAAGTCCTCCAGTGTGAAATCTAAACAGCTGGTAATACCATATACAGTGGGAATATTTGGGGAAGCTTTAATGATATCAAAATTTGGACACTGCCTAACCTGTGGTTCAGACGAATATATCATCTCAGGCAGCACTTACAAGCTTACAAGCTCCTCATTTGCCAGTTTTTCAGAAAGTTAAAGAAACTTTACACTTAAAAGTTACCATTTGTGTTGTGGAGCTTGTTGGCAGTCCTACACAGCATGGTGGAAAGCCCCAAAGATATCTTTGAGACTTAATTCCGGGGGGGAAGTTACAGAAGTATATTCAAATTCTTGGCTAGCTGGATTTTTAAATTTTGGGGTTTTTTGGAAAGGCCGTTACAAATTCAAAAATTATCAGCCATTTTAATCGCAAAGTCTGTGAGACCATAGAATGACTAAATGAGGAGTGAATACACAGATAAACATTATTAAACAACATAATTATGGCAGAGGATGCCGGCTTCACTGAAGACAAAGCTGTCTTCAACTGCCAAACTCAGAGTTTGGATCTTTAAGTCCTTGGACATTTGCTGGACATTTACTGGTCTTGAATTGACTAGCTAGCTATACTCAAAACAAATGTGGAGTCAGCTGGATTTAAAAGCCTTTGCTTGGACAGTCATTACTGGCTGTAAGAGATTCAAAGATCAGCAGCAGTCAAGTCTGAATAGAACTGCAGGAATAGATATTGTTGATTTGTCTGTTTTAGTAACTTTCATAGCCTGGAATAAAAGACCTTCATTGCTCATTAATAATTTTCCCCAACTGGTTTGTACAGTACATTGCCACCAAAGTGGTGGCAATGTACTGTAAAAACAAATCTACTAATGCACACTAACATGCTATATTTAAGAGTACTGTATTGAAGTGATTGGAAGACCCCAGCTCAGGAGGTTTTGTCTTGTTTTTTCTCAACAGATATCCCCCCTTTTCTTAGTTTGTCTAGTTGTGACAGTTCTGAAAATAACTGTCTCATTATGAAGATACTAGAACTTGAAGATGGATGTTTGGGGGCATGATTGCTTGATTGGCAGGTAAATCAACCAAACAGCCATTGTGTTTGTTACATGATTGTCAGTACTCAGCTCTGCCATGGCTGAACTCCATTTGTCTAAACTGGTCATTTCTGACTCAAGGCTCAGCGATGGGTCATGAGTGCTATTGGGTTTCAGTGTGAGTGGGGATTGGTTTTTGCCATAATCTGTAGCACCCACAGGAAGCATTCCTAAAATGAAAGGGTTTACAGTTGTTAGGAGAGGAAAAACTTCTAAGAAACGCTGACCAAAGTGATATAGCCTGACTCTTCTCTCACCTCACACCGACTGTATGTCATCAAACGCTGTCATGGGAGTTTACCTTTGATTCAGTATGAAATTCCTGCAGGTTACCAGCAGAGTTTTTCCTGTAGACACTGTTCAGTGGATCAGCAACTCACTCAAACATAAACTTACATTCTAACTTTTGACAGCTGAGACGACTTGCTTATTTATTGAAGAATCTCCCTAAAAACTCCGGCTTGGCCGACCTGCATGGCAATTCATGTTCCTTTAAGTAGCCCTGGATGAAAGGTGCAGGGGTTTTTCAAGAGCTAAGAAAGTTATTGAATATACACAGACACTAATAACAATCAGTGAAGTCCCAAGTGTGGAACTTACCCTTAGTAGTCATTTAAACCTGTCTGTGTTTACTATTTAACTAACTAACTTGATTAACTGACTAACTATAGGCAGCAAAAGCTTGACAGAAATAACAGGATGAGGTGGGCTAAATACAATAAAAACTAACACGGACATTTGACACAAAACTATGGCTGCATACAATAAGTAGCTGACAAAATTAACACTAAAACAATTTATAATGCAGATATTATTATACATGGCTGAAATAACATGTATAATAATGTCAAGGAGGATGAGGTGGACAGATATCTCAGATTTTTTTGTTATAAATGTCACTCGGCCATTATTCATCCCACTAATGCATTTCTGTCACTATTTATCTCGTTATTTCTTTATCAACAAAAAAATGCTCCTGTTTCAGTCGAGCGAAAAAGGCTTTTTGGCAATATTAAGGAAATTAAATCAAAATTTGGCATTTCCATTCTGCCTGTCCAATTCAGTACACCATGATTCATATAAAAAGACTTGGATGGAAACACATAAGAGCTCCATCTCTCTCTGTCTCTGTCTCTGTCTGTCCGTCTGTCTCTCTCTGTGTCTCTCTCTGTCTCTCTCTCTCTGTGTTTGCATGTTCCCATCTGCCTGTTTCTATGTGCATTTTCATTTTGCGCATAAAATCAGCCTGTGTGGATGAAATGCAAGAGAGAAGTTGGTGTATGTATAAAACAAACATGACACAAAGTGCGATGGAAACAGACTTGTGAATAACATACATCAATGTGACAAGTTTGCTTTGTGCTAATGTATATTGAGATTCCATTTATGTAGATTAGATAGCAATAGGTCCTCCAAAAGAAATAAGGAAATATATTATATACACCCCCCCCCCAAAAAAAAAAACAAAAACAACTAAACGCCATCTTTGCTTGAACATGCTCTGTCCACATAACCAAAAAAATACCTTCAAATCAGCCCAGTCTCTTTCCCAGGGTGTAGAATACAGATGCTTTGTCACGCCCCCTTGGCATCTTCATGCACATGCTAAAGGATACCTTCTGTGTCTATATAAGACAAGGTTGTTAACTAACTCCACTGCAAAACCCATGTGCAGCAATGTTAGATGCTCAGAGTAAGTGCAAAGAACAAGAAAGGAATAAAAGCCAACAAATGGAAAGATGGGGTAGGTCCCAAATTGAAACTGAAAAGTTGCCAGTTGCTCTGGCCATCTTATATTGGATGGGTTGACAGTGGTTAGTTGAAAGCCTGATACCTTGTGAGACGCTGAGGAGTGTGACAAAGCATCGATGTTTGATGATTTGGGAATGACAACGGGTTGTTTAAACCTAGACAACCTCCCTCTGTCTTTTCAAAGCGCATCTCTAAATTCACCTGCAGTTGATTCTTGTAATTATGTCAGGACCATGGAGGGTGAGTGAACGTGCCGTTGCCCTGAATTTTATTTTGTTCTACTCTTTTTGAAATCCTGTTTATGTGTGTCTCTTTATATTGCCTTGTGTTTTGTTTATATCTTAATGTCCTTTTGTCTTTACATAAAGCACTTTGAATGGCCTTGTTGTTAAAGGTGCTGTACGAATACACTTGCCAACGAAGTTGGTGGCCTAAAATTACCAGGAAATTTAACAATTTTTTGCCATTGAACAGTGCAGCTATATTAGGCATAGGAGAAATTTTCCAGTGTGTCCAGAGTGAGTATGTCAGCCACACTAACTTGTAGCCATGACACGGAATATCTCAGCTTTGGCTAAATTCAAGCAGTTTGAATCAACACATTGATCTGAATTATTAAATCGGTACACAGTGGGCACAAAGTGCCACAAGCATCTGTTTTCATCACCATGAAACAGAGTGAGGAGATGAATCAGAGTGGAGACTTTCATCTCTCATTGATTTCACCTCTTAAATTCACATCATGGAGGAAAGGAAGATGGAGATGAAAGGCAGGATGAAGGTAAAAGAGGGGGAGTTGAAGGCTTGTGGCAATTGTTACAATTTGTGCAATGTTCAGTATAAATCATCACCTGTGTGTGTGTGTGTGTGTGTGTGTGTGTGTGTGTGTGTGCGCGCATGCATGCATGTTTGCCTTACTTCTGCGTAGTGTCATCTCCCATGGATTGAAATGACACCTTCAAAGCACAGACACCAAACAGTACACATCCAAAGCACTTGTGTCTCGATGGGCATGAACTAAAATAATAATAAAAAGCTTTTTCATTGAACTTATATAGAAGCCTGCATTACCCAGACAATTAAACATGACATCTCCCCTCATTCTGCCCAACTCCATGAAACAGTCTCTTACACACTCAAACACAGAGCAAGAGAAGAAGCTTTTTGTACTCAAAAGTTAATTTGCCACTGATGCTCCATAAAAGACACATAATGGGCACCAAATGTGCACTTTCTGATTTCCCATGGTGCTCCATTGTAGTTTCGGTTATTTTAATAAAGCTGCAGTGGGCAAGAACACAATACAAACCTTCCACCTCTCTCTCTGCTACCTCATATCACTCCGCTAAGCCCCTCCCACCACTAGTGTGATTGGTAGCCGAAGAAATCTGTCGCCCTGTGAAATCTCATGCCTTGTAGGGCCAGCTCTTCATGGCGTGAGCCTTGCCAAGAGCCCGGTGCCTCTCACAACTCAACTCATCTTCTCAAAGACGCCCCTCTAGTGCTTTGTGGCCCCAGGGCAGAGAGACCCAGGCTTCACAGGCAGATGCGACGCCATTAACAGCAGGATGAGAGGCTTGTACACCACATGCACACATACACCACTGTCCCCCTCAAAAGTTTTTCTCCACTGTTTGTCATCATGTCTCTTTGCCACTCGTCAACACAAGCACCATGGTATCAAACATAATGAGCCAGAAGCGTCTTGTTTTGTACTATACGCCTTTGCAGTGGAAGGAGGAATTGGAAATTTATCATATGTTACAGGATTTTCTGCAGGATTTTCCACCGTTGAATCTAAAACTTAGCACGTACATAGGTCTGCCTATGTGAGACGAGGCTTTCGCCATCTGAAGGGGCGTGCACACAAGTAGAACAGCCAATAGAAACGCCCTTTTTCTGAAATGACCTTGGCCAAAGTCTTCCGTGATTGTCTAGATTTTGTAAAGAAAACAAAGGCAAGAGGAGAGGCAGAGGTCTAAGATTCCCTCAGAGCACTTGACTTCCATTGTTATTATGACATTTTTCCCCAATAAGGCCAAAAACAAACCTACCCCGAGTCAGAGATGTGTTTCAGTCTGACAGGGATGTTACCCCAATCACCAGTGTTAACAACAGAGAAGGTGAATCAAATGTTACAATACTAATAGTCATACTGGACAAAATATTAAAACAATTCAGTTTGACCAACACCAGAATATCTCTTTCCCAAATTTCAGTCAGCTGATGCAGAAAAGTTTATTTGCATGTGAATACAGCACAGTCATGTAGTTTGGTGTCTTTGCTCTGACCTCATCACTCCCTGCAGCATACATTTGCACGGAGTGGGAGATTTTCGAGTGATGATCGCAGACATCTCCCCAGCCCCCACCCAGACGAAAGTCAGAGCCTGCAGGCGGATGCAGGGGCGGCGGCAGGCCTGAATAAAACAAAGCAGCAGTAGTGAAGGTTGAGGAGATGCTTGCTGAGCAGTGAAGCAGTCGTAGCACTGGCAGAGGGAGAGCTGGGCATTTTTGATGGTTTGAAAAGACTTGAGGGTTGTGTGTTGGATCATTGATGTGAGAGTGGGACATGTCATGTGTGAATGCCGCAGTGAAGCTTGAGGCGACTGAGAAGGTTTTGCTTCACAGAAGCAAGAAATCCTCCAAACTAAACGATAATGTTTTTAGTTTTCATTGAATTCCAGAAAGACACTGAGTAGTTTTTGCTGATTCGGGATTCGGCATCTTGTTAAAACCAGGGAAAGATTGGTCTTATCACTAAAAGAAACCAACGGTGACTGACTTCCACCTTTACTCCTGACAAACAAGAGTGTAAAGGCTCAGTGAAACTACTTGGACTCAACTTTAGTCTGTAGATCAGCTGGCCAGTGGTCAGTTATGGATAAGCAATCACATCTGGCAAATGAATCTGAAGAAGCATAAGCAGGACGACAATCCGAAAAGGCAGGGAGGGGTCAGGGGCTCAGATGGCTCAATAGACAATACCACTGAGCTGGTGGAAATGCTATACTGGAGGGGTAACTGGGCAATGGGAGGCAGGTGGGTTTGGGGATCAGGTGACTGGGATTGGCAGGGACACACTGAGTGCAAATAAAAATAAATCACGTGTCCTAGGTGTCCTTGTCATGTATAAACATAGGACATTTTAGCTGTGAGTGGGAGGACATTCCTAATTAAAGTCAGCTGTTCTTGTATCTGTCGCTAATATATCTGACTAATTGAAATATGATCTCAAGGTCTCATCAAGAACATTTCCTAATATATTTGCTTCTCTTTAAAAAAAGACATATATTGGTCCTTGAGTGCTTGAAAAAGGTCATGGAACGGTTTTCTTTGAGAGCGAACACAGAGCAGAGCTAATGTGAGCTAATGTCATTAGCTAATGCTAATGTAATGACACTGTTTGCACAGCAGAGTGGCTCCAGCAAAACCATGCACTGCGTCGTCATCTGGCAATGCAGAGTGCTGGCCAATCAAATACATGCATGCACGTATTAGTTCATGATATGATGAGGGTAATTCTGTGGTTTACCTCACAGTTTTCAACATTCATTGGTTGATGAAGATGAACAGCTGGCGGAGTGAATTCTCCTGTCGGTGCCATTAAACCACTGCAGAAGAAGAGCTCCCAATGAGATGAGCTCCAGTCAAAGCTCAAACGATGGACAACCATGTGGAAACAATGTGAGGGAGCTTCGCTCCCCTCATCGCTGCACGCAGATCTGATGTTTTCAGCTCTTTACTGGATGCTTGATGTCAAAGTCACATGCTTCATGTACGTCATCACTTATTCACTCAGTCTGCTTTCGTTTTCTTCCTATCCGCACACCAACTTTTCCACCTCAGCAAGGCGTAAACAGTTTTTGGGGATGTTTTTACTTTTTTCACATTTCCTCTCGGTTCAATTTGTGCAGAAAAACAGGTGGATGGAAACACACTTCCTGTTACCTGAAGCCACGCACTCACACCGACACGGTCTGTTATATTTTGTAAAGTCAGCGACGTTTCCACCAACAGTCAGTCAGTCCGTGAGGGAAGCAGCCATCAAGCTACCGTGTCGCCAGCACCACCCACGCAGTGTAATTGTTTCTTGTTTGTTGTTTTCTCTTGTCAGTCTACATTGCACTGCTTTGCTGTCAGCCTCCGTGACATCCTCCTCTTGCCTCCAACACCCCCCACCCCCAAAGCCCCGAGCAGCAAACCAATTACGAAAGGTAGCGAGAGCAAGAGCGCGAGAGAGGAGGGTTGGGTGTGGGGCAGGTTGGCGCTCAAGGCTCTCAGATGAGAATGCTCTGCCTGCCTCTATCGTTTAACATCACAGAGATAGAGCGACGCACGGAGAAGACGGGTAGCATAGGGGGGAGGAGAAGAAATAGCACAAGTGCAGACAGGGACAGGGAGAGAGGAGTGAGGTGGAGGCAGTGAAGGGGGATTAGAGAGAGAGAGCAGGCAGTGAGGAAAAAAAGGGTAAGTGAGGCTGTGAGTCCGCCTGGAGCTCAGGCCTCTCAGCTCCAGGGACACTGGGAGGTGTTAAAGGTGAAGTAATTATAAGCCATCATTTAGCAACACTGTACAAAGCCCCACACTGGATAAATGACGCGCTATCAATTTACACACTCAGCCGTCCCCTGCGTATGTGTGTGTGTTTCTGTGTGGCTGTCTTAGAGGGAGCCAATTTAAGTTTTAGTCCTTCAAAATGAGAACATGTTTTTTTGAAGTGATCTAGCTGGTCCTCAACTGGAGATGTTTTAGTGCCCAGTTACACCAGTAAGTGGCATGGAGAAATTGCACTTCTTTCTCACACAATAGGCCGTGCTGGAAGTTTAGTGATATCAGAGGAATTCAGTGACACTGGCTTTTTCAGCCAGAGTTGAAAAGTAAATGAGTTTAAGCTTCAGATTGTAAAATGAGTTTTCTCATTAGTGTTATCTTTGTCACAGAATTTCAAGCCCTGTGATTGGATGATGAGGTACCTTGAGGGTCGCAGTTAAGATTAAATCATACCCTCAAAATCTACGTGTACGTGATTGGCTGAACCCGAAGGAGCCATATGATTGCCACCCCCACCCCCCCACCCCGGCCCAATGCTTGGAGCAATGTCGACAGCGGAGGCTGTTCACAAGCTTACTAATACAGAGACGTGTGTTTTTGTGTGACATGTTGCTCTATCATCGATGCTAATGGCCCAGATGCCTCACACCAGGCTAGAGAATACACACACCCATTGATAGAATGAGGTAACTGTTGCTGTGTGATAGATGTTTGTGGTCAGTCGTCTGCCTGATTTACATCCTTTGAGAGCATGTGAGAGAGTGAAAGACAGGCCAGCTTATTAGAGACAAACAGAGAGACAACAGGAGGGAGAGAGCGAGAGCAGATAAGCTGTCACATTCACAGGTGTCGTGACATCTTGTGTGAGTGTGTGTGTGCGTGCGTGTGCGTGTGTTTGGCAGGGTGGATGAGAAGGTGCATTTGCAAAGTGTCTGTCAGCAGAGTGATTTACAGGTTTGGGGCTGAGGATGACAGGAGAGAAATGGAGGATGGATCCCAGAGCAATCACAGAGCTCTGAAAGAAAAGCATCATTTATATTGACTGTGGTGCTGCTGCTGCTACTGCCTTTCATGGGGTGTAAAAAGAATTCTAGAGCCTTGTGTTTTCTCAAGACACACGTCCTGTATGAGAATGGTGTTCAGTCATTTCTGGTCCCCATTAAATCATCATTGGGGAAGTTTTTGGATGGATTAGATTACTTACAAATGGATCGCTCATTTTTAAGGAGATGTATCTTTATAATATAACTTTTGCTGAAAAGCAGCCAAGGTGACTGTAGTCACGGAATGATGACACTTTCTTCATTTCATTTCTTAAAAAATCTTGTGATTCTCATTTCCCCCAGCCAACTACAACTCTATACACACCAAACACAGTTCTGGTGATAAAGAATGCTTAGAAGAATGGAACAAATCAGAATCACAAATAACAATAGAGTAATAAATCAGTTCAAAAATACCCCTTTACTCCCGTTTCTTATTGACTTTTAGCCATAAGAATACGAATAAATCCTTTTCTTTACTCTGTTTTCTGATGCTAATCCTTTTCAGTTTTGTTATTTCTAACTCTCACACACATTGACATGTTCACAATTAAGTCACCAACAACATTTTGATGTGATTTAATGCCCCAAGGAAAGCTAACGTTGTACATTCTTGATTATTCTTTGTCATCAGAACTTTTAGGCTCATTTCAACAAAGCAAATGTAAGATACATTTAAATCCCGGTGTAAATCATATGAATTTACAATCTAATTATTCATATTTTTCATTTTTTCATTTTCCATTCAAATGTGGAGAGCACACTGTGTCTGGCTCTGCACCTCCTGCAAGATTATTTAATAGGTCAGGCTGTGAACAGTTGATGAACCAAATGAAAAAAGAATAAAAACTGACACCAATGTTTTTCATTGAACAATACGCTGTCTTTTTAATTTAAACACATTTTTTATTCATATTTTAAATGTAATTCATGTAAAGAGGGCAAACATTTACAGTAAGACTCATAACTGTATATTTGTCATACAGGCAGGAAGTATCCAAACCAAACATCTGGTGCCTTTAAGTTTGCCTTGTTAGGGATAATCTGCTGCTTTGTGCAACACCGTTAACAGCTAATTTTTAATTGTTTGTGTTCATATAAATTCTTCATTCACAGCAATATGTCAAGCTTCAGTTATTTCAAGAAACGGTTTGATTACATCATTCATCCCTCCCCCGTTTCTTGGCATCCTTCATTCATTTGGCCCAGCTGCTCTTTGACTGTCAGTCGAACCTTGCACTGAAATGCACATGTATCCTGAATGCCCCCTGAAATACCCAGAATGCAGTGCTTTATAGCATTAACAAAAGCAGGACGACCCCTGCTCTTGAAGCACACTGATGTGAGGACGTTTAGTTTGGTTTAAGGAGGACTTATAGAGAAACATCTTGCATGCTCCAGTGCTCAGAACTGGCAGAGCGACACTAACAGCTGATCAGGTGATATACTGAGGCGATAAAGTTACCCCACTGCTCTGTGAGCCAGTGAGAAGCGTGTATCGATACTGAAGGCCTATTACATTAATGTGAGTAATAAAGTGTGATTGAAAGACTGTGGCACCAATTGGGCACTATAGAAAATGGAGGGGGTGGTCATGTTGTAAACTACAGCATAAATCACTATGACCTAAGGACGCCTTTTTTTATTCTACAAGTGAATTCCCTGGTAATTCCAATAAGCCATTAGGGTCTCTGTGTTCCAGTAAAATAGCAAGTAATTGGGTACAGATGCCCTTGAAGAGTTCCATTTTTAATGCACACTGCATCACTGCAGCATGGTTGTACTCTCTGTGTCATTTTCACTCAAACACACAATCACACACAAGTAATTTCATCATTTTAAAGGCTTAAATTTGTGTTTCAGCAGCATTTATTTTAAATTATTGTGAAATAGGCATTCCCTATTGTTGCATAAAATTGTCAAATCTTTCATAAATATTGTAGTTTGGTGCACTTATGCACCAAGGCTCTGCTGTCAGTACTACTTAGTGTGATATTATTGAGATTTTTATACTATTCCGATGACTAAGTAAGGAAAGAACAAACGTCAGACAATGCGGATTGTTAAAGGACCAGTTCACCATTATATATAAAACTGTGGATGCGTACTCAGTCTTCAGTGTTATCTGTATTTAAACAAGTAAAAGCCCTTGAAGGCATCCAATTATTGGGTGCCAGACAAATTATTCTGCTCCCACTCAAGTTTTGTTATTCATTGCAAGTGTTGCGTTCTCAGCCATGGACAGCCCATATCAGCAGCACCATATAGTTAGCAGGACACTGCACTGGCAATTGAATGCTACAGAAAAACAGAGTCCATGATAAAATTCACTGCAGCAGAGTAACCTCTGGCTGTCAATGCTGCTGCCTACCATGATCCTTAAAGTACTTTTCCATGTATGCAAAGCACCTTTAACCAGCTGAAGGTATGTGTATTGTATGCTCTGTATGAACTCTGGCGAATTAACATTTTAGTAACTGAATAAATGAATAATAGTGATGAACTCTTGTCTGTAACTTGCAAAGGTGTCTGCACCACATATTCTGTTTTTCATGTGGAACAGCATTTCAATTTGATGAGCAAATAATTGAGCCATATTGTTAAATACAGTGTTGTTAAACATGCAGTATATTTACAGTATGTATTCTATACATGCCACAATAGTGTTTTTTTCTTATCTTTAGCAATGATATCTATTAGTGACTCAAGCTTACTAATCACCCATGTGATAAAGTGTGGAAGTAATGTGTAACACGTGTTGGTCAGTTCTTTTTAGGATGGTCAGATGTTGGTTGCTGGAGCAATATGTGGAAGAGCCTTCATGAAATGTGGACAGGCTTAGTCAGTATTCTGTTATATTAGTGAGTGCAATACATAACAGGCATTGATGCACTTTGCATCCCATTTTAACCCCCCCCCCCCCCATTGTGTCAGCAAGTAAATTATTTATCAGTTATTGCTCACATACATAAGGCTTAGTGCAGTGTATAACATACCATTATGGTCCAGTCTCTTCCAAATGATACAGGCTGGTTAGAATAGTTTTCCTGGGGAGGTCACTTTATAGCAAACATCAGCATGGCCAGTTTACTCTCGAATGTTTTCAGTATGGCCCAGAAAATGATTTCACCTGTGTGTGAATGTGAAATAGTCATTGTGACATAACAGCCTGTCAAAAAAAATGCAGGTCTCTGTGTGCGTGTGTGGGGGGTCTGGTGATCAGCAGGAAGAGACGAGTCAAGGAGAAATGGCAGAGTGTTCAGGTTCAGGAGGAAAACAGCAATTCAGTCTTTCCTTCCAAAAGAGAAGGAGGCGTAAGAATTCACACCTCTGTAGTAATGTTTCAGTAATGGTTTGAAATTACCTGTTGATGTAATATGAAGTACTTTTCTCTTCATTGAAATTGTAGGTGACCGACAGATGATGGAGAAGTGGACAGTGCATGCACCACACTGTATGTGTGTGTGTGTGTGTGTGTGTGTGTGTGTGTGTGTGAATGAGTGAATGAGTGGACGAAATCCCGTTTAATATTCTGGTAAAGTGATGTTAACACAAATACATTTACCTATTCCGACTCTTGTCGATAGATGTTTAATGATGGCTGTTGTGAAGAATTCTGTTTTTACTCAAGACGAATACTAATTACTGCTAATATTTTTAAGATCAGCATTCAGTTTTCAGTTTTCAGTGATTAAGACATCTAGTCTGAATGTAAATAAGTTACCAGATTCCATAAAGAAACATCAAAACCTCTTTCTGTGACTGTTGCTGCTCAGACATGTCTGCTTGTGGAATACATTTTGAATTCGTTATTAACAGTGTAGATATCCTGTTATATCTGTTAGTTTACAGAAAATGTTCTGAAGCTGTAGCAGTCTGTCTAAGTAGGTCGTGAGATGCACAACTACGAGACTGTAAACTAGAATGACAGCATCTACGTCTCTGCTGGCTGTCAGAGTACAGCTTTATTCCCAGTTCCTCAGCCTGTCAGCCCACTAACATCATTCAACCTCTGACCTTTGTGCTCCATGAAAACTGTCTACCTCACCATTTCTGACACCATTCATCTTTCCGTCCTCTCTTCCCCTCACATTCTCCTTCCCCCCTCCATTTTTCCTCCGTGTCTCTCTGTCAGTCACTCTGTGTCCTTGCTCATCCATTACTGGCTGATCAGTCAGCCTACATCTCAGCTTGTCTGACACATGGCCTAAATATTAGCATAGGCTGGTAACTGACAAAGGTCACAGGTCGGATCCCAGCAGCAGACAACTTGTCCGTCAATACTCACACATTCTTTTCAAGTGTCCTTCAGATAACAGCCAAATCCCCCACCTGAGAATAACTGTGGATGGAAGCGCTGCTACAAATCTGAGCTGGAAATGATGTACATGGCAAGCTGCAGTGCGAGGTGGCTCTTCTGTTAAATCAATCTAAACTAAGAAAATTGGCGTTTTGGATTGGAGTAGTCACACAAACCTCTATGGCACTCCACACGGAGTGTAAGACGTCTCCATTCCACAGTAGCCAGCGCTAAACTTAAAAAATCTACAAGGTTTGTAATAATGAAAGATTCTCATTTATAAACATTTACATTTATAAAATTTATTGAGCACATTGACATTTTCAAAGTGGTTAAAATACATATAGCTTCATATATTTCCATTTACATAACACCTAAACAAAACAATATTGATTAAAAAAAAAGAAAACAAAATGATAATAGGCAATTAAATATGATTTTAATGATGTTATGATGCTCAATCCAACCTTGGTTATTTCTGTCCTGAACCTGTCAGTACCTGCCTTTATTTTGAAAACCTTTTAATTTGTCCTGGGCTCTGCCCACTAATGAAGTTGGCCATTAAGAAGTTTGGTAGACATCTGAAAGGTCAAAGCTTGGTAATGTAGCGGCTACTTGCACTTTTGGTTGCAAGCTAGATCGTATAAAGTTAAGCTGTACCCTTCACTCCTGCATCATGCTTGACTGAAAAATAGCACCCTCCATGCTGGACTCTCTCTCGTTCTCCCAAAAGTCAGCATAGTCAAGACAGTCCGTAGTTGATCACCAGCACAAATTCATCCGTCGGAGTTCACCAAAGTTGGACTGTACACACAAGCTTGGCACCGATTTACTTCACCTCCACAAGTAAATCACTGAAATGAATTGATTTTGTCCTGAATTGTGGCAGTTAAAAATAATTCTATGACTGATTTATTTTTGCATTCAACTCAAGAGAGGAAGTCTCTCTGGATGTAATTGTCAGCGCTGATATCAAGTCTGTAATTGAAATCGGTGCCCATAACCCTAAAAGGTGCTGTCTTTTCAAGCGTTGCATTCCTGCTGAGATCCAACCTTAAAATTAGTCATCCTGCCGCCTCCCTTCCTCCACATCTCATCCTCCATTTTATCCTTTTATTCATGCTTGATGTCTTTTATTCCCTTTCTTCCTCTCCCATCATGTCCTCCTGTCCCTGTTTCCATCAGAATCCTCCCTCCTCCCACCACCACCACCACCTCACAGCCTCCTTGTTTTCTGTCAGCTGTGAAGGTTGGCTGTGTCAGTCACAACAGGCTGATGTGTTCAGTTTCACCAGAGAATACTGACGACTCCACATCAATAGTTCTCAGCTGCTGTGTCGACACACAACAGCGGACTCCGTCGTCCCCGGGGAGGAGGCCTGTACGTATACGGCACACCGACTATAGAGTCCAACAATGATAAAACTGTAATGATTCCCATGGGGAGAATTCAATTACTGGAGCAGAACACCATAACAGATTACAGCCAGGGAGAAAATTGAATAGTTGATAGAAAGATATACATATCTCAACGAGAAGAAGCTAATGAGGATTACATAAAACAGAGCTGAGCTTTCCAACACATGCAGAGCAGAGCAGGTGAATAGAAAGGGTAGAATCAAGGTCAATGCACTTATTATTTTTGTATTACAGTCACAGATGCGCTGCATGTGTGAGTGGATTTCCAACTCCTAAATAAAGTGTGGCACAGGTTAGTGAAGCCACAATGGAATACAGGCAAGATTGAAATTCAGCACAGAGAGCACAATGAGTATGAATGACTATATGAACTTACGGGGCCCTGGCCCTTGCAGCTGTACAGGGGTGTCAAGCCTGACCATGCTAAGACCAGTTTGAGAATTCCAAAACTCTGATTACAATATATTGTCTGATATTGATTTTTCGTATGCGTATCAAACATTTCTAAAGGAATCCCTTAAATTTGATGATTATGACCAAGAGATATATGAGCCCTTTATTCCCCTGGCCTTTATCAGGGTGTCTCTCTGCTTTCATTATGGTACCATCCAGTTATTTGTTTGACTTTTGATTCATCGTAGATACTAAGTATTTAAAATGTTAGCATCAGTAGTAGTGGTGACCATGAGTGGTAAATTAATTCTTGGTAGTTAATATAGCCACCCATGAGTCATTTAGACTGTGTGAAATGCTTCATTTACTGCCTTTTGGCATTTCTGTACTGCAGTTTCTTGATACTTACTTCGTAAGCTTGCAACCCAGCAGCTATCTTCTGATGACGATTTAGCCTCTGGCGGCAAAATCATCGTCAGTGTGTTGAGGCTTCTGGTACAGGCAGACCAGTCAGCACCAATACAAGAACATCTCAGACCAAGACTTCCTCTTATGTGTGCCAGTCATTGTTCACTGTCCAATTAACAACTTGGTTTAAGTCCAGACAACACTTTGGCTGATCTATAGAAACAGATATATGCATATGAATGTAGATAATAAAAGATAATAATAATGTAAAGCTAATTTGTTGTCAAATGATAGCCAATGGGTTCCGAGATTGGTGCGTTCCTCCTTTTTTTTGTGCTCTACATTGGCTGTTTATCTTCATGCAGCCAAAACCCGCTCAAACACGATTGGTCAGTCCTGCGTGGACTGCAAACAGGCTGCAGAGCTCCTTTTTCATTGCTCATCCTGGCCCCCTTTCATAACTCAGTTTGTTTGTCATGCAGCCCTGCAGGAGGCATCATTGGGCGCAGTGAGTCCAAAAATCTATCTGTTCATTGGTCCACAAAGCTGGGCCCACCCTCTGGCAACGACAGATTTCTAATTACGAGGCTGAAATTTGCCATGGAGAACAAGTGTTTGTGAGGTTGTGTGTGTGAATTCTTGAAGGCATGGACGTGTTGGCATATGTGGTCACAACTATTGCAAATTTGTGCTTAGATTTTATCTATTTCACTATGTCCTAGCAGAAAATAAAAAATAAATATTGCTGTTCTAGGACCAAATATGGTCCAGTAATTTTAGACTGACAGCAGATTTTTCACAGCAGACATTTACAGCGTATGATTTGTCATAGTCGGTGAAGCACAGATGTTACTAATAACAATAACAATATATGCAACAATAATGATTATTGATGTCTCTGCTCTAGTCAGACATCCCATTAAACCATAAGGGTCACAATAGCAAGACCTTGAAAGTGATAACCTAGACTTACCTAGACTGTAAATCACAAAGACGAAATATCATGGGTACAAACGGAGTTAAATACAGTAAATACATGACAAGTGAGAGAGACAAATGAATTGCTTCTGTCATAACAGGACCAAACCATGAACGTAATAGGGGCAGTAAATTCTTTGTGGACCTGACCGCAGCTGAGAACAGGTCTTATTGCTTTGGACCAGTTTCCACCCAGCTCATTTCTATGGAGTTAATATGTTCCCACAGTACTTGGTGTCGGGCTTCCAGGGCCAAGACATGCAGCTCAAGTGGGTTTGAGACTGAAAGTAGCTCTTGGTGTGAAAGTGTGTGTTTGCCTATGTGTGTGTGTGTGTGTGTGTGTGTGTGTGCTCTGTGATGGAATGGCAGCCTGTCCATGCTGTTTATCTGCCTTCTGTGCCCTCCTGTGAGTTTAGCTCCCAGTGGACTGCACTATGTGGACTACAAAGCAGACTCCCTGCCATGCTTTATACAGCTCTACTCCACAGCGCTGCTCCTGGCCTGCTGGGGGTGCACTGGCAAAGAAAATCCACCTTTTTGTTGAAGTGCCGGCATATTCTTGCAGTGTTTTCCTGTGGTTTTGTAAAGTCAAAAATATTTGTGTTAGACTATTCTTCTTCCAGGTTAAATCTAATTTTTTTAATACATTTATATTTTGATATTAATTGTGAGAAAATACAGGTATGTTAGTGCTATTTTTTGCACAATATTAACCTAGCAAATAGCACATTGTGATTATCTGCATTCTACAATAATGGTGGTGAAAAACAATTTAAATGTAATGTAAAATTCTCTAATGCATTAACTTTACTTAAAATCACCTTTACATTTACTCTGAGACCAGATACTTTGCACAATTTCCTGCCTTATCTTTGATTTATGTGCAATATAGCATCTTTTGACAGAATATTAAATGGCAGATGAGAACATACATCAAATTATTATTATTTTGGTAAAAACATGAAGTGGTTGGAGTCATTTGTTAGCGCTTCAGTGTCGTCTTCAGGTCTTCTCAGGCTCCACTAATTAGAGGGAGGTAAAACCCAGGTCACAGAATGTCCAGAAAAGTCTCACTGCTGCTCGTAATGCCTTGCTGTGAGCACACATAATTACAGAGACAAAGATGACTTCATCGGCCGTTGTGGATTTTGGCAGCTGGACAGTCAGAGGATATTGTTTAGAGATGTTTAAATGAATAGACCAAACTCAACTAAAAATAGTGGTTACAAAATACTATCATTTTCAAAAGTGAGGGGGACATGACCTCTACATCCAAAGTGGAAATCTGTCCCTTTCATATATATGCTTCCCTCCAGAATATGACGATGCAGACATGGTGTCCACACAACCACAACCAGGAATGTATGCTAAAGGGATTTTTATCTTGTTTGATCAAGTTCCACCTTTTCCTAGTACATCCTCAATATTTTGCATTGCATCTTTCTTTTAAGTTACATTTTTCCATTACTGGTCTGAAAGTTCCAAGAGGGTCTAAGGGACAGGAGACCTCAGGCCTGTGAGTAAATGGGAAGAGAGTAGGGTCCCCATACGCAATATGGCACAGAAGTCTGAGGGCAAATATGTTTTAGTTTTACAGTCAGTTTAAGTCATATTTGCTCAGAATGAGAGTAACAGTGCTGTAATGTATGTGTGAAAAAAATCTGCTGCGAGTGAGATGAAAATCCAGAAAAAGCCACACAGAATGATGAGACTGAAATGTCCAAATATTACTGGGCAGATAGAACTTTAACTTAGGTCTGTTATAAAGACGTTTCTAACCAATATTAGCATTAACATTAACAAAGTGTAGAAAAACCACTTTAGCCCTGACGTTAAGAATTACTCAGCCATTATCCTGTTAAAGACTAGCTCGATGTAGCTGATGATTTTCTGTTTGTTAATGAAGTTATTGTTGCCTTTTTATCCTGAGCAGGAAGTAGTTAAAAAAATACTAGCTGAATATGTCTGTCACACCCAACATCACTTAAAATCCTGAGCCAATAAATGTGAGCATTTTCAAATCTGCACAGTATGTCACGCCTGGGGACCCTGCTCTGATCCCACTGGCTCACAAGACCTGCGTCCCCATGCATGAAGTGTACAGTTGGACCCTCCTGGAAAGCTCAGGAACTACTGGGAAGTCTCTCACTCTTCATTAAGATGATCATCACATTTTAATGTTACAAGTGCCCTCCAGAGAAATTAGAAATCATGCTCCAACATGATCATCCATCCATGGATCCTGGTAATTCACTTCTTGGACATCTTGTGTTGGTGCTGCTTTCTCATTTATTTACTGACACGAAAACCTGATATTCCAGGTGTTTGGTTATGACTGCGTGCTTTGATAAAATTGAAGTGTGTTAAACATCAGATCCTGCCACCTCATGAATACGTATGAGTGATTTTGCCGTTAAAGTGCATGCTGTGATATGGTTTGTTCCACATCTGCAGAAATCATCTCCATCCCAGCAGTTGCTTCCTCTCCAATAGTTCTCTGAACTCCCGCTTTGCTTCTGAAGCTCCAGTTTCACCTTTAAACCACCTCCCATATCTCTGAACCTCATCCTCTGCCCCTCAAACCACTAATGTACCACTAAAGCTCTTCCTCTACCTGTAAAGCTCTTAATCTACCTCAAAAGTTTCTTCAAACTCTTCCTTGACAACTAACTCTAAACTATTTCTTCTCCTTTTAAAGGCTAATTCTGATTTTCATCGTGTTTGCCGTCCTTCCTATCGATAAGACAAGACTTAACTCACACGTTATTGCTGAGACCTGGGGATGCAGCATGCGAACTGATAAGAATGATGACCAAAACTATAAAAATAAAACCCTGGCTCCATAAAAAGCCAGAGTTCTTGAAGCTTCTTTTTTCTGCTTCTTCTGCTGTATCTTGTCCACAGCCCTAATCCTCTGCATTAGCTTCAGAACCTTTTTCTGCCTGCACCCCAATTTATACTGAAAGTTCTTCTCCTGTTATTAATGAAGCCCCTTAAAACTCATCATAAATACATATTAAGAAGTTTTTCCATGAACAAATTGGATTGGTTACTTAGGTATGTGATACATAGCAATAATATGCTTTCAAGACTGATAAGAATATTGAATTAACTCCATTGATACATTACTCTGAATGACATATTGTATTTCTCATCTTGTGTTGAATTCTGATTAAAACCTTCAATTTAATGGTACAAATATTGGGTAAGGTCTGAATGCTGTATGATCCTGACTAGCTGACTAGCTGATTGATAGAATACATGACTAACTACCCAGCAGCTTTGCTGACTCACTGAATAATTGACTACATTAGTGAGAGCGTAATTGACTGGTTGACTGAGAGTCTGGCTTTGTAGATGATTGGCTGGTCAACTGATGAACTAGCTGCTTGGATGCTGGTTTGTTGACTGATGGTATTGTAGCGATTGGCTGTCTGATGTAAATTAAAATCAAACTCTTTTTATTTCTCTTTCCTCCTGCCTCCCATCCCTCCCCTTGTTCATCCTTCTATCCTCCTTTTTCAATTACAAAATAGGATTTGTATGAAGAAATTGATCCGGAATTGCAATTTCATGTTTCCTCAGGTTTTGGCTTTTTGTTTAACCTACAGGTGTTCAGTCTGTGACTCTAAAAGTAAAGAGGTATTCATTCAGTCCATGTTCTCCTTGTCTCTGTTTTTCTAGGACCAGTAGCAGTGATAAGCGGTGAAGAAGACTCTGCCAGCCCTCTTCATCATGTGAATCATGGTATTATCAGCCCTTGTACGCTGGATGCTGGCTCAGATGCTGTGGTGATTGGAATGACCAGGATCCCTGTCATAGAGAACCCACAGTACTTCAGACATGGACACAACTGTAACAAACCCACCACCTGTAAGTACATACATCTAGATAGACCCACACACTGTACAGGTGTTGTAATATGTAGTGTATTTATGTACCATTCATTCGTTTTATTAAAAAAAAATATGCCCAGGGGCCAGTTGTACCAGCTGGACAAAAAAAGTAGGTGTAGCTACATCAAGCCGTGTGATCAATATTTACACCTGTTGCCTTTAAAACTACTGCTTGGCACAGCTACGCCCAGCAGAGATGATACACACACATGCTGACACATTCTATGATGCAGTGATAGGTGCCACGCCATTCAGGTTGCTATGGTGACAGACTAACACTTCCTGGTGCCAATGAGTAGATTAAAAACAACTGCTGATGAAGAAATTGAAGTTAAATTACTCAACGTTGTGAAACAAGACAAATTATTGAACTCTACAGGGAGTATGTGCATGCATTAGTATGCAAACAAAACAATGCCATAACTAATTAAAAAAAAGAACAGAACAGTGGCAGTCAGTGAAACAGAGGGTGGATTAGGAAGTTGTTCTTCAGCCTGCCTGCAAAAAACACCTAACTAATGGAGGACCCCGTCCTAAAATCTTACCCTCTGGCACTTTCATCATGGATGTGTTTGGAGACAGCCTGCCGCCAGCTTTTAATGGGCTAAGACGCTGTAACAACAGTGACAGCTATATAGGCCTAACGGAAGAGAAGCAAGTTGAAGCTGAAGGGGCCTCGAGTTTTTCTTCCACATCAAATGCAAGTTCATCACACACTAGTCATAAAGATAACATGGCCTCTTAAAAAAGTTGCAGGCTAATAAACTGCAATAGTAATAAACTTGTTTTCACTGTGTGTGTGGAGGACACAAATTTATGAAGCAAGTTTTATTTTAGTAAAGCGACATCTCTTGCAGAGAATCTATATCTGCCTTCCACGCCACAAATGGCTCCTGAAAGTACGGCAACTGTGCCTGCTCAAAGAATAAGAGATCCGCATCTCCAGTCTGTGTTACTGGTGAAATAATCACGAGAGTGGAGATGAAAATGGACAGGTTGTCGGTGGAAAAGGAAAAGTTTAAGCTCGAGAAATGGAAACTTATCTTATAAATCCAGCTCTGACAGTGTGTTTACCAAAGAGCTGTCCCTCCTCGCACACTTGTGCCAGTGGACTTCACCTTGAGATGCGTGCATCATGGGTAGACCCATACCACCGCGCCATCACCTCAGTCATGTCTGCCTCACACACTAACTTAACATTAATTGAGTCAAAGCCTTTCCTGTTTACAAAAAAGGTATTTGTTTTAGAAGGTGCCTGGATTCACACAAGTACCATCAATACAGCCAACAACACCAGGCATGCCGGAGTCTCTGTGAAGTTGCTCCGTGGTGTGTGGTTCGATGAGCATATTGTTGATCTTGAAGGACAAGAGAAACTCTTCCTATCACCTGGAATGCTGTACTTCTGCTTCCATTCACCACATCACTGTGTTTTGGAAAGATTCACTGGCATCAAATCGAATAGAAATGAGCAACTGCGGTGTTGGGGACTGAACTCTATTCCTATCTGTTACATGTTGCAACTGCAGTGACTGCAGTAACTTGTCAGTTCATTTAAATAATTCAGCCCTGCTGAAATGAAGGCTCTCAGTAAGTTCTCTGTCTCCATGGACTGTATATCCAGATGATTGGTGCAGTCTCATTACTCTTTCACACCTGAAAGCCCACGGATTGTGTGTTAGACACATCATTTTGTCTACCTTTCCCTCCACTTCTGCACAGTAAATCCTGCAGTAACTGGCATGACCCATGTTACCTATGTATCATAGTAATAATATAGCCAGCCTTGATAAACACAAAATGGCTGTTTTGATATCCCTCATTGGTCCATGTAGTGCTGATGATGCTGATGACTGTTCCCAAAACTGTTCAATAAACCGACCTGTCAGTCCATGTGAGTTCTTCTTTAGAGCCCTCGGTTTGTTTATAATAAGCCACAGTGAACATGGACTGAAACAGATCATTTTTTCCATAGGTGCGCTTAATAATAAAGCTTTTTTTTTTTTTTTTCAGCAGAAAACAGAACTATCAACTATAAACTGTCACAACAGAACACACCATTTTAAATTCAAATAGCTTTCTCTGTGCAGAAAAGGTCAGAGAAATCTGCTTGCCACCAGAAAAGATTAGGTGAAGACGAAGACACAACTGGAGACAGACCGTGTGTACATTTGCATAGTGAGATGGCTACTGAGATGTGTAGATGTGTTCATATCTATATATAATATAAGATATAACCAATTTTTAATGAGTGAAGTTTTGATTAAAATATTTGTCACTTTACGATGATCACAACCTTTTGCCAGCTAATCTTCTGTTCAGAACTCCTGTTCATGATCATGCATGTTACAGCGCATACTATGTCCCCATGTCATTAGGACAAAGACATAAAGTGGCTCAGGGGCTCAGTTTTAGCTGCTCAGTGTATTACTTTAGACAGTGATATATTACACTGAGTTTAGTTCATTTGAATAGAGCGCTCACAGTCAGTGGGTTTTGTTCAAAGTACATACATGCTATCAGTGATGTAGTTATTTGGGCTAAAGTAAAAGTCAGCCTTTCATTTTCTGCATGCATAATGTCACACTGTGGGTGAATCAGGAGCACTTAAAGGCTTGGATGGACATGAACTCTCCTGGTTGAATGTTGCTCTAAAAGAACAACTGTGTTAGAAGAAATCTGTTTCTCAAAGGTGCAAACATGTGGCCATTAAAATTGAAGGAGACAAGTCAACTTTGACTTCCGCAGTTCATTTCAGCAAGAAACTTTCAAGAGGAATTTATACAGCGTGAAATTCTGTTTTGTGCTCCGCTAATGGCATGCTGAAGCTAAAGATTAGGCCTTGAAGAAATCTGATTAAATATCTGGCAGCTTGAATCAGT
This sequence comes from Chaetodon trifasciatus, assembly GCA_037975065.1. NCBI lineage: Eukaryota > Metazoa > Chordata > Actinopteri > Chaetodontiformes > Chaetodontidae > Chaetodon > Chaetodon trifasciatus. The sequence goes on along the minus strand of JBBMOE010000002.1, from coordinate 2,338,769 downwards.
TCCTTTTTGGATTCTGGGACAATTTGGGATGAATTTAGCTAATATGATGCAATGTGCTGTCTTTTCAAATGCTATGATGAAGTGTTATTAGTTTGTCGCAGCTCTGATTTGCACCTCTGAATGGCTCCTGCTTCCAAACTGACAGAAAAAGCATTCTCAGAGACAAAGCTGAAATAATTCAAACTGATGCCTCGTGCATAAACCACTCATTAAAATTTCCAGGAGACTCTTGTGTTTCGATGCTGAGGGACAATGAGCAAAGAAAACTTTGAAATGGAAATTTGGAGCGTGGAAGATACCTCTGGCACCTACAACTCCTCCCACAGTTATTGTTGTGAGGCGATTCGCCTGCAGCAGCAAAGTGCATCTGTGTGTTATAAGTGCCAAGTTTCATGCCTGTCACCTGGGTAGGGATGGATTTAATGTACAAAGCAAACCACAGGCTTTCTCACACACAAACACTTACAGTAGGTCAGCACTTTCAGTTCGTCTGAGATAATCTGGATCAACTGTTGATCATCAGTTTGTATACAACTTACAACTCATGTCACGGCTCCATTTCTTGACGTGTTAGACTGATTGCCTGGCTGTGCTGTGGCACTGATATGAATTTCTGGATATTTTTAGGCAGGTATTTGGGAAATACCCCTTTGACCAACAAAAAGTCCGGTCCTCTCCTCATGTTTGCCTCTGCTCCACTAGCTTATGCCTGACGTTGTATTTTCTCTTAGAAGCTTTCTTTCACCTGTTAAAAGGGCATCTTCAGTAAAGTATGAGCACCCTGTCACTTTAACAAAAATAACATGATTATTTTTTTCTGATATTCAACCACTTAATTTCCCATGAGTCTTCGCCATAGTAGGTCTGTAAAAGACCCATCAGAGCTGTAGGAGCTGAAGCTGGCAACCTGCTCTTTCTCTCACACCTTTCTCTTGTGATATCTCATTAGATCAGTTTGGGCTACCAGAGGTGATCAAAACTGATATCAAATCATATACTTTAATTAACATTAAAGTTCCTCGGGGCACCACCCTTAAAGAGGGGGAAACGATTAAGTGATCCAGCCTCATCGAGGATTCACCATGAAGCTATGAAGTCTTTAAAAAGAGAATCCACCGTACCCAAGTGCTGAACAAAGCTAAGTCAGTCTTAGTCCACCGGGGCCAAATGGTGAGGTAAGGAAAACATAGGCTTTGTTCCTTTGTTTGGTTAGGAGGGTATCTCTTTTAGCATATGCAGCATACCAGCAGAATGTCTCTCAACAGCAAGCTAGAGCATCACACAGAGACGCTGCTTTGAATGTGTCCACCAGTTTTAATGATGAGACGGCGTATGGAGTGCATAGGCATGGCTGAGGATTCACACAGGTGTGAAAAGGTGAAAGATCCTGGGAAACTGAGTTTAATGGCTCTCTTTTGTCTGTACAACAAAAGAGCATGTGGTCTCAGCCACCATTTTAAGTGGGCTTGGGCCCTGCACATGCTCCATCTCTGTTATCCGAGTCGTCTCTCTCCCCTCTCTGTGTCTCCACTGAACACAGATAGTATTCTGCCAGCAGCGGAGCGAATCACTTCTTGTCTTTACAGCCACATAAATCTCAGCAAGTCCCCTGGGAGACAATACACACATATGCACAAACACACACACACACACACACACACACACAAACGTGCATACACAAAAAGAGAGAACAATATCCCATTTTCACTGCACACGCTCAAATGCTGATGTCGTTGCCAATGGCAATCCTGATCCGTCATAAGAGTCACCTTGTGTGATTATCACCATTATATATTCCCATATTCCCATTTGTGGTGTGTGTGTGTGTGTGTGTGTGTGTGTGTGTGTGTGTGTGTGTTTCAACTGTATTTCAACCATATTTCAACCTCCTGTGTCTGTGATCATAAACCCATCAACATCTTCATCGTGTGAGCTCATGCACAACTCGATAGTACACATGCACGTCCCCACACACACACTCAAACACACAATGAACAGAATTTCCTGTTGGCCTTTTTTTGTTTTACACCGATTTCACTCTGCCTGTTCGTTTAATATTTATCACATGGACTGTATGATCTTACATTATGAGGCAAGAACATTTTTATGTTTTATTCTATTCCATTATTATCTCCAAATCACAGCTAAATCAATTAATTTCAGTTAATTAATCAGTTAATTCAGACAGAGGAAGGACACAAACACAGCTACATTGTCCATAGGAGTGTTGGACTTTGACATACACATTCACATCCAACTCCTTAGCAGCACTCACTGAGCTGACCTTCAATACAATCCAGACAAGTCACACACCTCTTTTCATGACCCTAAAAGAAAATACACAGTATACTGAAGAGCAGTTGTGCCACTTGTCTGATTTTGATGGACGTAATGCAGTTTCACCTTCACTACCATCATGAGCATAACAGAGAAGGAGCCAGCCCAGTGTCAACATTGAAACCAACCCAATCATCATAGAGAATAATGATAGTAGATGATTCAGCAAAACCTAGGATTAGACTCAATCAGCAGTGCAGCCAGAAATATAGTTATGGATGGATCTTGCATATAATTGGATGGCACACTTAAATCTATAAGTCTGAAATAAGTGTGGAAGAGGCAAGCCCTCAGTTCTGTCCTATTAAATCATATAGAAAATTACCTTTTTAAGATAACAGGTTTTATTGTATGCAGATGCTTTAAAGGAGTTACACTGAGCCTGATTTAAGTGAGCACAGCACACAACAGACTGTCAAATGTGGCATGTGAGAGACAGACAGAGGTAGGTTTGAATTGTGAATTAAACCTGAGACACCTGAAGGCTCTTCACAGTTAAAAAGGACAGGTGGTATGCCGAAAATAGCTTACCATCAATCCACCAATCAGAACAGAGGAGGGGAGAAAGAGACTGAGACAGAGTGAATGAGAAATTTTGAAAACAGGTTAATATTTTAAACAGCATAAAAGGTAGAATGAAAGTTGAAGAGAACCATAAATATCCTCCCCTTGTGTGCGTGTGAGAGAGAGAGGCACTGCGGATTAAACCTGAATCATCACTGTTAAAGAGAAGGGAGGTCTCAACAGCTTAACATCAATCCACCAATGAGAACAGAGGAACAAACTGATGGAGGCTTAATCAGCTAATCAACGTCAGCTGTTTGTACTGTGGCCTGAAAGTGCCGAGTCACCAGCATTGAAAAACTGGTGGTGATATCGGTGAAATGACTTCAGTGTCAGCGTCCTAAGACCTTGCTGAAGACATCAATGTGTTTTGTGTGGATACAATTACAGTTTCAAAAGCCGCCACGTTTGTGTTTTAGCCTAAAACTGTGACAGGTAAAATAACATGACAGTCAACAAGACAGCTGACGGACTGTCTTTGTGCTTTGAGGTGGAAAAATCAAAAACTGTGAAATCCTTTTTCTTAAAGAGGCATGTTATCTGAAATAAGACAAGCTTGTCAGCAGAAAGGGATCCGTGGGTGACATCACAGCCCATGTGACACACTCCAAGGAGTGCAATACACACTCATTATAAAGGGACTGAAAAAATCATCAAACTAAAGCTGATTTTTTAGAAACTGTGACTTGTGATTGGTTTAACATACAATTGGGTACAATATCTAAGTACAGCAACTAAGTATGGCTGTAGTACAGTTGTCGTTCTGAAAACTTCAAGTTATGCAAATGCACTACAGTTACAGTTAATGATGAAACATTCCAAATGTGCTGCATGTCTGTTTGTCTGCGCTGGCACTGAACACTGATTGTTCCAAGAAATCATACAATTTGCATATGAGTCCTTGGGAGGGTGAGACCTCTGACTGCATGGTTAACTGGCTCTAGCTTGACACAAACAAAGATGATTAGACCAGGGGTATTTCCCCTGGAGTGGTGGGCCACAGGCCAAAAGCAAACATCTATTGTATAGTATTGTTAAAATGCAAAATGGTACAATGACCACAAGTTCCCTTAAATGACTGACTTCCTGTGCCAAGTGTCACTCGGGCTCAGATTATGGAAAAACAATGAATAATTAGTGCTCCTACATATTGAAAGAAAAATTTCATTCAGAAAAAAACAAAACTGCGTAAACAATCTGTATCATTGTTTTTCCACTGGAGCCTTTAATCTGGTTTTGTGTTTTGTAATGCCGATGCAGATGGAGCCATAGGAAATGTACCTTTCATTAGCACAATATTGGAGGAACCACACTGAATTCCGCAGTGTGTTACAGTCACATTACATTAACATCAGGCCACTAGCATACATACAGCTGTGCTATTATACATTCTCCCTTCAAGTTTTTACACAGTAGTTCCTGTGTTATCATATGATTAAGACACTCCCCAATAATTCCTGATGTTCTGATCATGCATAAAAATCAACAAATCTTCAAGTGTTATTGACATGATTGAAAGGTCCTCTTTTAGTGCTGTTTGCCCTTTCCTTGGACTCTCTATGGCTGCTGTATGTATGCTGCTGGATGAGTCCCAGAGCTCATCACAGTCTCACTAATTGCAACCCAGTGGCGTAACGGTCAATTCATTCAGCTAACCCTTGTGTGTGTGTGTGTGTGTGTGTGTGTGTGTGTGTGTGTGTGTGTGTGTGTGTGTGTGTGTGTGTGTGTGTGTGTGTGTGTTGGGGTTTGCGTGTGAGTGCACAGTGAAAGACGTGTGTTCCCTGCTGTGTCTTTGCTGCTGTAAATGTACACCTGTACTTGTTCGTATGTGGTTTTGTGTGTATTTTGTTGTACGTGTGCATGCGTGCCCACCCACCCCCTACTCTGCTAAAGCCATTCAGCCATGCACTCAGCCAAGCGAGGTAGAATACTATTCAGGTAGTACAAACTAGAGCTAGGAAGATTTTTGCAAACCATTAAAAGCTGGAGGTCAGTCACTGCACAACATCTCAGTTTCAGGCTCGGTTTAATGCACACTCTGCTGGACATGAGTACATTCCAGTGAGTGAGACTCCTTCAACAGTTCTCCTCAATCCTAATGATTGTAGTGACCCACCCTGACCTTTCATCTACTGCCACTATAAGACAATAATAGCTGTACACAAAAACATTAAATGTGCAGACCTTTCCAAAGGAAGAATCCTCTCCATCGTGGACACTGCATGGGCTTTTCTCCAGCACCTTCACAAATGTGTTTGTACACACAGTATCATAATCTAACCTATCACAATCAAACAAGAAGATATTTGTGGAAAAATGGATGAAGACACTTTTTTTAATGATGCTATGGTCATTTCTTAAATATCTGTCTCAACCAAATGTTAGAGTTTGAGCCCCCCTGCTGTGAGGGTTATTGTACAATGTTTAGCAAAAAGTATGAGGGGAGGTTTTTTTTCTTTTTCATTTTATCATGAGTCTGAATAGGAGCAAATATCAGGCCTAATAATGAGCAGTAGTGCGTGGCACGTCCATCGCAGTGACACCCTTCCATCCAACATAGACGCTGTAATGGTTGCCAAGAAGAGTTCATGTTTGTCACAACAATCAAAGAAACATGTTGATATCAGAGTTGTTATTTCTTTAAGTTGACAATTTTCTCTGGCATAAATTCATGAAAGTAACTTGCCTGCTATTTAGGAAGATAACGTTCCCATTCTTAATCCCACCTACCTTAATCAACAGGTCTCATAGCTGCTCACTTGTACTTTTGTACTTCCATATCAAATTTGATTTTTTCATTTGTACTAACTTTTTATTTGATTGTTTATTGTGTCACAATGTGATCAAATATGTTTTATTCTGAATATGTTGTGATCTTAGTGTACTGGACCAAATTAATTTCTCCATGTGGGTAAATAAAGGTGATCTGAATCTGAACGAGCTGTCCCTTTCAGCGCCAGACCAGTTTTTTCATAAACTGAAACTAAAAGTAAATGAGCAAAAATAAAATGGTCATGAACTGAAATTGAATATAAACATTTCCCTTTAAAAGAAACTAAAACTAAACTGAAATGGTATTTCCTGGTATTGCCTGACTAATTAAAATTAAAGAGAAATGCATCTAAATTCATTTAGTGTTTAGTTTTTTTAGGTGTAAGGTTGTTTTATTGTCATTTTGCAACACAAGGCTGCACAGTGAAATGGGAGTTGTCTGCCCTTCCTGCTTCACATGCATAAAACATTTATACAAATATTTGAATCAGAAGCATTTAGGACTGCATTTTTTGGATTTGCATCCAGGAGAATTTAAAGCAGGAGCAAAAACTCAGTTCTCTGGGTAGATAATATGTTTGGCATCTTAACACATCCAAGATGTTGTGATGGAGCCAGGTCTCTGTAAAGATGTGGGCCTAACGCTTTTTGTTTTTCCGTAGCTGGGTCAGCCTGAGTGCCATTTTGTCCGATCTATTTTCCTGCCACTGGACTTTAGCCAGACACAGGCTGGCTAGTAGAGAAGTCTTTGGTCCAAGCAGGGTTAGCTTAGCTCTTATCCCAGTTATCTTCCTGGCGTCTTCCCATGGCGATGCTTGGTCCGGCTGGTCTTGTAGTGATTGTCTCAAGGTCCAGTGCACTTTGTCCAATCCCTATATGCTTGCTTTCCAATGGTAGTGAAGGAGTTCCTCTATCAAAACATGTAAGCATTATGACCATTCTGACACAGTTCTCCAAAATGTGTTTGTAGCCACAAACATAGTTGTAACACATTATCTGGCCCGAACACAAACTACTGTAAAACAAAAACAAGAATGAAATTTGAAAGTCGAAACTGAAATAGAATGAAAACTAATTGAAAATTCACTACTATTATAACCTTGCCCCAGACTCATAAAACATGCTCCTGCTGTTGTCCTGCAGGGACCTGAGCTGAATACAATTTGTTGTTCATCTTGAGACCCAAACTAATTACTACATTTTAGTAGTGTTATATAGGGGCATAGCAGAAATATGTGTTACAGTCTTAACCTCATAATTAAATATTAACAGTGTTTTGGATTAGTTTTGGCCTCTCTGGACTACTGGAGGCTTGTTTTCTGCTTTCACTCAGCAGTCAAAAACATAGGACTTTGTCTGACAACTATTCAGAGGCTTCTTTTTTAATCGTTTTCCTGAATTTGCAAGGTTTTAGTACTAGGTTGGACTGTCAGACATCTCTGAATTTAGGGAGGAACCATATTTTAAAGGATTCAGTTGTATACTCTGACATGCAAGGTACATTGTACCAGGATTATTTTTATGACAGGGCAGAGTCAGAAAAGATGAGGGCCTGATCTATTCACATCCATGTAATTTCAGAGTCCTTGTATTTCTTGAAAGTTCTACATGATGCAATCTAAACATCAAATATTTGCTGTGGCAGTGCCAAAGAAATTTACAGGGATTTGCTCAACCAATGTGGTCTCAGTTTACTTTGACAAATATTAATAGTTGTGCAAAGCACCCGTGTTCAGTCCAGTCATCGGACCAGCTAGGCTGACACCTCACATGTCACAGAGACTTGATTGAATTTAATGTCAATTTAGAAACTCTACTCAGAATTCTCAGGCTACACAGTGCAGCTATATACAGCTATACGACTTGTATGAATAAAAGATGAAAAAACAGTGTCACAAGACTAAATAGATGTGGTGTGTATGCCTATCTGATTACTAACTCTGGTTACAGAGTTGCTTATGATGCAGCACCAGCATCTTTCAGAGACAGTGTTGGACGTCTCACAGTATGTTGGGGGGGGGGGGATTGGACCTGACAGTCAATGAGCTTCTTCTCTGCTCTGCCACTCTGCACATCTTTACCTTTAGAGCTGTAGTGGACACACTGCAGGAGGAAGTGCCCAACGAACTGTGATGGATGATGGTTGTTTTCAGTGATGGATGTGTGGAACTGGACCAGCACAGGTTGTTACATGCTGGGGTGCTGCTGTTGATGCAGGAAGAACATGGAGTGTTGGGTCTTGGGGAGTAAACAGAAGTGTACATCTCTCAGTTTGAGTGTCCAGAGTACATTTTGAGCTGCTCCACAAAACAGCCCAACACCATGCCCAAGAAAACAACACAAAATGTTTTGGAGAAAGGGCAACAGAAGCAGCTAATGGAGTGTGTTAGAGGCCATTTAGTAAGACATGAAGGTCAGATTTCCTCCAACAAGCTCCACCCTGACACCAGCTATATAGAAAAGGTGACCTCCAGATGTCAGAAACGCAGCCAACCAGAGAATGGAAAGGCTTTTCAACAAGGCAACAAAGTCAAAATCACCTTGAGAGCATCAGTCAATGCTGCAGACATGTTCTTTTGTCTTGATGAAGCTGTCAAATGTATTAATGCAGAAAATGTCCTGTGGTATGTCAGCAGCTCTTTGTGCAGTGGATCGACGTGATACATGGTGTTCATCCATGAATCTGAGCAGAGGTTACAGTAGAGAAGGTCATGACAGGAGTCTTAAACCAGCAGTCGTTGAGTTAATCGAGTAATGAGGAGGCTAGTGGGTCTGCAGCCATCATTTCCTCCTTGAGTTAGCCTGTTCATGGAGTTCACAGTCAGAGAAGCCACCTCTTTTTGGGTTAAATGGATTGCGGGTTGTCCTTGGGATTAGAACATGATTTGAATTTGGAAGCAAAACTCACAAGAAACCCACCTACCTAGACATTCCCACCAAGCGCATGCTACCATTGACATTGGGCCTCATGCAAGACCATTTTTTGGCAGGTGCTAACCCAATTAAGCATTCATTCTACCACGACACCAAATTCTGTTTCTTTAAATAGGTGTCGGTTACTTTTCCAAGTATTTATTATTTATCTTTCGAAATCCACATGAAATGTTGACATCAGCATGAACAACTCCACACCACTTAAATATGGTACTTTTAAATTTGATTCGACCGTTATTTCCTTCCTCCAAAACAGTGATGAAGAACACGAATGGCAAATGCCATCAGTTAAGAACAAAATTATTACTGGTGTGTTAACTGCATGCCAAAATATTCACAGAAGGCTGAAGTGCCTCGTAAGTTACCATGACATTTATAAGGCTTGGCTCACTCAGGGACCCATACAAAACATTGATTTGTGGGCCAGCTTCTGTTCTTCTCAGCTTTGTCGCCCAGTTGAGTTGCTGAAGCCCAGTCTGAAGATCATGAACGTGTCCTCATTTTAGTTGACACAGTGCTCAAGTTTGGAAAGTATTAAGATCATAATAAGGCCCTGCAGGGATTGTTCAGAGGCAAACACAACAGTGTTCATCCCAATAGCACGAGCTTATTAATGCATTTGTGTGGAAATGTATAAGTTGCAGCAGTGTTTTGATTAGGAGGACATCAGATCCACAGTTTGCTGATTTTATACAGAAATCCGTCTGATAGACAAATGAGACACCAGGATGATAGTTATCATGGAAGTGTGGCATATAGACAAGATAATTCTCACATATACAAGATGGTGCAAATTAAGGCACATTCTTACAGTAATGTTAGCACACACACAATCGACACACTTGCTGGCGCGCACACACAAAGTGTGGTGATATTTGTGTGTGTATATTATTGCTGACAGGTGAATGCCCCCTCTCTCTCTGTGTTAATGACAACATTAACCCTGGCTATTTGTAACTGCACTAATTAGCCTGCATGGTACACACACACACACACACACACACACACACACACACACACACACACACACACACAGACTCACTCTGGCTTAGGTATACTCTGAGGACTCCAATCAGTCTCTCTCACACATACACACAAACGTGAACATGCAGTACGTGTTCATGCCAGTGTGATTACAGAGACAGATGCATTCACACACAATAACAAAAAATGGCAAATACACACACAGATAGAAATAAATTAGATATCCAACCTTGCACCCCAGTTATTTATATAATATCCCCTTGGTCTCAGGGTGAGCAGTAAGGTGAATACACACTCCATGGTTTAAAATATCACATACAGCATGAGCTTTTCCAAGCCTCTGAAAATTAGATTTGACAGTTTTTATCCCACATTTCTCTGCACTGAGTTAACTTTTTCAAAACTCCTCACACAGTTCTTTTTACTGACATGCAGTTCAGCACAACAGTTAATTGCACATCCAAAATGCACTAATGGAACCAAAACACTTCACACACCTCTCAGGAGCTATAACTCTGCCAACATTTGCCTCCCAACAGTATCACTTTGTCACTCATTACACAATGACCTAAAAAAACACTAATTACCAGCAGCATTCATCACTAAAGCACCTGGAGGACACTGACATGATTTGGTTGCACCAGTCCATTTTTTAATGTCCAAATGTTAATGTTTTCTTCTCAATATGACTTATCTTTTTGATTGGATACTTTTTCAACCACCAAAGCACTGTGGCTACCCTTCCTCAGTGTATAGTACTATGTACACTATTACTGTGTTTGCCCACCATCTATCGGCTCTTCCTGGCTACCTGACCTGGGCCGGATCCTCAGGTGATCTCCGCTGCTGCCTCTGTAATGTGTCCCCCTGGCTTAGGCCCCTGTCTTGGTGTGGTTAGCCCTCAAGCCTGTTCCACTGCCATACCAGTTTCTGCAACTGCGGGAGTCACGTCTACTTGGATCCATGGCCCTGCATTGACCACATCACTAGCTTAGACGCCCAGCCGAGATCGCCTCTTCCCTGTTTTCACCACTGTTTTGTTTCCAGTTCAGGTGCAGGTCATCCTAGCAGGACTCCCCTTGCCCCAGTGCGTTTGGGCCTTGTCAGCTGGGGATGCTGCCTTGTTCGCTCTGCGGCCACGCATTGTGATGGCGCCCGGAGTTCCTCGGGCCTGCAAGCCTGCATCAATCAGCTTGCTGGCTGATGTGATGTGTTGTGGTTTTTCCTGTGCTTTCAAACTCTGTTCTTAAACCCCTAGTCATTGCAATCATCTGCCACTCACCCAAACTTAACCATGCTTTTCTCTCTGGCCTATCTGAATTTCTTACCCAGCTCTGCTCCACCTCCCCTTCCATCCTGCTCTTGAGTGGTTTCAACATCCACATTGACTCTACAGACTGCAAAATACCCACAGAATTTCTGGACATGCTAAAATGCTTTGATGTCACTTAGCACATCAGTGTCCCCATCCATAACCCTGGGCACACCCATGACCTGGTCTGCTCCACTAGTATCACAATCAACCACCTCACTGTCTCCGACCACTGAATTATTGTATTATCATGGACATTGACATCCCCATCCCAGAATCCAAATACACCAAACACATCATCATTTTTTATGATGTCAAGTCCATCATTCTCTCTGCCTGCCGCACTGAAAATTATCCTCCGTCAGACCCTTTCTGAGCCCCTCCACCACAGACTTGGTCTACCTTTCCAATAACATGCTGTTATAACATGCCCCCCTCAAAATCATAAGTGTCACTTTCACTCATACTGCTCCCTGGTACACCCCTGAACTCTTTCTGATGAAATCCTGGAAACATCAACAAAAGAAGATCTCCAAAAAGCAGCCTCATATTACACACTCTGGCAGCGACAAATCTGAAATCCTCATCATAGGCCCCAAATCCCTTATCAAATCCTGCCATGATTTTCCCTCTCCATAAGCGGGTCTACTGTTCCTGTTTCCACACACATCCATAACCTTAGTATCATCTTTGATCAAACCCCCTGCTTCGAACACCATGTTAACTACAACACAAAAAAAACTACCTTTTTTCATCTTAAAAGCATTACCGGCCTTACCCTTCCCTCTCCTTCTCAACTGCATAAACACTGCCCCCACAGCTCCCCATGCAACAAACAATCATCATATGCAAAGCCCTCCACAACCTAGCCCCCTCCTACCTGACTGACCCCTATTGCTACCTGCAACCTCAGTTCTGCTGACATCAACATCCTCAACCCTGTCACCTGGTCCAGTCTTTTTGGTGAAACACTTGGATTCTTCATTTTTGGATTCAACGTTTTAAAAATGTTAATTCAGTATTGAAAAAAATGTGTTACAAATTCTAAAAAAACAACCAAACCAAGTTGTGTACTGCAGACAGACCCATGAAATGGCATAAAAAAGAAAGGCTGGTTAAATGGTTATTGCATCAAAATTAAAACTGTCACACAGCTCTTCCACTTTAAGCCAGAAGGGTCAAACACAGATTTATGTTTTTGTTGTGTTCAGGGCATTTGTTCCCAGAAACAGGAATGTTGTTTTTGAGAGCACAGTTTGTATTGCAGATACAAATGCAGTCAATTACTCACAAATCATTCAGGGTTTTCTATAAATGTTACAAGATGGAAGGGATTTGAGTATCTTGTGTAGTGAAAAAAAAAAAGTTTTAAATGTTATGTATTTATTCATTTTTGTCCAGTTGATTAAGGGCAAGGGCTGCCGGTCTGAGGACTGAGCCAGTCACCTGCCTTCATTTAACTATAGAGATATCTTAACTAGTGTCTATTTGTCCAGATTTCAAGATATGTGTCTCTGAGATTTCTGCCTCCACCCCTTTACAATGGATGTGAATTAAGTGGTGCTAAGAGCATTGATGACATTCAGAAAAATCAGTTGCAACATGTCTTTCCAGATACAGTGTCCTGGTTACTCTAATTCACAGACCTCACTGTCAACAGTTTTCTGTTTCTGTTGTTGAAAGATCCAATGAAAAGTGTTCACAGGGAGGTTTTTAGTTTGGTTCAACTCAGCCTTTAAGTGCAGCGGAAGGATTCATGGGAATTAAAGGCAACAGGCTCCACCAAACTGCAGACTCACAGTGTGACATACTGCAAGCATGGTGAACGATTTTTATGCTTTTATATGTGACTTTGTGCTAGCATCTGATTGCAGTGGGTGTCCCTCTGTCTCTGTCTCTCTCAGATGTTCAGCATATTAAACGGAGGGACATTATTTTGAAGAGGGAACTCGGAGAGGGAGCCTTTGGCAAGGTCTTTCTTGCTGAATGCTACAACCTGAGCCCCACAAAGGACAAGATGCTGGTAGCTGTAAAGGTAAGAGATATGTGTCTGTGTGTGTTCGTGTCATTAGTCATGTGGGGACATAAATCTTATTTGCATAAGCACATTGTGGGGACTCCTATTTTCTTATGGGAACAAAACATGTAAATATGTAAATCCTTGAATTTTAGAGTGAAGGTTTGGGTAAAGGTTAGGGTGAGGCATGTAGTGCCAGTGGTTATGGTTTGGGTTCGTCCCCAACAGTGAAGGAAACAACATGACCGCGTGTGCATTTGCAAACACCGGCAGCTGTCTATATATGGAGCAGAGAGAGAAGCAGTGTGTAGAAATGCATCCAGCTGATGGAACAAGTGTGCTCCAGCCGGCAGCAACAGTCAGTTGCATCTCAGAGAGAGACGCTGACAAGCTGTTTGATCACTCTCATGCACATAAGCACACAGCTGCTGTGTGTCTTGATGATGCATCATTCAGTTTGGCCTGACATTGACTTATAAACTCTTAAACACCAGCATCTATTCCTCGAAGTTCCTCTTTAGTCTAGACTCTCTCTATTAAAGCTGGTCATTATGCTGGAAATGTAAAGATGCATTTCTGAGCATGTTAGGTTGAAGCTATTTACTTTTCAATTGATATCATTTCATTTTACCCACATTTAAGATAGTAGATGCAGCCTTCAATCTGTCAAAGCAATAAAAGGGAAAGAATGAAATGCATAATGATAGCAGGATTTGATTTTTAATCCTCTTATAATTAAAGGTTTTACATTTCTATGTTGATTCAAATTTAGGAACACCTTCTGCAAGTATAAACTGCACAAAAACCTTTTTCAAAATTTGCATTTAGACTGAGGAAACATGCACTGCAAAACATAAACGAAACTTTTCCAACTTATTTAGGATGAAACACCAGTATAAGACTTGAACAATGTATTTAAGTATAAGACATGTACATAACACGACTGATGCAAAGGTTGATGAACAAGTGAACAAATGTGTGTTCTTTCTTTCCATTGCCAGAATGTAAACCACAAAAATGAAGAATAAGGCACGCTTAGCTGTTGTGTTCCAAAGAAAAATAAACAGAGATGGTTATGAATTTAAAATGCAGGCCTATATGTCAGTACTAAGTCAAAATACACAAAATACAAATGGCTCCTATCTTGTACTTCTAATGCCAGAGTCAAGAGGGTGGATTACGATATTTACAATACTTTCAATTATAGTTGGCAGTCTCTCTCATAAACACACACTCACTCACTCACTCACTCACTCACTCAGTTTCTCACACACACACAAACACACAAAATGGGTCTGTCTCTCTAAAATCCCAGAACAGAAAATGTCTGTACATATATTTACTATTTATCTCTCACTCTGAAATACGCACACACAGACAGACAATCGCGTTTCCATAATTTTTGGGGACATTACTTAGACTTACATTCATTTACTGGTGACTTGTCCTAACCATAACCATAACCACTACTTGCCTAACCCTAACCCTTACCCTAACCTTAACCTAAACCTAAACCTAATCCTAACCCCAGTCTTCACCTTAACATTTAATGATTTACATTATGGGGACCTGCATTTTAGTCCCCATAAGGAGGTGAGTCCCCACAATGTGACGGTGTGAACAGATTTCTGTCTGTACATACAGTTATACCACAGACATGGCCACGCACACACACTCACACACACACACACACACACACACACACACACTCACAAACGAGTCAAAACCAGTCTGTAATTACATACAATTACAATTCTTAACTTAACTACTTGTTGTCACAGAGGCTGCACTTACACAGCTCCATCAATGACATGGCTGCGACCGAGTGCTCTCTGCCAGTGCTTCAGTTCAGTTCATAACTTGTCAAGGCCAACCTAATGCAGTCAGTGAGGTGTGTGTAAGTGAGTCGGCTCCTGTACTTGGATGTGATCAGCTTCATTTGTGATAAAGGCATTTCACAAAGATAGGCAGACCCAAAGTAGACCCTCACTTTCAGTGCACAGGATGACAGAAGATGAAAGGTCTCATTGTTTACGAGGCCCCAGAAGTCACCATCCTTTGACCTTGCTTTCAGTGTGATGTCATTCTAAAGATCAATCTTCTCATGTCAACTTCAGCTGGCGAACTGAACACCTCCTTGAATTTTTCAGCTACCCACTCCACATTGATGGGTGCCAAGGGGTTTGAAATGAAGTAGAGGATGCTCTCCATCTTTTCCAGCTCTTGGAATCATCCGTCAAATTCAGCAGACAGCTTGTTCAATTGGACGCTGCGGTGCTCTGGCTGGAAAGCCTCCTGGTTGCCATTGTACGACCATTAAAAAATGTGCGAGTTTTTTGTTCTGTAGGTGGCTGTTCAACATCCTGACCTTGAAGAAGTTCACAGGAGTTCAACATATGTGATAGGTCTCTTTCTCCCTTGCTGGTCACAGTTGAGCGCGCCCTTTTTCAGTCAGGTCGGTTAGGAACCCGAGGTCCAGCAGCCATGTATCAATTGACAGTTGTGGAGAATCTGTGATGTTTCACGTTGACATAAATTGTCTGATTTCAGCCAACAAATCCACAGAGTACTGCAGCACCTAACCCTAGCTTAGCCTCATGACATTTGCATGGAGGAGCAGGTCTCTGTAGACAGCCTTCAACTCCTCCTGTGCCGATTTATACATTCTGTGTTGGAGCGTATGGGCTTGGATGGAATTGACCACTTTCACAACCAGTGATGTAACATGAAAATTCCACTGTATTACCAATCAGGGGTTGTTGATGGATCACACAGCTAATACATGTCCTGGCTCTGGTTTTCTCGTTCTCATGTACAAGTGTGAGAAAGTCGTGCTTTCTAGTCAAATCTATGAAGGAAGAAAAATATGTAGTACAAAAATAATGAGCTGTGCAGTGTCCACTATATCTACCGACTCATCAAATTGTACCAAAAAGTTTTGCCCTGTTTCCCATCTTCCCATACTTGCCTATATGGCACACACATTTGTTTTTTAACTAATGTGAATAACAACTACTACAACTACTGGCAGCCAGTTAGCTTCTGTCCAGAATTGCATGGTTGCCAAGAATTTTGTTTTTTAACTTCACACCGCTGATCACAATCAACAGGTTGATGACCACAAGGCTAAAACCTCCCTCCCAAGTCCTCTCTCCTTTATGCAATCATGTGTTCACAAAGTGGTGAACCTCTCTCCATCCTTGCTTGTTGCCTTTCCAGGATGCCCCTTTCATACCCAGTCATGATACTATCACCTGTTACCAATCAACCTGTTTACCTGTGGAATGTTCCAAACAGGTGTTTTTGGAGCATTCCACCTATCCCAGTCTTTAGCTGCCCCTGAACCAACTTGTTTGAAACGTGTTGCTGCCATTAAACTCACAATAAGCATATATTTACAAAAATCAATGAAGTTGATGAGATGAAACTTTAAATATATTGTCTTTGTACTGTTTTCAGTCAACTTTCTTGGAATCAGGGTTGTAGAATATGATTAAGTTTGAAACAAAATGTGTGCAGTTGCATTTGCAAAACAAATGTCCCAGAAAGAAAATATCACAGTCTGAAAACCATCGACGTTAACACTGTCAGTAAAGCTAATATATGACTAATAAGACACAGATTGCATTATGAACATGACATACGTTGAAGACAGATGATCTCTTGTCAGTACAGCAGCAGTTATTAATGGAAACACTGCCGACACATTGACCTGGAGCAGACAGGTGTTCGTCTTAGTGAGGATATAGAGGGATTACAGCTGCAGCCTTTTTAATCCTGCTAAATTTATTGTCCAGTATGCTATTTTCTTGCTATCCCTACAACCAGCACTATCTGACACACACACACACTGTCTAGCTCACATTCATTGACAGTTCATTTCTGCTGAGTCACGTAATGCAGGTTCGGGTGCGTGCATGCATGCGTACGTGTATACATTTGTATATGTGTGATAAAAGACTTGTCCCAGAGTTCCAGAGTTCAGTTCTCTTTGCTCAGTTCAGTCCATTTGTCAGCATTCATTTTGTCACTTTTTGGATAAGACAACAAACCTTAACCTCAGCTGAAAAGTTGTTTATGAACTCTTTGCCTTAACCCCAAGATTTAACGGAGAGGGGAAGCCGTGCTTCAAACAGTGATGATTTTTTAATTCTTTTTGTGATCTTTGATTTGCAGGGACACACTACAAGGATACACAACACAGACTGCAGCGCTGCTGTGGTGGCAACTCATGACTAGACATGTCTGTAGATTCTGAAATGACTTTTGCCCACTGATAAATTCATAAATTGATCATGATGATGCTATACTAGGATATATGTACAACTAAGCAGTACTGAAATAGACTGACATTTAAATAGACTACATTACATCCAAAAACAAAAATCTACCTAGGTGGGCAGTTTCTATTCTGATATCAGTGTATTGTTTTGCGTATAGATCCGCAGTGGTTTGGCTTCAGGGCTTTCAGCTGCCATTTATGTCTCATGTGAAACAACAAGTCAACGTTGACTTATTATTTTAACCTTACCTTGCAAGGCAGCTGAATTCGCGAGATCACAATATCACTCATGCCAAGAGTCCATCTTGCCGGTTATGTGCTATGTGCTTATGTCAGAACCACCGTCATTCCAGTCCAATCAGGAACTATAGCGTCAGTTATATCAGAGCTGGAGAGTATTTCTTGATTGAAAGAAGAGCAAAGAACAGAACTGAAGGCTTTTCTTGATGAAAACATGTTTTCGCTCTTCTCCCAACTGGCTTCGACAAGAGTTTCATTAATTTCGCTATTTGCGTTGCTCAGGGGCACCCCAGCTGTTGGTAATGAGGGAGCGACAATAGCTGCTTTTTACATAAGGTCAGAACACAGAGACCAGAACTTACTCACGTAAAGAAAAATCAATAATTTGTCTTTGGCCCCATTTATATTCACCGTAGTCTCAATGCAGGAGAAAATGTGATTTACAACACTTTAATTTACTCTGAGCCCCGTGTATTTGTTTCAGTTGGCCAGATCACAAATCTGATCACAGTCTTGGTTTTTCCCCGCCTATGTGTATATCAGGGTCACTGCTCCTCTAGTGCAGAAGGAGATGATCATGTACCTGAGAATGTTTTTGAAGAACTTCTGCCCTTTAGCAGTTCACTTACAACAATAACAGTTAGGTTAGCATTAGCTAACGACTATCCAAGTGCATGAATGAATCATATTTATGAACTTCAAGAGAGACAAACATTCGTTTTTTGCTTTTTTTTTATTGGCTTTGATGAGAAAAGCTGCCTTTATCACAAGTACAGATCATGGACACTGTGGTTATATCCAGTGACTGCTTGCTGAAGTACTTAGTAGTAGTTTCACGAGATTGCAGATATCTGTCTTGGAGAGATGGCTGTAATCACTCCTTTTCATCATATGGCTACAATACGTATCAAACCATCTTACTTTACTTGCCATAATGTATAACTTTGTGACAATACTAGCTAACTCTGTTCTTCAGGCTACTTTTTCTTCTCTCTGTCATTATTCTTCAACCCACATTAAATTGCAGCTATTACTGCTACAAAAATAAATGTGTATCCATTTGTTACTCCAGATGCTGTCTTCTACGGCACGCTACAGTAAGAGAACTGGAGCGTAACAATAGGCCAGTACAGGAGAGGGGGGTGTTCCCATGGTTATCAAAGTGTAACCCTTGATCTGGTCATGTAATCCACTCTCACTCTTTCTCTCTCTCTTCCCAGACTCTGAAAGACCCCACTCTTGCAGCCAGGAAGGATTTCCAGCGTGAGGCTGAGTTGCTGACCAACCTTCAGCACGAGCACATAGTGAAGTTCTACGGAGTGTGTGTGGACGGAGACCCTCTCATCATGGTCTTTGAGTACATGAAGCATGGAGATCTCAATAAGTTTCTCAGGTGAGTTCAGCGGACAGGCAACAGGTGGTGGAGGAGATGTAATGTGAGTGCCTCTGCTGTGAGTGATGACAATGATGGCCTTTAAATCAGCAGTGGCCGGACTTTGGGAGTAGAGCACCCAAATGGGAATTAAGAGATGAAAGCAATTTAGTGTTAACCTTTGTGTTAGTTCTCCAATGTAAAGGATTTAGGGGGATCTATCAGCATAAATGGAAAATAATATTCATAGCTCTGTTTGATCGCCTGAAATTAAGAACCGGCGTGTTTCTACAGTGGCCCAGAATGGACAAACCAAACACTGGCTCTGGAGAGAGCCTTTCACATGATTCACATGATGGCAAGCTGTGTTCATTTGGTTGCTGGATAGGCTGCCACAAAATCCTACCCACTGGTCCTTTAAGTGATGTGATGGAGATTAAATCCACAAATTGAATTGTATTATTAAGGTAGTCAAAAACCACATTGGTATTATATGGATAAGTCTTTAAAGGACTGTACCAGTGGAATTACACAATCAGCCCCATAAATCCAATGTGCTTACAGTTTACATGATTGACAACCAATTCATGCCAGTGGCTGCAACTTTAAACTCATTTCCCCTACCCTCCAGGGGCTTTCAGTTCATTTTAATGTGTTGTCAAAATTCAGCTCACAGACCTGAAACTTGCTCAAAATAGCTGATACATCACAATAAGACAGACGTTTTGTCTGGTTTTCATGAAAAACTTAATTTTAGACAACAAAAATGTTAAAGATGATGATCTGTGAATCCTTCCTGGTGGTGCATTCGCATGCTTATGTGAAGGTATGACAACAGAGCTTCATTTATCTTCCACGTGACGTTACATTCATGCTGTTTGGAGACTCTGCAAGGAGTACAAATAATGATCAAACATGAATGTCCGAAAAGCATATAAATTTGACAGTTGCTTTGAATGACACATAAACGCACCATGCCTCTATAACAAACAGGGATGTGAACTCTCACTGGACTCTGCAAAGCAGTGACGCTTTCACAAGAAGTCTGAGATTATAATGATGAGGAGCTCTGACCAGAAGATAATTATACTTTCTACAAAACGACAGTTGCATCAGCTTGAGCCAGACTATACTGAAAATATAATGAGGAAATTGTGCTGAGGCAAGTAGATGGGGAGAGGACTAGAAGAAGACACACTGCTGATAGATCATCAGATCAACCGGAACACCAGCCTCTGAACCAGCAGACAGCAGCTGCTGGTGGAGCTGTAACACATGACATACTATCCACAATATGAACGGGGCATTTCAGAAGTGCTGTTGGAGAAGAGAGAGCGAGCAGGAATGCAGGAAATGAACCTAGCCAAGCCAACCAGCCAAGGAAAAGTTGTTTATCCCTCTGAGAGAATGCTTTGGTCAAAAATGTGTTGTGCATCACAGAGCAGAGTCTGACCAATCAAAACTACCTGTAGGCAGGACAGCTGTCTTGCTAACTGATCCAAGATGGACCTACGCAGAAGGAATGTATATCTCCACCACGAGAATTAGTCTGAGGATAAACGATTGTCTTTTGGAGAAATCATAATTTCTGTGAGTTATAAAGGTGGATGTGTATTTGGGTGGGTGAAGCACTGAATTTTTTGGGATAAAAAAAAAAATTATAAAAAAAGATAAAAGAATAAAGGTGAAAATACACAACATTAAGTTTATGGACAGACTAACAGACATTAAAGGTCACATTTTATGTAGAATACACTTCCATAGATTTTCAACTTGGATTAGATTAGATTGACTTTATTGTCCACCTCAGTGACAGCATGTCTGTGGTTTACAGCAAAGGTGCATACATGCACGTGACACAGCGCACCATTAAAGACATACAGAATAAACCTGTATACCATGTGCAATACAACAATGCAAATGAGCAGGTTGCAGCAAACAAGTTCCATAAATAATGCAAGAGAGCAAATCTTACAAAATAACAGGTGTTCCCTGATGCAGTCAGTGCGTGTTTAATACCTGTAAGGTGTAGGGGATAAAAGACTTCTTGGATATGTTCTGGCTGGCCCTTGGGACCCTTAATCAACAGCCAGACGAGAGCAGCTCAAACTCTAAGTGCCGCGGGCGCAAGTTATTTGCTGTTATATTTAGCCTATCTGTGTACAACATGGGAAAATGTAAACCTGATTCCAAAAAAGTTGGGACGCTGTGTTAAACATAAATACAACAGAATGTGATCATTTGCAACTAAAGACTGGGAAAGATGTGGAATGCTCCAAAAACACCTGTTTGGATCATTCCACAGGTAAACAGGTTGATTGGTAACAGGTGATAGTATCATGATTGAGTATGAAAGGGGCATCCTGGAAAGGCTCAGTTGTTCACAAGCGAGGATGGAGAGAGGTTCACCACTTTGTGAACACATGATTGTAGAAAGGATATTACTACATGGATTCTGGAAGACTTTGTAAAACTGTTGTCAGTGAACAGTTCATTTGCAAATGATTGCAAAGTCCCAACTTTTTCGTAATCAAGGTTGTATATTGCAGTGTTGTTTTTATGAATATGTGTCCCCAGTGTGTCTAAAGATCCCCAACCATGAGAAAAGACTGTTTCTTTTTTTCTCTTGCCCGGCTTTTCAGAACAAATTCAGAAACTAAAAAACTTTTCCTCCAAGCTCATCAGATGTACCTCTCCGTCCAACATCCTTTTGGGCTTTTTTTCTCATAGCTACCTGTGCCACCTCCAGTAACCTCTTCCTTGCTGTCTGCTGTCGTCATTTCCTTGCTCCTGCCAACTCTGGTAACACAAAGAGGAACCAGCAAAGCAAGCAAATTGTTCTGATCTCAACTGCAAGAACTAACACAAAAGTCTTCCACTGTCTGAGGAAGTGAAGACCCAGTGGAAGTTTTTGTGGAAAATGTGCTCACGACAATTGGAAAACTTTTATTTGTCTGCATAATTCATTTTACATCGGACTGCTGTTTCAGCAAGAGCCAGTACACAGAAGGACTTGCTTCCAAAGTGAAGGTCAGGGATGGATTGAAACCAGCTGCTTGTGACCCAACTTCAAACTTGGAAGCTGTAAGTTTTGCCATGTTTTATATTGTTTTACTGTTTATTCTGCTGCTGTTAAACATAGCATTAATACAATGCACAGCTGATGTGGCTAGCTTCGATTTTAGGTTGCTGCTAAATGTAAATTCAACATTACTGGATAGACATACCCTGAAGGTACACATATGAAAAAAGACATGGTGAAACTGCAAGAAATGTCAGAAACAGTATTCCATTTGCTTGAGAGAGTTGTGTAAGCTTGATTAGCGCCAAGTCGCTAAATTGGAACAGCCAGCCATTTCTGGTAAGTATTCTAACCATTAACCTCTGATTTCCATGGCAGTGTATTTCAGTAAAACATCTTTCTTCAAACTTAAAAGGATAAATGAAGAACTTTTTATGCTCAAAGCAAGATATGGCATGTAATGTCAAAGTGACTCTATAGCAGGCGGTTCAGAACAAATACCAGGAAATCCTACGACAGAAACATTTCTTACCTACCATCCGTTCCTTCAAGCAATGCAACTGCATCTTTTCCAGTAATGACACCTTTTGTCTGCATGCCAGAATGTTCATAGAGCGAGCAGTTGTGAACAAGTGGAAAACATCACAGAAAGTGATAGTTGGTGGTGACATGGGGCTCTATATTTGTAAAATTTGGACAGGTGTTTGAATCTGTATTAAGGTTAGTGATAGACACTACAATCAATAACTATGATAATGCCACATAAGAGATTGTAACAGTGTTTTCACAGGGCACTTTGCAAAATTTGATAGCTACACGATGGACATGAAGACCAATACTGTTGATATCCAGTTGGTTCAGGTGAGTGGGATAAAACAGCACAATTTTTATATTTTTATTTTTGCAACGTTTGTCCGTATAACATTTATGCATTTGTATGTTTTTTTGTTTGGACAGGGCAGTGAAGTTTAAGGAAGTTATCACAAGGAAAAAGAAGGTAAGATGAAGCAGTGCAAAAAACTGCATCAGTATCAAAACAGCGACTGGACTGCAGCATCGTCGACTCCTGGGCTGAGGAGAGTGCTGATGTGGACCTCCATTCTGAACAATGTGAACCAGGATATCCATACACCAGGGCCCCATTTTATCCAAGTGTCTGCTACAGTATGTTGGTCATATTTAGACCAAAACTTTATCACCTGACTCCTCTTCATATAATTATCAATCACAAATTTTATATGAAAGATTGGTAAACAGACCTATTCATTTAATTAATTAGCTTTTGTTAAATGTAGAATCCCTTTAAAGATCTCTTGCCTTCGACAAGCTGAAGAAGATCCTAAGAACAGGAGGATCATGGAAGATGTCATAAAACTCAGCCCCCATCTTTTGAGACTTTCCACCGTGTCATTCTTCATTTTTTTCCTGAAAATGTTGTGGAAATGTGTATGATCTGTGGTATTATTTACTTCAATACCTGGCTGCCCTGTATTACAGTGAAAATGCTGACCAGCCACAGGCACAAGTTTTGTTTTTTGTTGCTGTCATGGATAATTTGGGCATGAGTTATCATGTTATCATTTGTGGTGAAAAAATACAACACTAAATAGGGTGACTGTTGATAAAAGGCATGCCAAGACGTTTTCCAAAATCTGTCAAATGTCTCATGTGAATTCATGTTTAATGTGTTTAATATGCACAGTCTCTGCTGATGAAAAACTTGCCATTACACTCAAAAACAATTACGAAATGATATGTAAGTAATGTAAAGCAAGACTGCATAAAATCTTATATATTTATTTTCACAAAGTGTAGTACTTATAATCATACAGTTTGATTGCATTTATGATAATTAAAACTTCCTGCTCTACTCCTCTCAGCTGCAAAGGCTCATTATCAGCTCACTATATGTTAAATGCACTCTCTAGGGACAGCACATTCAGGATAAATTGTCCTCCACATACCATCTGTCATGGTATGACAATTGTAATCAGGAAAAATAGTTTAGCTAACAGAAATGTTACCTGTGGTGTCTCCATGCAGCTTATATTTTCAGTTTCTGTAGGCATGCACTGTAGGCACAGTGTCAACTGGTGCACCTTTAGGTAACTTAATGCTTTCCTGGAGATGGATCCCAATCTCCCAAAGTTTATGAAACACAGCATACAACCTTGAATTCTGACAAATATGTTTTGGATCTCATCTCCGTTCAGAACATTGCAAAAAAGAAAATAATTAATTGTCACCATCAATCAAAATATATGTTACTAATTGGAAAATATGTACAGGAACTTAATTAGCACTTAACTACATTCCACTGATTACATTATTTCTTATTGACCAAAACTGCTCCTAATAATGATGGAGTGGAAATATAATAGTTAGCATTAGCTACCTAGCATGTTAGTCACCATAACAACACACACATCGACTATCTGTAAAAATACTTACACAAAACTGTTACCTAACCATTCAGAAACGCCCTCCAGCATTGTCAGTGTGTGAAGTTCTGCAGGAGCCAGTCATTGGTCTGGGTCAGATCCTGGATCCAACGGTTGAACCGCTGCCATATTGATTAGTTTGCTTCTTTTCATGCAAGGTAAATGCTCATAGGGCTCACAGAGACCTTGGTGTCAATTTTCGGAGTGTTTGGGGTGTGGGGAGCAGAAACGCCTTTGCATCTAAAGCTACAGCCCATCTAGAACAGGACTGTGACAGAGGGGTATAAAGGCAAGCTAGAATGCATGCTATGTGTGGTATCAGCAGCAAAAAACTTTAGATGTCTTTTAGGGACATCAGAGATCTGTAACTTTTAAAAGGAGTGTAATATGTCACCCGTAAATATCACGAGAAATGCCATGAGTTTGTTGTGTCACAATGACTTAACCTGCACATGTCCATAATCCATCATTTATGTCAGAGTAGAATCAGCACTTAGAGAGTGAGGATCCAGCAGACCAGAACAAACTACAAATAGTCCTGAATGTGGTGACATGGAAAATCGTTGAGTTGGACCATTTAATCGGCGTCAGTAATTGTACTGCTAAGAAATTGGATTGCCTTGATATAATGATAGCACTTTTCTATGTTAATGGACAAAGCAGAAACACCATGGCTTTAACTTTGCTTCCTGTTAGCTCTTGGTCATAGCAACATGTAGGATTATATAATTTAAATAATGTAACAAGGTTTCTCCTCTTGACCTTGTTCACACCTGGTATTAACAGGTAATCTGTCTCATGTAAATAGGGCATAAGGGCTGGGTTGTGCTAGTAAAGAACTAGTTTATACGATGTGTTGTCCGATCTTGTCAGTGAGCAAAAGTGTTTGCAGTTCTTTTGAACGACCGTACTTTTGTGAAAAGAAAGTAGAAGAATGCATTTTCAGACTTTCTCTCCAGGGAGACATTCATAGCGGCGTTGTGCTCTGTTGTTCACATGAAAAGTGACTGAAATAGTTGTGTGACGGATGAAAAAAGAGCAGACAGAGAAATTCAAACTTCACCTTCTGCTTCATCCACCAGCCCACTGATTTATTACAACACTACACTACGCTACCCGCTGTTGAATATTTGAAGGGTCTAAAGATTGTAGATACCCATTATATTTAAGACCCAGAGGAAACCCTTGTGTTATATGTCATCAGCCATAGAAGCCATAACTACGTGGTTACATATCTTTCTAGTTGCTTGAAATGTGATATGAAGTATTTTTGTTTGGGACACAAATAGCTTTGAACATTTGATTTTCTTGTTTGGAACAAGCAGTTGTCACAGGATTATAATGTGTGTTTACAAAGACGCTCTATGTGCTTGCCAGAAATCCATTTGGAATATCCTTAAAATAACACCAGAGAAACATCCAGAATCTTCCCTCTCAGCTCGTAGTTCGATGAACAAATAATGTTCTTTTCTGTGAGTCATTTATAGATGTTTGGACCCTGGCTTTGTGTCTACTCACAAAACCACACGGATGTTGAACCCCAGGGTTGCTGGTGAACAATGCAAGGCTAATACATACTGTAAGCGTGCATGTTTGCAGCTGTAAGTCTGTGTGTGCGCTGGGTGCTGCAAGAAAAATATTTCCTAAGTATAAGTAGTCTGCAGCTCAAACAGACAGAGCAGTGAACTCTACCATCTTTTGATGGGAACTTCACACAGTGAACACATTAAAATATTTATAACTCACTGTCCCAATGACACTGATCAGAGAAGTGTTCAGATCCTTTACTTAAAGGATAATTTTGGTTTATTACAATATTTTATTTTTTGATTTATTTATTTTTTTTAGCTGTGGCCTTCAATTGCTTTTGATAACATTGCACTCATCAAAGTAATTGCTCAGATCTGGGAACACGGTGTAAAGACTATGAGCTCAGTTTGGAAAACAAGGACAAAGACTTGATGTATGAACTATCCCTCCTAACAAAGAACAAAAGTACACATACAAATGAGTGAATGGATGCAACCATGAAAAACCACAGCTGGAGTCGGGCTGTCTCCGCATCTCTCTCTCCCTCTGTCGCAGCCAGCAGATAACATCTTCAAACACCTCTCGGCTGGATGTGCAGGGTTCAGAGTTTCTTTAGTTCTAACTTTCATTGTGTTGGAACACAGAAGTTGAGCAGGCTTCTTTTGCAAAGTTCTTGCTTTCAAAGTTGTTTGGGTGCCAGTCTCCAGCACGTTCTGCGCGGCTCAGGATGCAGCTCAGTTGCGAGTGGGGCCATAATGAACTTGGTTCAGCATGCCCCCCACCAGCCAGCGGTCCAAAGCGAAGGGTCAGGCACCAGAGGGTTAGGAGCCAAGACAGAGACGGTCAGAGGGGGCTTCATCCTCATTTTATAGTCTTCTTTAAGAGGGTCGGTGGTGTCCAAGGAGATGGGCAGTGTGAGATGACACGAGACGTCACTCTTCCTATTCTATACTGTTTATGTCTTAAATTTTTACTCCCTCTAATTTCTTTTGAAAGGATTAGTCAAGTTTGGTACAGTTAGCTGAATGATGCCAAACATGAATTATTAAAGATATCAATCAAACTAATAATCACAACACACACACACACACACACACACACATTATATACATACACAGTATTAATAAATAGTCACCATTACGTAATTCATTTCACATGAGCGGGATGCCCACATGTCTGCTCATAGCAGCTGGCCAGACTGCAGTTGGATTCTAACTGAAAAACGCACATCTTGCCAAGAATAATGTTGTAGTGAGCCCAACTTCTTACAAAAAACTCAATACAGTTGGTTGGAGCAAATACTTTGACGTTGTCAACATGGCCAGTTAGTATTTTTTTTGTTCAGCAGTCACATTATGGGAAGCGATTTTAAGTTTTCATTGTATACTGCAGTTGTCAGATAAATGGAGTCAAGTAAAAGTACAATATTTCTTCCTGAAATGTAGCTGAGAAGAAGCACAATGTAGCATCAAAAGGAAATACTTCAGTAAAGTACATCTTCTACTCAAATGTAGAATTTGAATAAACGTGCTCTCTTGCTTTCTGCCTCAGTACTGAGATGTTTAAAATGCTCGTGTTGTGTCCTCGCCTTATTTGTGTGTAGAGTCTTAATGTGCTGGAACTTGTAGCCTGTCCTGACTTTTTGACTTGACTTCCCTTGACCTTCATTGATCCTGACCAGTCAGCACACTGCAAAAACGTCTATTTTAACTTTCCCTCATTTATACATTCAGAAGTTCCAGGGACGGCGTGCATTAGTAGACATTTCTGTAAATGTGCCAGTTTAGCATCCTGTCTGATTTTCACCTGCAGTCCCTGGACAGCTGTAAATGTTAGTAGATGAAGTAGAAAAAGAGTTTAGAGGTTGAGCTGAGCTGCCAGGCCTGTGTGTGGCATGGAGAGCAGTGAGTTAGCTTGTTGACGCTGAGTGATGGATGGGCCTGTCGCAGTGAACTACTGCAGGTTGATGCCTTAATTTTAACCTTGTCACTAGACTACGACCACCTGCTTGTTAAGTACCATTCCTTCTTCCTTAACGCTCCCACTTTCCCTCTCTAAAGATAAAGCCCCCGCAGACTCCTGCCAGGCTGTTTATGAAAAATGTTTTCAGAGAGCTGCCTGTTTGAAAGTTATAAATATAAATGGCAGACTGTGCTCGGGCAACAAATATTGTCAGCACAGTCAGTGTGCCTTACTATGAGAGCCTTGTTAGAGCCTTGTCATGTGCCATACAAGTGTGTTCTACAGTAATTGATGAATGAACCTGTCGAATAGAGTTACAGACTGAAACTGGGAACTGTTCCACCCAGAGCATTATGTAAAAATTCAGTCAGCCTTAAATAAAAATAGTGCCCATGCTGGGTCTTACTGTGTAGAAGTGCTTTAAGTGCTTTAGCTGTTACAGAGTGATTGATGGCTGTGACAAAGAAAATAGGCAGATGCAGACTAGGGATTAATATTTTTTCCCCAAAATGAGACATTTTCTGCGCAGGGAACAGAAGCGCACCATCCTGGGAATCCTAGGAACTTGTTTTTAAAGTACAACTTCAGCTACAGTCAGAATGCATTGGTCATATTTCAACTAACACGAAATGCAAGGAGAGTTATGCATAGACCTATGGGTTCCCAGCCTGACTGCTGTAGTGTAATATTTGATGGTACTGATCATTATTAAGGCGAAAGAACTGCATTTATGTTAATTGTATTATTTAATTTAAACTTTGCATGTAGCTTGAACTTCACTATAGCTGCGATTAATGTGAAATGCTAAGTTAATAATTGCCTGTGATCTGTCTGCTGAGAACAGCCTCACACAAGGGATATTGTACGGTTCTTCACTGTATACACAAAAATTCTTGAAAGCAAGTTATTTGGCGTTTTCAAAGTCATTCTATTAAGCTGCACGGATTCCATATTCTGTAAGCATTCGAAGGCTGCTGACGTGAGCCTTCTGTAATAGCAAAGCAATGTTAGATATAATAAAACCAGTGATGGCTCAAACTTTAAAAGCAAAGCTCTCACTCACTTGGTGTGAGATTTCAGACTGATTCTTTTGGAGATTATGGCCATCTTTCTTCAGTGGTGCTCTGTGATTGGCACATTTCACCACACTGTCGAATGCATTTATTAATTACAATTAGCTTTCAGTGTGTTCCAGCAGCACACGCACATAGCTGTTACATATGTTTTCACTAATATTATTGTTTTTGCTCAGAGGGTGAACTCTTTGGACACTAAATGCACTGCATTGAGTCCGGTGGAAGTACATGCTGTAAAAGGTCCATTGACTGACTGCCCACACACATAAAAAGGGGCGCACTTGAATTAACAGCTAATTCTCCAAACTCAAGTTGCTTTAGCCAAATGATGAATAAATCAATTCTAACCACATTCCACTTGTTCATAAGTACAGTTGGACATTTGCTCCTGTGGCAGATTAGTGGTGTTAAATGTAAAGACTTGTGACTAGTTTAAGAGTGGAATCTGAAATGTTGGTATTGGGCAAGAATTATGCTGAAATGAATATTGCACAATTATGAATAATTGCCAACAGTGCTATGCCTCACACAGGCCACCATTTGTTGGGAAAATGGCTTACATGGCATCAATTTTTAAATTAGACAGTGGAATTTAACTTGCATTAAATTAATCTCGGGGCACCACCCGTCGAAAAGGGAAAGTTGATAGCTAATTAATTAAGTCTCATCAGATATATTAAACTATCACTTTGGAACTCCGATCAATAATTAACTTAATAACTAAAACCAAATTGACCATATGAATAGCTAGTAAAGACTGAAGGGTTTTGGACTTTTGAAGACTAGAGAGCATTAGAACAAACGCACTTATTCAAGACATAGGCAGTACATTTCTGCTGAGTCATGTGATGTACGTGATCTGTGTAGGATGACGGTGCCGTGTTAGAAATCAGGATAGTTTGTTGCATGCAAGATAGAAGAAGACCAATAACAATAATAATGATGGTAAAACCTTGTTTAGGTTAGGTTTGTGTGCCAGTTTCGCTAATTGTGGTGTGATTTTGCAGTCAACACAGCGTTCAGTAAAATGTTCAGAGCTGCATTTAAAAACTTCATTTTAAATGATTTATGAGTGGTGAGTTTCATTTATTTATTTAGCAAAGTATGTGCAAAGTATGAGCTCCACAGATAAACCACTGATGATTGAGATATTGCAGCAATGATGGTTTACAGGTACATGTGATGAATTAGTGGTACAGGTGCTATAAATAGACATCAGCTGTGTGTAAAGGTCACCTGTAATGACAGCTGTTCTGTTGGGAGATGCAACACTGTTGATTGAATTGCTTCGTCTTTGCCGTTCTGCTCATCACCAGTCTAATGAGTGGTGGAGCAGACACAAGTGTAGGTATGCAAACGGATGTGTCTGTATTTATGTATAGTGGAAATGTAGCTTGTGCATCTGTTTCCACAATGATTTAGCTTTCTAAAACACAATCAGCTTTCAAGCTGATGAAAAGAATGCATATTTCTGTCTTTGTGCATACACGCAGTTTTAGAGTTTTATGCATCTGGCCCCTATTGGCTGCGTCCCGTAGCAGCTTTGTGGCTAGCACTTAACAGTGGGGACGTGGTCCCCTGGCTTACTGCTTTGTTAGCTGGCGGTGATCAGGGGAGCTGGGGTTTTGGTGACCTGATGGCATGGCTCATAGGTCACATTCAACCAATGGTAACTGAAAGCTGGGTCCATGGGCGGACACACATCTTTCACCCAGGAGACCAGGGTTTGTGTCCCGTGAGAAATCGACAGTGATCTTGTCCTAAACCTAACTGCGACTGTTTGTTAGAAAGGCTTTCTGGCAGCAAGTGTGTGTCACTGGGATGAGAACATGTTGGACTGCTGGAGCAGGTGCTCTGTGCGTTTAATATTGCCATGGATGGGTTTGCATTGGATTTAGTTGAAAGCCTGGTGCATCTCATGCAGACGCTGAACGATACCTCTGTGAGATGCCGGGGGACGTGACAAACTGGCGGTCTATGAAGCTCTGGGAATGAGAGAGGGTGGGAATACATGGAGGTTTATGGGAAACGTGAAGGAGTCTGGGTGACTGAGTTCAGTGGCTTATGTTTCATAATAAAAGTTCAGTTTCAGTCAAACAATGAACAGATTCATTTGCGGGGTTCCCACGGTACCGTCGTGATTAAATAAGGCTGTGGAATTCAATTTGTGTTTGACTGAAATAGATACACTCTCGTGTAATTAAATGAGGTGGTTTTATTTGCCATCTGCTAATTCATCTGCTCACTTTATTTGGCTTTGTTTTCTCACGAAGCTGTTCACAGTCTGACCTGTAAAAGATCCCGGTGAGCTTTTCACATCCATATTGATTATTGGATGGCCCTTTTATGTAATGTTAATTGGGATTATAAATAGGCTTTAAGGTGTCTTTGCCACATTTCCATGTCAATCCCTAAAACGTATAGTTTACAAGTTATAATGTAGCTTATAATGTAAGGGGGAACACTTCAAGGCCAGGATACAGTATATGAAACCACTTGAGCTTTTATTATTATTATTATTATTATTATTATTATTATTATTATTATTATTGTTATTACTATTATTG
>JBBMOE010000002.1:2221246-2306990 GCA_037975065.1 Chaetodon trifasciatus | reverse complement strand
AAAAAAAAAAAAAAAAAGATGAATGAAGAGGGAACCCCTGCTGTTATAATAAACTGAAGTTAGGGTTTATAGTGATTGTTTGCTGTATAACATTGATTTGGAGATAAGATCAGTTGTGAAATGAGAAAATGCCTTAAATTGCAAAAGATAATCTAACAAATTAAATTAGTTAGACTTTATGGACTGAAAGCCATGCAATGTTTTTTTTGTTTGTTTTAAATACAGCATTGAGCAATCGTAATGATGAATTTTGTAGAATGAGCTTGCAGAATTAAGAAATCGCTCACTTCTATCATTGCACACAGAATTGGCCTCCTCGCTGTAAACCTAGGGGAAACACTTAACATTATGTGGTAAGCACAAGCAGCTAAAAACTGTACAGTGTACTTATGCATATTACTGCATAGCTAACTATGAACAAACATAGAGTTTATATGTTGCTGTGAGATCTGACTTGCCACTTATCTATATTTGGCATTCACTAATTTTCAATTTATGGTGATATTGATAGATATGTGCCCTGCGTTAAAAGTCCCAAATCCCAAAGATGCAGTAAACTCACTATCGAAGTGTTCAGGGGACGCACCCTATTTTTTCCCTGATGTTAGATAATAAATTGATAGCATTCAGTGTAAGTATATCTCATACATCAGTGAGAAATCTTAAGTTTTGAAACAGGTCACCTGTCATTCCCATGGGTTGTCTCCCACTAAAATAGTGCGGGTACTTAACAGAGGCTAGTAGGGAGTTGAGGCTATGTGGACATACAATTTATCTTTATGGATTAGATTGAAGGTGAGTTCACAAGCAGATTGTCAACATATGACACCTTTTATCCTGTGTTTCTACAGTAATGTGTATTTGTCATTTTTCTTTAAGAGAGTGCAGGGAGCTTCCATTTAATTCAAATCATCTATGTATATTTAACATTATATTTAATATTTGTCACCACCACAGAAACACAAGGTAACTGCTTAAGTATGATAGGGTGGTCAGACATTCATTGACTGTGCGTACTCATTGGTTTGATTAATTAATAGTATGATTAATAGTCTAATGATGCGTGTTGGCACTGATTTTTGATGGTGGCTGATAAGGGTAATTATCAGGTAATTATACTCAGTTTCAAACTACAGTATGTAGTAACTGTGCCCTATGCTGCCCTTTTTACGTTTTTTAAGTACTTTCTTACACATGGTGTGCTTGATGGTGTTAATAATGACTCCTGAAAACTTGAAAACTCAGCATTCTCTTTGCCTATTTTTTTAGGTTTCCTTTTACAAGTAACATTAAAAATTATTCACCCAGAAACAGCTCCCTATAATATGACCTCCTTTTTCTTTCAGCTACTGTCTGCAGCGTATCTAGTGACAAGAAGAGACTAGTAGTCTTGCTAGTAGTGCTTGAGAAGTTTCTCATCAGTGTGTTGAACGTTTAATGTAAAAGAGTGTTGTAAGTCATTTTTGTGAATGCTCTCAGGATCCCAGACTCAAATGCTAATAGTTGCATGGGTGTTCAGAGTTGTTCAGATTAATCTTGATCACCTGTAGCCCATTCAGAGATTTTATTTTATTATTAGAATTAACAATGACAATTAATGTAATGAGTTGTTCACATTAAAGTATTTTGTGGAAAGTCAAATATTCACACACATTTTTATACACGCAGCATTGTTTTTCAAAACACCTACTCCTTATTGTTTCCTGTTTTGTCCTCATAATATGTAATATCACTTAGATGTTATTGCATCATTGGTTTTGGCCTGGGTGCCTTGTTTTTTTATTACGTTGAGAATCCCCCTCTCATACTCCAATTCTCAAAGGCAGTGTAAGAGACAATTTAGACACTTTGTTGATGTTGCAGTAACAACCTGGAGCGCTTCTATTTACTATTTGGACCAAGTCATACACAGAGGACACTGCTAAATATATTTGAATTGAATTGAATTGAATTGAATTTGAATGACATGACTTGCACCATATTTTTGTGCACTCATTGCCTTCAAGCCATGGCACAAATTGTCAGAGAAAAGTGTATCTTTTTGCTCAGGTTCTGACATTTTTTGTAGGTGGCACAAATACCAAAGTAGCTGTTTAATGTCTGTTGTTTTTTGGACATCTCTCGCAGTAAGTTTCTTCATTGGGTGAATTGTGTTAACAAGAAATGCATGTAGATGAGAAATGTTTCTTGCTGCTGTCTTCTTGTTCCTTTGAGTTGTATGGCAATTGACATCCAGAAATGTTGCATTACCCCCATCTGCTGGATTGTAACAGCTTCACAGTGCAAACTATATACAGTAGTGATCCTCAAATAGGTTTGTCCAAGGGCCAGACATTCAAATAGAAATAATATTTAGGCCTAATTAGCTATACCTATTATTGTTGTTGTTGTTGTTGTTGTTGTTGTTGTTGTTGTTGTTGTTGTTGTTATTATTATTATTATTATTATTTGTTCTGCAACCAGCTGGGTAGCACAATATATTTTAGATTTTTTTTTATGGATTTGATATATTATATAAGAAACAGGTGATGAAAAGTTGATAAAAAAAAAAGATACAAGGTCTGTCCGAACAGCGAATAATAAACTCACACAACACGAAAAAACTGAAATCATCCCAATGATGGATTCAGCATAAATACAATTAAATGTTCATGGTAGTGTGATTGTTTCTTATGTACATAGTATAATATATAAAAGCCAGTCTAAAAAATACAAGACTTTTGGTGAGTGTGAATGTATTAAAAAAAAGCAGAAGCAGCAAAACTCAGCCCTGGACCAACTTTAAACCTCTTGATATCTATTTAAACATTTTCCAAGAGTTAAGGAGTGAGCAACTTATTTTGCGAGTGCTTCATCATCTTCATTTGCTTTTTGAGCATCCTCTGTTGTTTGCCGCTGCACTCTCAGTTGATGATGCTGTGGTTCGCAGCATGAAACCACACTAAAGAAAAATTTGACATCTCTTTTGCACAACTTCACCAGCAATAAATGCCTATTAAAAATAAATGATAGAGTGCCCTTTCAAAATACAGGCACCTTATCTTAAAGACTCTGCTGGTTGCCTTTATTTTCACGCACAAGTCAAAGATCAGAACCATTTTTGAAAACGTCTCTCAGAACTTTTACAGTATACATGCTGCCCTGGGCCAGATTTGGCTCCCAGGCTGCTGGTCGACCCTGTCGCAGTGTCTGTTGCCATGCAGACTGTGTCTGTGTGTGAGCTGCCCTGTGATTGATAGATGGGGCTGCCTGAGAGAACAAAAGCATAGGCAAATGGACAAACTGTGTTCTGTGCTGCAGCTGAGGAGAGTCATTCAGTTTACACTGTTGGTCTGAGCGCACAGGGAGCTGAGCTGTCATACTCGTCTTGCACACTAAAATGAAACTGAAAGTAATAGATGACTTTGCATTGAGGTGTTCGCAGAAACAGAGTGAACAGAAAGTTTCACAGCAGGTCAGTTGGCGTCTTACACAAGTGAATTCACAGATGTTTTGTATAAAACGTGAGGCGTTGTTTCCTGAGGAGCAGCCTCTGATGTCTGCTGAGGGTAAATGTTCATGAATGTGTACAGAAATTGCATGAAAGACGCTACATATAGCAGATGTGACCTCATAATTGTTCAATTCAGATGTTTTCTCCAGTATCAAAGTTATCCAAATTTCCAAGGGTCAGGTGGAGCTCACATCTAATCAACTGCAACAATACGCTTCCTTTTTGTGACACCCAAAGCATGATGGGAGTCTTGGTATTGGCATCTCAAAATAATGTCAGCATAAATGGAAATATTAATAATTAGACAAACAATAGAAGTGACAAAATACACCAAAGGTAACCAAGATTTAGATTTTCTCTTTATATATTAGTTTGCAACATCAAACATGTTTTTAAGGCTCAAAATGCTGATGCAGCAAAATGAGAAAACGGTTTACACATATTGTAACATT
The DNA here is from genome assembly GCA_037975065.1 of Chaetodon trifasciatus. NCBI lineage: Eukaryota > Metazoa > Chordata > Actinopteri > Chaetodontiformes > Chaetodontidae > Chaetodon > Chaetodon trifasciatus. Next base: position 2,303,045 of record JBBMOE010000002.1, on the reverse strand, counting down.
CAGTATCTGAAGAATGTTCAGTGATAATGTATTTAATTTGTTGTCTTACGATATCCTCTTGTAGAATGCACTTCCAGGTTAAGGTCAGGGAAAGATGCCGGTCTTGGTTAAATGCTGAAAAGATGGACTGTGACATAAGTAGGAACATGTTTACTTTTTCAAAATGTAACCAAACTTAAAATCTTTCACCAGCATTAACCACACAGCGCTTTTGTACCTGAAACCTAGCCACATGCCTGACTCATGAAGCAATCCCTGGTGTCAGATTCCTAAAGCCTGTATAGCCACCATACACCACAAATACCTCCCCGCGATGTCTGTGAGGGAGGAATTTCAATGTAAAGGTTGATCCGTTTATATGCAGATATTTGTGGTGTGTTGAAAATAGGCAGCCCAAATTTCCACGATTTCAATGGATGGCATTTCTGAGTGGCTTATCCTGTCCTGATAACATAAATGTATGACACGTCATGACTGTGCACATGCCTGCACATGAGGGAGTTTGTTTCATTTCAGCCCCAACAGCTGATCTCTGAGTATGAGATGTGCTGTAACTTTCAAACATCCGCGGATAATTATTGAAAGCATGACTTTAATGGCAATGTAATGGATTACTGTCTGTAATTAAACGCCCCACTAGTGAATGCGCTGGGCTGAAATAATGCTTGAAAGCCATTTTTAATATAAAGAATGCATGAGTGAACATACGAACACACTTGACAATATATGAGTTGTAAATTTGGGAGCCATTACATAAGACTTTTTTTTCCTGAGGTTCTTATCTCACTTAACTCTTGACAAGAAAGTCCAAAGCTGAATCAGACTCTCATCCCTACCTGCTCACCCTCTGCGAGCTGCTCTGGATGAGAGCACAAGCTTTGCCTAAATGCCTAAATTGTAAATTGCGGTTGGTAAGCTAATGAGCTGCATTATGTCTGCTGTGATTAGATGTTATTTGCTCCCAGGATGCTTTGCCCTGCAGAATAGAACATTGGTACTTAGTCCACCGCCAGGAAGTGAAGTCTGCCAGTGCTTATGTATGATTCTGAGTGTGTGTGTGTTTGTGTATGTGTGTGCATGTGCACACGCACACAAGCATGCTTGTGTGGGACAGTGTTTGAATGAGTCTCTCTGTGCCTCAGATGCTAATTTCAGCTCAGTAATTGTGTTTCCATTAAAGTGCTGCCATCAATTCTTCCAGGACATACTGCTAATTTAGCTGGCACCCAATGCCCTCCAAGCCGCCATGCTCACACACACATACACACACACACACACACAGCGAGCTGCCACTTCACTGGCATCACTTCCTCCGTTGGAGACTTAAAAGTCAGTGAAGCTGAGAAGACACACATGCACACCCGCGCACACCGGTTGACTACTGGGTTCGCTTTGAATTTAACTACACAGGTCATCACATCTAAACTCACACTCTGTCCTTCCTCCTCTCTTTGTCTCGCTCTGTCTCTCTACCCTATCGCTCCCTCCAGTGCAGCATCATGGTCACTGCCGTGCTAAATCATTGACACTGATCATAGCTCTGAGTCCATCAGAGGTGTCACCAACCATGAATTGACGGTTACTTTTTCACAATTCATCATATAATGGACTTTTTGTGAAATATGCAAATCCACTGGAACAGTAGGACAGTTCGTCACGGGGGATTTAAATCAAGACGTATACCTGCCGATATATCATGAGCCTGACACACTTCAACATGCTGAATATCAGTGAGGTGGTCCGGCTGTCTCATCACCAAGGACACACTGTTGATGTACCATTGAATTCCAACACAGTGTACTCACACACACACTTAATGGGCCATTCTGAAGAAACACACAACATTTAGCAGTCTCTGGAGTGGCCGTGCACGGTTCTACTGTGCTGCCACACCTGCACAAATATGAGCTTCATGGGAGAGTCACCTGAAGAAACTTTTTCCTGCTTCCTCACCAAAAAATTCAGTGTCAGAAGTTTACAAAGAACAGCTCAACGAGCCTGATGCATTCTGAAAACAGGTCCTATGGACTGATGAAGCCAAAATAAAACTTTATGGTTGCAAAGTTCAAAGTTATGTTTGGTGCAGAATTTGATGAAAAGAGCACCTCTCCAACTGTCAAGCGTGGGTGGATCGATCATGCTTTGGGCTTGTGTTACAGCCAGTGGCACGGAGAACATTTCACTGCTGGAGGGAATTTAAAGGTGTCAAAGAGTCCTAGCTGGGTACAAAAAGCCTTTACAATCTGTGATACTTGCCAAAGGGGGTGCTACTAAGCACTGACCATGCAGGGTGCTCTAACTTTTGCTTCCGGCCCTTTTCCATTTAGGTAATTTTGAAACTGTAAAAGATGCAACCTTTTGCATGCCACTGTCTTTATATGGATGCTTTATAAATAAATGACTGAACTTTAATTAACGTTAGATGAAGTAGTGTGTGGTCATAACGGTAACATTGTTCTTTTTCTCTTGGTGATGCAACCTACAGAATACTTCTTTCCTTATCCTTATTTACCAAAAACACCTTTTGAACCCTTTTTTTTTAACATGCCACCAGTATTTACTTTGATTGCGTACATTGGACCTTTTGCTTCAATTTCAGCACACAATAAAAGTAAACCTGCAGCTACTTGAGAATCACTTGAGATTGGTAATCAATCACAGTTAACATAAAACCACCTATATATTTTAAGCCAGTTATATTGGTATTGCGGGGCCTATTTTCTAAACTCTGGTGTTTTGGTCAAGGACACTCAGACATTCACGGGCTGATTGGTCAGCTGCTGAGAAGCATTGCTTTGAGGAGATGTCAAACTCAAACATTATGAAAAGGGTTGTGATTGTATTTGAAAAATCTGCGTGTAGCTGCCTCTTAATTCACATGTTTTTCAGTGAGCTATACAAATATAGCTGTCAAATGCATACGTGCATTAACAGTGAGAGTAAAATGATTGGTTTATTGTGATGGATTGCCTTTCCTTACAAGTTTCAAGGGTCTACAAGTTGATTTTGATATTGTACTAAAATGAAATCTGCTGCCTGAAGGAAGGAAATCATCATTAACTTATTGTATGTTTTAGAAAATGGCCAGCAGCCAGCCACCATACCAAAAAGGCTATTTAAAACCTAAAATAAACAGAGCGTTATAATTTGCTACAAAGTGAATTTTTGCCTTGCGTTATTAACAGGAGTTTGACTGCAGGATTATTTGTGCTTATTACTAGTGAGCTATGGCAAGCGCAGGGGGTGTTTCTGTTTGTGTTCAGTTCAGCCCCTGCACTCAAGTGACTCCAGTTCGTTTAGTTACTTCCTTCCAGTCTCTTCTGTTTTCTCCCTCTCCTCTCTGTACGTTCGTAAAGTGAAGAACATTCCCCCTCCAGTAAGCAGTCAATGAACAGAGACTAATTACAGTACAGGCCAGCACCTCCACGGCTCACTGCTGCAGACAGGTTGAAGTGAAGATAAATCCACTTTTTAATCCCGAAGTTTAAAAAATAAACTCTGAGCTCTCCTCCCACTGGTTAATGGCTCTGGATCAGACGAGAATCCGGAGTGACCCCCAGTGTTTATCCCTCCAGAAGCTCCACTCTGCTACCGGTTCTCTGCTCCAGAGCTCCCCAGCTCTCAGCAGCTGTCTGCCAGCATCTGTCCCTCCACTTCACCCTGTCCTTTCCCACACAACACTGCAAAAACCTGACATGTGCATGATGTACATTTGAATGTTGATTTAGAATTCCAGCGTTCTGAATGAAGCTTGGAAACTTTGACCCATTTGGTACAGTCCTAGAAAACAGTACGACTATATTCGATGTTTTACTGCATCGTCGTCATAGATTTTTGTAAATATCTGCTTTTTCTGAATTTGATGCAGCTACATGTTTCAAACAAATTGGGACAGGATCAACTAAACACTAGGAAAGATGTGGAATGCTCCAAAAACACCTGTTTGGAACATTCCACCCGTAAACAGGTTCATTGGTAACAGGTGATAGCATCATGATTGGGTATGAAAGGGGCATCCTGGAAAGGCTCAGTCATTCACAAGCAAGGAATGAAATTAGCACATACCTCCAGCCAAATACAGGCTAAATATTGTCTGTGGTAGGGAAAAGGTTCTGGTCACCTGTCACCAAGTTATGTAGATGTTTTTCATTTTAATCCATATGATCATACTATATTAATGTGCACATATTCACTGTTAACTAGTTGCTTAATACCATTCATACTAGTGGCATACTGGCTCTTCATTAGTCATTGCAAAGCATTTATTAATGCCTTATTCTGGAGATTAGGATTATCAGGGGTTAGGTTATAACGATAGAAATTCATGTACAACAACTTCCTTACTTACTATCAATGAATAGTAATAGAAAAGTCAAACTGGTGGTTAATGGCCTAGTAGTGTAGTAGTAGAATATGGTCATGCAGAATAAAGCATTAATAAATTATATATAATGACTAATTAATATGCATGCTTATAAGCAACTAGCTAATGATCAACATGTGTTCCTTAATATAAAGTGTTACAAATTACACCGACTAGTGTCAGGACTGTTTCGTGTGAGTATATTTTCCTTGATCTGAGATATTTCCACAGCTTTTAACTGATTCTGTAACTTCCTCCTCAGAGCCCATGGGCCAGATGCCATGATCCTGGTGGATGGACAGCCTCTGCAGACCAATGGGGAGCTGGGTCTGTCCCAGATGCTTCACATAGCCAGTCAGATTGCAGCTGGGATGATCTACCTGGCGTCTCAACACTTTGTGCACCGTGATCTGGCAACCAGGAACTGCCTGGTGGGGAATGGCCTTCTGGTGAAAATAGGAGACTTTGGCATGTCCAGAGACATTTACAGCACAGATTATTACAGGGTAAGAACATGTCTGTTTGTTTCATGCATAACACACCTTTTTTTTCTCCATGAATTTACTTCAAATGAAAACTGTATATAAGATATACAATATCCATGTCTCTTTTTCATGGCATAAGAAAGTGTTGCTGATTAGTATGCGTGTCCATAAGACTTAAGTCTGGATGATCTGTAATTACTGATCCAGTGACCTTTTGTATTGTGCCAACCGCAGGCGATGAAATGAACTAAGCATATCTATGCTTGCAGAAGATTAACCCCTTCATTTTAGATGTTATTTTCCTCTGATGTTACCCTCGGAGCACAATGTCAACTTTGACAACTTCTCACACTGAATATAAACTATTACTTTATATACTATGGCCACTGAGAATTGCGTGTTCTGATGGGCTTGAAGGTGTGTATTAGCTTTTAGTAACTTTACAATGTAACTAGATATATTTGATTTACATATTCGTTTGTAGTTCTAAATGAATGCACCAGTATTAAACTGTAGGTAAAGACAGCAATAGTGAGGCTACGCTCAGGAGCTTGGTTCTAGAGTTATTAATGTAACCACCAACAACCACTGAAAACGAATAAACAGCTTCTCGGTGAAAACCAAGCAAATTAAATTTCAAATTGCCAATTGACTGAACTGCACAGAAAATAAAGAGATGTGGACAAGTTACAGGTAAAACTGAGAGACAGTAGCTTAGTTTCAATCCAAATATATCACAAATTGCAAATGAAAGCTTGCTTCCATCCATTGCACTTAAGATTATTAGAAGCTGGTTCACAGAAATAAGCAGTAGGTGGCACCAGTTCCACAGTTGGGTGCATTTATGCCATTGCAGAAGAAGAGGGCGCAACAAGATGATTTATTAAATGAGCACTGGTCAAACCTCAAACAGTGAAAAACAATGTAGAAACAATAATGGATGTTTGGTATTCCTGTTTGTTTCATGTGTTAACTGGATCCATTCTCATAATGGATGACGAGGGGCTGAGAACCAACCGACTAGCCAAAGGTGAAGCAGAGGCAAACCTTCTCTGCCTCTCCATCATCCGTTACAACCACAGAAAATACAGCATGCTGGGTATTATCCCTCCCATAACAAATGTGATAAATAGCATAGGCCGATTGCCATGAAATTCACTGGGCACATACTCTCTAAACAATGCACCCTTTTAATTCTACTGACCCTGGGACAAATCCTCTGGACAAGCCCCACTACTGATGAAGCTGTGAAAAGAGAAAAACTGTAGAACTATAAAAAGGCTTGCCCAAAAAGATGCCTTTTTTGGAGCGGCTTGAAACCGTCCAAAGATTCAGCAAATCTTTTGGGAAGATTGGGTAAGATGATTTCAGAGGGTTTGGACTAAAGCAGCAGAGGCACAATCACCTTTTGTTTTGCAGTTGGAGCGGGGGATGAATAAAAGGCTGAGATTTGAGGATGGGAGAGGTTGAGAAGAGGAATGAGGAGATCAGAAATTTAACTGAGGGCAAGGTCACATAGAGCTTTTTATGTAAGCATGTAATCTTGTAGTTTATCCTGAATTTTACAGGAGGCCAGTGGAGGGAAGCAAGAACAGGGGTGACGTGGGGCCATCAGCTCGTTCTAGTTAAGAGCCCGGCGGCTGCATTCTGAACTGACTGTTAACAGTTTAGAACAGCTTGACTGAGACACGTGTAGAGGGAATCACAATAATCAACGTGGGAGATAAGAAAAGTGTGAATTAATAGTTCAAACTGTAGAAGACAACGAACATGTGATTTGTGATTAGCTGAAGAAAACAGTGTTGGACAAGCTTAGTAACAAGTCATATCAGTCAGGACAGTATCAATCAGAAGGGAATCTGCAGGACGCAGCCACCACTAACGAACACAAAGTTATTAACATCACATTATTAATGTGCAACGTTTGTAAAACAGTACTCGTGTCCATCAGATGGCAGCTGACATGTATTGTGGTGAGTTTTTCAGTCTCATAACACGAGCACAGTGAAATCGGTGACGACAAAAATAGCATTAATGTAAAGCTTTTAACCTCCACATTCTGGATCTGCAGGCAGCTGTCTCCACAACACTGATGATCTAGTACCATAGGCCAGGTAATGTAGCCAGTGAATTAAATGAGCTGAAATTTGTTTTTGGAGCAGCTCAATAAGAACGTGGTGGTGTGTAGATGAAGAAACACCAGCTTTCTATTACAACTGCACTAAAATTCATTAGAAAGCTTGTGTTTCTAGGTTGTTACCTATATTGAAATGGCAGCTATACTGTATAACAGCTTCTGCAGGATCCCCTGGATGTAGTGTTTATCAAAAGATGGTCAAAAGCACTTAAAAGGGTAATTCCTTTACCTTCTTCACAGCCTTTACAACTACAGTAATGGTGGTTATGTACTGGATTAGTCTGTCAAGCTGAGACAAATGGAAAGACAAATGGTTGATGTTCTTTTACTAAACTTACTAAAACTAAATTTTTACTTGACAGCCTGACTAAACTGTATGTGACTCTCCGTTACTCAGTACTTGTGCCTTTGGTTAGAGGTAATGGAGAATTAGAAGTCCTCGGAGGCTTTCATCATCTGCTTCCACTCCACACTAACTGGTTTTTGACTGCCAATGTGTGCTCAGAATGACAGCAGTGGATAGACAGATAGAGGATGGATAACTTATTGCATTCTAATAGCGTACAGTAGCTGCAGCAGGGGAGACGTCTATCTTGACTGAGCGTCACATTATGATTCACTTTATAGGTTCTCTAAATTATTTAGCCTGCAGGTGTTTTTCTATGGATTTGTAATGTTTTAATGAGCCCTGGACCCCAGACGAGATGTTGAATTTCTCATGTGGGTCCCAGATGGAGAAAGTGAAGAAGCTCAACTGTACATTTCCTGCCTGCCTATATAGAAGAGGTTTGTCTTCATAGATGATGGCAACAGTGGCTCAGAGGGATTTTCAGCAGACTCTCTCAGCACTATAATTGGCATGGTGGGAAATCATTTGTATTTGGCAGTAAATGTCAATGACTCCATTGAGTCTCATCCTCCTAAGTAGCTTCTGTTGACTGTTTTCTTTTTAATGGCCGCTCCAACATCTCAACAGGGCTGCAGCAGAAAAGGCTGACCATTTTTTTTTTTATCTTAACCCTTATCAGCAGTGAACTGGTTCAGTTTTACAGAGTTATACATTATTTCTCCCTTGTTTATGCCCCACAAATGCACTCACCCACACCTTAGTGCAGCATAATGTTGAGTTGTTTACATTGAATTGGTTGTATATTTACTGTGTCAGTGTCAGCTCAGAGTCTGAATAATAGATGTACAAAAGTAAACAGGGCAGGGAAAGACAAACAAAGACACACACACACACTGAAGGCATCCAGCCAGTCTAAGCAGACGGAACATATCTTTACACAGCACTGGGGTGTCCAGGTTGCCCTGGCTTCAGTTCCAACGTGTGGCCTTTTGCAGCGTGCCATCCAATCTCTCTCCTGTCTGTCCACTCTATACCATTCTGTCTAAAAAAGGCTTAATAAAGAAATCTTTACACGTCACTGCATCTGTGATGGTGCATCTCCAAAGCACGTGAATATGACCACAAGACGGACCAGACAACAGAGTGCTGCATGCTGGGAGAACATGCAATCTGCACGTTAGAGAAAAGAAAATGTGTTGTGAAAATGTGTTGCAAAAGTCACGCAAGTTGCATGTTAGTTGTGGTAGAACGTAGTGCCGTGGGAAAACATAAGCCTTGTGTCTGGAGTCTGTGTCAGGAGGAGGAGCAGTCACAGTTTCTCCAGGAGTAGCCCGTCTTGGCAGAGCTTTGGTTGAAGTCCGGGACTATAGCTTTGTTCATACTGCCAGCCCAAATCCTTTTTTTTTTTTTTTTTTTTTTTTTTTAGCATATCGAGATATTGGGGGGTTGTTTGAAATGCGATTCCAATCAGATTTCTACAGTCAGGATGCTCCGGCCACTCAAATCAAATTTCAAAGTGCCTTTTGCATCAACGCAACACACAACATCAAAACCAAAGTAATGGAAGCACATCAGAGCAGCTGAGCAAGATGCAGGCCGCTACGAGGAGAGTGGTCTGAAGGAAAGCACAGGGAACAGCAGTCTTCTGCACCACGACTTGACAGCACAATAGCTTGGAGGACGAGATAGGTTGGTGATGTCTGGACACACAAATTCAATCTGATCACTTGCAAATAACAGTGTGGACAGTCTGTCTTAAAGATCTGATTTGAGAAACAAATCTGATTTGCCTGCAGTCTGAGCAACGCCTAAGGGAGCTAAGTCTTCCACACACACACACAGACATATAGACACACACAAACACGGATACTCGTATCACTATCCATTGACATAAAGCATTCCCCCAGCCCCTTACCCTTAACTTAACCCTAACCCTTAACCATCACAGTTGACTGTCTACCCTTAACTCTAATCTAACCCTAAAACCAAATCTTAACCCTCAGTAAGCAGTCTGCACCTGCGAGGACCTCAGTTTTGTCCCCACAGTGACAGGAGGTCCCCATAGGCTGGTGTGCAGTCACTATAAAGTCCCCACCAGAATATTAAATACAAAAGACACGCACACACACAGAGATACACTTTCTGTCTCTCCCTCTTTTAAGTTTGCGACCTGTCTGGTTTAGATGCATGTGTTGCTGTTTTGATGTAATTTTCCAAAGTCTCCAAAGAATCATGAGAATTATTTTGTTAATAAATATTTCAGGAGTACTGTAGTTGTTTTTAGTTGGCATTATTGAATAAAAATAAACATCTACAACTACAGAAATAACACATGATTGAGGCTACTTTGCACTAATATGAACACAGGTGTGCCTTGAGATTTGGCCTTTTCCTTTGGTGTGCCTTGGGTGCAAAAAGCTTGAAGACCTCTGTTAGTGCATATGCAAATGTTCTCCATTACTTATTTATGTGCAGGGCAGTATTTGTGCCAGTGCAGGAAGTAGTGTGTGGATCATGCAGTGTAGTGCCAAAAGTAAAACCATTTTCTGATCTTCCACTGCTGTGATTAAGATTTTGCTCAGTTAAGGCACAGAAATGGCTACAGTTAGGGAAAGGTCCCAGTTTGGGTTAAAATTAGTATTTAGTTAAGGTTATGGAACAATCGCGATGATGGTTAAAGGAAACCAACACTGACTGTTAATTGGAAGCAGAAAACAAACTGTATGAGTTCTTCTGTTAACTCATATGATATGTAGGCTGCATCGCTTATTTTCCTATGTTTCCAGTGTTTTTTGTTTTGGCAGGTGAACCAAAACTTCATTTCCAGACACTGCACAGGCAGCTGTACTTTGTCTGAGAGGACACTATTGACTGGCTCATTAACATGCATCCACTGTCTGCAGTTTAGGCTCAGACAGCCGAGCTGACAGAGGATATCATTTTCCTACAGTCATTCTCCTCCCTGTGCAGACTGTTTGCCTGCAGTGAAACAGAACTCTGAGAACTCTGTCTGCAGCTCAGTCTGAGCAGATCGCAGTTCAGCCATACATCTGAATCATCCAGGACTTCAGGGTCAGACGGAGTCCACACCTCTGTCCTGCAGGCTCGTAGCTGTTCTCCATCAGTCTTCTCAGACTTTATCATGCAAGAAGACTAAAGCTGCAGTGTAAATGTCACTTCAGTTTGGAATGTTAAGCTAAATTTTGGTGCTTTTGCCAAGACTCTCCTTACTACTGAAACTGGGGAATATTACTTCACAATGTAGTGTTTTGACTACTCTCAAAATTAAATCTTTGTACTTATTAAAAGTTAGGGGCACCAATTTCAATCAAAGAGTAGCCAAGAGCAAGTGAATAATGACTCACTCCAATCAATGCACTGTCATCTAATAGAGAAGACACCCTGGGTTGTACGTTTTCTCATATCCTCACCATTAGTCATGTGTGATTAAAGGCAAAATCCACCCAGTGACCGAATCCACAGAAAGTGACTGGATTTCTGTACGTTATATCTCAGAAGGCTGTATTAGATTTTTATTGGATCATTTCTATTGTTATGGAGTAAACAGTGTTATATTTGCCAAAGCATAATGAAACGCCACAGGGTGCATGTGCTCTCAATTTGTAGCTGCAGGCCAGAGCACAGCATTTTTCAGAGTTGACTCTTACTTACTTACAGTGTAAAAGAATGTTAGCTGCAGTGTTAGCCGTTAACTTGTTGGAGGTAGATCAGCTAATTGGCAAAAAGACTTGGCATTCTGCTGATTATGATACAGCTTGGCTGTGACAGCTGTTGCTAATGAGACAGTGTCCAAAAAAAATGTCCTTTTACAGTTCATTTGCATTGGATGATGGTTTGGTGGAGGAGTCATGTAAATTGTGCTCTTTTTTAACAAACATAACATAACATTTGTGATCTCTAAGATATCCACAGCTAAAATAAGAATTTTACTGTCATGTTTAGAAAAGTCAAATCACCACATCACAGAAAGCGTATTACCAAAGCTGCATGACTTTGTGAAAAAGCACATCAACAGCCTGTTGCAGGACATTTCAGCCTTCAGCTTCACCACTGATATGTGGACTAGCAGTCCAGTTTGTCTCATCAGTTTAACTGCACAGTGGATTGATGAGGATTTCCTCGCCTGAGAGCTGTTGAACAAGCAAGCCAGATTCAGGGTTTGCACATGAGCCATGCCATAGCAGATGTGTTTGATGATATGCTTATTCTGAAAAGTTCTTTTCACTGTGTCATCAATGCCAAAAACATGAGAATGAGTGATACTGGTCTCGTGTGTAAGATATTCTTCATACACATTTTCATGTTCATCTTTAAAATTTCTTTTTCCTTCGTGTGTGTTCAGGTGGGAGGTCACACCATGCTGCCTATCCGCTGGATGCCCCCAGAGAGCATCATGTACAGGAAGTTCACCACAGAGAGTGACGTGTGGAGCTTCGGAGTAATTCTGTGGGAGATTTTCACTTACGGCAAACAGCCATGGTTCCAGCTCGCCAACAATGAGGTACTCTGTCACTTACATGTATACATACTGTACGTATGGTTTAAGTCTGTTTTAAGTCAATCATAACTTTTATTACCACCAGTCCATAGGGACAGAAAGGACAATTCTAGCTCATTAAAATTTAGGTCTTATTTTTGTAGGGTTGGCCATTGATCATATCGGTTTCAATAGCATGAACCTGTGTGATGGTCCTGACCCGTCAACAGGGCTGTAGCTACCATGATCATACCATGTCTTATAAAATAAATAGTTTAAAATGTGACTGTTATTAAGAACAAAATAAAGAAATCAATTACAGTAAAGCATTATAGAATGCTTGCCAGTGTGGAGAAGGCTTTGAAATAAAATGTTTTTTTAAATACTCCAGAAATTTTCACCCTGAGGTTCCTGGACGCACATGCAAAATTGATAGAGCGCTTGGCCTCTGCATTCTTTCAGAAATACTCAGGTTTGAAGGGGATTTATTACTACGCCACATGTATTAAAACTCCTTGAAAACTACAGTTGGCCTTCACATTTTCCCCGAAGGACAAAGCTTGTTCTTCTTTGCAGAGGAAATATGTTCTTACGCTGGCAGCTTGCTCATCCTCCATCACTGAGCAGGTGAGTGAGTGTAAGGAAAGTCCAGACATTTCAGTGAGTCAGCATGTTTTGTCCCAAAACAAAGGATGGACCAAAAAGGCAGCAAGCTCAGCACCTGGTAGTAATAGTTGAGTCAGTAGGTACTGAGCAACAAACCTAAATCCCTCCAGAGTCATTATGCTCTGGTTGTGCTCTGGGGAAATAAAAAAGGAAATTTCAAGCAAAAGAGAATTACAGAGTTGGAGTCATGGAGAAATCTCATGGAGATCAACCTGTCAAACAGATCTACTGTCGCCTATTCTTCAGGGAATGGAGCAGACTATTTTAGAATCCGATTTTTATGAGGTGTCTATCCTTTGCAGACATCATAACTTCTGTTCTTATTCGTGCACACCCCGGCTTCTGCTGCATTATTTTAAAATGTGAATCAGATCTCAGTGGACTCTGTTTTTGCATCTTGATATACCAGTGAGTCACTGGGGAGCAGAGACCTTGAGAATTGGGTTGGGTTGCGTGCATGCAGCAAAAGGATCAAATAACAGAAATGCTCATTCCTCACCTGCACAGACAACTGAAGAGCACACTGAAGATATTACAGACATCTTGATATTGTGCTTTGGCCCCAATAATCCTTTTCATTGGTCTTCCTTGTTGTATAGGTTTCATGAAGGAAATCAGTAAAGAAAAGAGCTTTTACCTGGATTCACCTCAGTGATTTCAGCTAAAAGTATGAGTGTCTTGTATATTCAGTTTAAAAGCAGACCTGCTCTTTGCACCTTGTTTAGTCGGCTTTCAAAAACACAGCTTAGAGGACTGTGTCTGTACTCATAGAATCTGGAGTTAGGGTATGTAATTAACATTTCATGTTTCGTACAGGCTTTGCCCTCTAAGTCTGTTGCTATAATGAGATAAGGACAAAGCAGAATATGGTTTGTGCTGTTAAGAAAAATTACAGAAAAAGACTTTTTGGTCTTTGAAATTAATGGAGATGCAAGCAGTCCAACTTTTTCTCTCCTGATACCGATTCCGATCTGACATTAGTGCTCTCTTTTTCCAGAACTGTTTCAAATCTGTAAACCTCACTGAGTGGATTGCAACTCATTTTAATGTAAGGTCACATAAGGGCAGGTATTGCAGTGGCATTAAACAGTGTGGCTTGCTGCGACTGAATGAATGGACCTTATTGCAGACACAGGATTTTGTAATGACATTGGCAATGACACTTTACTTAATGTGGAACGGTCACGTCATGGCTGATACCTCATCCACTTAATAACTCATATCATTTTATTATGTTAATGTTGATTGTCACATGCCGCAGTCACCTTCATTTCGGACGGATCCGGTGTTGCTTCTAGCCACCACCTTTTTCATGTTGTTTCTCCTTTTATCAATCCACCCACAGAAGTAATGCAGACACACCAAATGAGATCAGATCCAATCACTAAAACTTTTTCATCCTTAGAGCTTCTTTTTACTGCCTCTCCTCCAAATGTTGAAAATATTGAAAATTCAGTATTACGGTAGCTGTTCCTCTAATCTGCCCTTTAAATAAATAAACTTAAGCCCCAATGAGAAGAAAAAAAGTCTTTGCCAGAAGGCTGCAGATCAGATACCAAATACCAGTAATTAATGACTGGAAGTCAGATAAACACTCAAAAGCAAAAGCAGTGCTCGAATCATCAGTGGCTGTGATCACTGACGTCTTTATAATATGATTTAGTTTTGACGAAGAATCTGACTTCAACGTTTTGGACTATTACGACAAAAATGTTAATGCCAATATGTTTGATTGTATGTACACACAGAACTTCATGCTTCAAAACTACTACTACTGCTGCTTTCTGTTGTAATGTAAATATTCAAGCTAACAGTGTGTCATCGGTGTCTGTTTAACTATGCTCATTAGTGAAGCCTGATGAAGAGAGACAGAAAAGTAGAGATCAAATTGTGCACCCAAAAAAAAAGATTAACTACTTTCATTTCATGTGAGTATGAGTGATATGTTTCAACCACAGGTCAAAGTGAAGAAGTAAGCACACCTGCATTTAATAGGCAATTAATGATGAAATATAACAGCATTGACACCTTACTAGCCTCAATGAGTCATCTGACGTGAGACGTTGTGATTACGATTTGCAGATTCATTTGTCAAATGATAATATAATGTAGGAGACAACAAGCACAGAATGTAATTTAAAAATGAATCTTCACCTATTGGTGTACTCAACAGAGTATAAGAGATGTGAGAGATTCAGTCTGGGACTATTGTTCTGGTATATACATATTTCATGTGTGTATGAAACTGACAGATATCAATTAGACAGTTACTGTATCTGTGAAACTAAATGAGCACTAACAGAGCACAGAGGAGGAGCCCTGCCAAACACACGTGTATCATTAGATAATGTCTCTGCATATAACATGACATGATATTCATTTGTATCTTATGGCAGCAATGAATTAAAACTGCCCCATTGACATAGAGGACAACATGAACATGGCTTCATTTTAGAAGTGTACATTTGCTTCAGAATCAAAGAAATTGCTGCTCTGCAGTGAACATGACACACCAGCTCTGTTCATCATCCAGCTCCGTTCTTCATCATGTGACTGTGACAGTGAACAAACCCAAATAAATGCCTTCATCCAAGTGTTGCTCTAATCGATAACAAAACAGTGCCACCACCCTTGAGCTGAACAGGAAAACACAACATTGCTGCCTTCACTGACTACCTGCATACCATGAATCAAAAATGTATCTCTTACATATCTCAACTGTCTTCAACCCTGAATTTTAGGAGGAAAAATTTCCCCAATACAAAGTATTACTGAGGGAGACACCCCCAAAACAATAGTCCATTCTGAATCTGCTGCTATTTCCCTTGAATGCTGTCAAAGCCATTCTCATCTGTGATGTTACTCAGTAATACTGAGTAATCTCTGCAATCTCTATGGTAAAATCCAGGTTAATGCAAGGGAAATATTCAACTCATAAATGCACCTTATTTATGTGAAGTAACAAATATGTTGCAATGTCCCTTGAATGCCAATTAGGCCATTCTCATCTGAGATGCAAATTTGAACTGGCTACTGTCAGATGAACGTTGCAGATGCAGATGTATCGTGATACAAGGGACCTATGCTACGCATAAATGAACCTCGCCTATGTAGAGCAACAAGCATGTTGCAGTTTCTCATGAATGCAAGCAAGCCCTTCTCATCTGAAATTAATTACAGCTCAGCAGGGCTGGCAGAGGTGACTCTGGCAGGCAGAGTACCAGAACCTTGACATGGCTTTTCCCTCGTCTGTGATAAATAGTGGCTCACCCTTGGCGTGCTTCTGTCTGGACCCCATAGCAGATATTGTCTCATATAGGAAAAAGGACAGAAGGAAGTATCATTTTTTGCAGTACCAACATTGATCCATTTCCCATCTCTAAGGGCTTTAGAGTGCTTAAGGTGAACAGTGGAAAATAAAGATTCCACAGCTATATACTGTGTGTGTGTGTGCGTGTGTGTGTGTGTGTGTATATATATATATATACATACAGAGAGAGAGAGAGAGAGAAGAAAACTGCCTCTAGTTATGTGTCAGTAAAAGGAGAAAAGTACCCCATGCCAACCCTAGAAATCAGTTCAGTAATTAAAGGTAAAGTGGCAGGAAGACATTTATCTTTGCCTCAAGGTTTTTCTTTGTTAAGGCCAGCAAAGTTTAACTACTGTACTTAGCAATCTGCAAAGAGATGGATCCAAACATTAGAGGTCAAAATGAAAACCTGCCACCAAAGCCTTAGTAGAATGAGGTTTGTGAGATTTAAAACGGTGAGCTATAAAGGCACAGACCATGGAAATGTTAACAGGAAGGACAGCTGTATAAAATGCTGACCATGCTGACTTGTAAGCTTTCAATGTAAATTTTGCCAGACGGGGCACAGCAGGCTGGATGGGGCAGCAATGGGGTATATAGTTGTCGGAACTGCTGAAACAACCTTTATTGGCAGTCACATAACTATTTTCGTTCTTTTTCTTTAACTTTCTAAAGCGGTAACATCCCCATAAAATGCATACAATCACTATGGGTTAACGCTTCAGCAGAGCAGTACTGACAGTGTAGGGCAGAGGTGGTAGTGCTTTTGGGCATGAGCCTACGAGCCAAAGACTTTTTAAAAAGCCTCCAAAGCCAATGGTGGGAGCTGCATGTGTGAAAAATTTTAAAGCAACGCATAGTTTAGTGCATAATCGTAAAAGAAGGAAATGCCACTCCCATTTTTGCAAAGGAGAGACCAAAGTCTGTCTTGCATGCATTATCTAAACTAATCTCTTCATGCAAATTTGGTATAGATTGGGCTAGCTCTAAGACCTTGGAAACAAATAAACTGCTTAGAGGAATCATCATGGCAAACCTTAAAGGGCCTAACAAAGACAGAAGAGCTCATTTTGAAATGGAGATGGCATTGAGCGCATGATTCATACCTTGATGAATTCACGCCAGTTTCTCTAAAGGGAGAGATGTTTGCCTTTGATTTCAATGAAGCAGTTTCCCAAAAACTGAATGTATTGCTGTGGGCCTATCAAGATTACTGGAACCCCTAATGCCTGAAAGATCTCTTTTCAGTATTATGGCTTAGATGTAGGACAGTCAGCTACCGGAAACGTTTCCAGAAGATGAAGGGCAAAGGCCAATGGATCCACCTCCAGCACAAAGTGCTTTCTCTAGTCAGACAGGAAGTCTGGGATCCACCAGCAGGAATCAGGCACACTCAGCTGGGAGAGCTTGTCCTGTAGCAGGTCCGGGATGCTGGTATTAAAAGCAAAGCTGAAGTCACAAACAGGATCCTGGCATAGGTTCCTTGGGAGTACGGGTGCTGGAGGCTGAAGTGGAGGGTGATGTTTACTACATCATCAACAGACCTGTTGGCTCTGTAGGCAAACTGCGAGGTGTCCAGGAGTTGGTTGTTGATGGCTTTGAGGTTAGGGATATTGAAATTGTGTGAATTGAAAGGTCTCTAATGAGGTGAGTATTTGCATGTGGCAAGAACAATGGGGCTTTTCGTAAATTCACAAAATAGAGGAAAGGAATGGCTCAGTCATGAAGCTACTACTTCTTTTGCTAAGGGTTCGTCTACGATGTTGAGACTCCCAATTACTGCACACATGAGACTTTTGTGGAAGCCTACAGAATCCCTGAACTAAGCCAGTGAGGAAATAATTTCCAAAGCAGTGATTTAGATACCCTTTTGAAGCCTTGGAAAGCCCAGGAACACTGTCCAAAGAGTAGAAAGCTTTAGAGTTAGAAAAATTACAAACATTTTCGTTAAAGTTAATGCACATAGAAGTCACTTTGTTTACCTTGGAACCTGCTGCTTGTGAGGTTAGGGTAAACTGAGTAGAGAGTGTTTTGGGACACAGGCTGACAAAGTGGTGCAAAGAAACCACAGATGGAACAGGTCAAATGACAGCTGATAAGGGCTAGATCCACTTTGGACTTGTCAATCCTGAAAAGGGCATTAGCCAATCACAGGGGATGGATTTGGATTTGGAATGATAGATAAACAGTTCTTCGGATGGATTAAGTTCCTTGACTGTTAAGTTTGTTAAAATAAGTTGTCCATACAGCTTGGTTGTTCAAGTAGCAGGTTCCGTTACCCACATTTACATAAGAGATAAAGTCTTATGTTAGTCTTAATAATCCCAATAATATATACATTAAATAAATAATACATACAAGTAATCTAATAATAGGAAATGTCTCAGTTCAATATTTAGACCATAAGGACATAATTCAATTATAACATAAAAAGAAATCTACATAGAAGCCCTGATGGGCCGTCTGACCTTCTCAGTCCCACTGAATCTTTATGATGATACAACATCATAACAGCCGCTGACGTGTTCGGCAGCATGATTATTGCTCAGTAATTATACCCAAAGTCATCATTAGGTGTGTGAGTGCTCTTTATTTGTATCATTTTTTAGGCCTTTCCTTTTTGAGAAAAGAGAGAGGTTGCGTATTGACAACAAATTTTGAAGTTTATTTGCAAGTAATTAGAAATTTCATACACTACTAACACTAACCCTTATACCTTTAAAGCCACTAGGTGGTCATATTAAAAATTACACAGTGGCTGATAGAAATGCAGCAGTGCATGTCCCCTCGGATAAACTTTGATAAAGAACACACATAACCACCAATTTCAGCTAGGAGTGTTTTTACAAATATAAATTTGGGCCTTCAGAAGTGTTTTTAAAGATGCGGCAATGACATAAAAAATGTTCATGTAAAGTGGTTATTAGCATAAATGTAGTAAATATATGCATTGGATTGATCTGGTCAAAATTTTGGCATGTCTTAATAGGCCTGCCGCTGGCTTAAGAGAAATGATATAGAAATGTTGCTTGGGTTTCGTTTGTAGAATGGATGTTGAATGTGCTCTTTCAGATGTTCAGCAAAAACAGAAAATACACTTTTACACTATAATAATAGTACTACTCTCTGCAGAGTCTCTCAAAAGTCCATTACACTCTGGATTTTTACTGACTTTGATGTAATTTAACTGACTAATCCAACCATTCTGTTGGGTGTAAGTAGAAACGTATGCATTTTTGGTCATCTGGAACAAATATGACCAATGCCTGCCAAATGACTTGGTATAGCCAAAGCACATTGCACTTTACATGTGATATATTGTTTAATCATGTCTCTCTGTCTTCCCAGGTGATAGAGTGCATTACTCAGGGCAGGGTACTGGAGCGCCCCAGGCTCTGTCCCAAGGAAGTCTACGATATTATGCTGGGCTGCTGGCAGAGGGAGCCACAACAGCGCCTCAACATTAAGGACATTCAGAAGATACTGTTTACTCTGATGAAAGCCACACCAGTCTATCTGGACATACTGGGATAGAAATCGATGCAAGTGGAGAAGAATGGGATGTTAGGTTGGACTAGATCATCACTGGAGGAGAAATGAGTTCAGTGGATCAGAGGGAGATGGATTGCCTTGGAGTGGAAATCTGGCCTGGACTCACAGCGTTGTCTGAGATGGAACCGTGTGAACTGGGATTAGGCATGAACTGTACCTTGCATCCAACTGCCTGACATATAAGAATTGGAACGACGTAACTAAAGTGCAGTGATGCGTGTTTAACTGGATTTGAATAAACTGGATTACATTGCATTGTATCACATTATAATCAACTGAAATGTGTTGGACCTTCCATAAACATTTGGGTCCAGGCTTGTGTGGTCCAGTCTTGCTCTTTTTTCAGATGAGCTCATGACTAAAAACTTTAAAGTATGGATTGCAAACTGGACTAACTGGATTCACCTGATTGTACTGGTCTGGCATGGTTGGGTTTTCTTCTCCTCATGATTTAGGTACCATCATTCCCTAGTCTGTGCATTCTCATTTCACAGTCTAAGTCAGTGCAGCTTCGGTCTTGATAAAAGCCTAATCGAGCCTGGTAGAGTCTGGCTTGGCTTGACTGTAGTTCAGATATCCTGTCCTATACCCCCCTCAATGTGTTTTTATTTGTGTCCCTTGGTGAGTCAGACATGGTTTGGCTCAATTGAGCTAAGTTTCACAAATCCTAAATTAGACTGATCTTACTTGCTCTGCCTTATTTGGCTCTGTCATCAAACTGTAAACCATCTTCAACTTCCACTGAGTAATGGACATGTAGAAGTTCAGAAAGAGGACACGGGCAGATTAATATAATGAAATCTCTTTGTCTTTTAAAAATCTCCTCTGTTTGCCTACGTGGATTGGGATTGCCATTATTGCTTGGCCAAATTGGACTCAATGCCCCTCATGTAGTTCTAGATTCACTCTGGAACATCTTAAAAATATCATCATGACTTCCTGCCAACCTGAAGTACTAAACATGTCTACTGACTAATTCTAAGAGTTAAAATTATACTTTTATTTAATGACCTACTTTTGGGGGCGGGTTGAAACAGTTGTCTCCTTCTGATGGATTTTTTTCATTTGAGCAATGATAATAGTCTTTGATCGGTGGTTCTTAGTAAAACCATGAACAGAGGAACTGAAGTGCTGTATCATTTCATTCTGGGACCTTTACTGGCATGACTACCCCTGAAACCAGCAGCAGTCTTGTGGCTGTGACCAGAATTCTCCTGATACAAATGTCAAGACAGAGGCCAAAATGCTGGCGAAGTCAACCACCACATTCCAGACAGCAATCAATGAAAGAAAGACCTGGCAGTTCAGGCTTAATCTTAAGGAAATGCACTGTTCACACGATCATCTGTAGGACAGATTTCACTTTTTGACACTGTTCATTGAAACATCAAGGAAGTGGATCAACAAGAAAGAACAGCCTGCATAAGCCAAACGTCATGTACAGCAGCCACTGTGTTCTTAAGTGCTAGTCCAATGTTAGCACGCTTCATTGTTTTCATCTGCAAAGCCTTCATAGATGAACCTTCTCGTCCTGGCCTCCTGTTAGTCCACTGAGCTGTTCTTTTCTGCAAGAACCTGACCAGACCTTCCAATCCTGAGCCTGGAAGCATGGCCTGAGTGGCTGTCCGTCGCCATAGAGATGGACTTAAGTGCCTCCTACTTCTTTCTAAACACTGGGAACTCAAAAACATAGTCTTTCAAAATAAGAGCACTTTTACATTTTGTTTACCTGCTTAAAAATGTACACTAGCTGTAAACTGTACTTGTTTTTCTTACAAACAGACATACTTTCAGCACTCTGTGTATTGCGAAGAAAAAAAACCCTCAAAAACAGAAATAAAATGATGAAAATGTACAGAAAAAAAAATTTCTGCGGAGGAGAAAGAAAAAAATGAAGGGGGAAAAAAAAGCTTTTTGTACCCTTTGCAGCTTGACAAGAACGTCGAACTACCCAAGGTGAAGTTACATTTCCTGTTTTTTTTGGTTTTTTTAAATACACATTCAATATATTTTTTATTTATTTTAATTTTAAATCAAAGAGTGGACCTCTGCCATGCTCCAAAGCCATTGGAATATTCTGCCACTGGATAGGAAAAAACTGATCACCATTAAAGGACAAACAGCTGGGAGGTCGACTTTAAGGATCGCTTAAAAATAAGCCTTTTTGTTTCACGTGATATAACTGGATCCACTCTGACATCAGATCCTGGACATGATTGAGCAACAATAGCTTTATGGCAACAGAAAGTGTGCACTGAAAGGATAACGATGGAGCTACCAGTCAATGAACAACAATCGTGTTACTTTTAAAAAGAATGTATATACTGTAAATCTCTTCGTCTTGAGATATGTTAACTTATTTCCTTTTCTCGAGTTTGTTTATTTTTAGCTTCTTGATGTGTTGTTATATGGTTCAGTGGAAGCCGATAGATATTTTGATAATATTTCTTTCCAGTTGTAATTACTGTTATTATTTACTTCAGCTAGTCACACAGTTGTAGAATGTCTTTTCAACATTTTAACAAGATAACCTACATTTAGATAATTTCTATTCATTGTGTTTTTAGTTGATCATTTAATGGTAATGTATTAGTCGGGACAGTAGAGGGAAGATGTAAAGTTATTGGGTCGATGTCCTATTAACCTCCTCAGAGTGCAAGCGCTGTTCCAGGATCAGAAACATTCTTCAGTCTTAAAGGAACAGTTCAGCATTTTGGGATTTACTTTTGTTTGCCATTTGCCACCCAGAGACAGATAGAAAGATTGATGTCGGTTTAATCTGTGTGTCTGCTAATGGTGAGTGTAGCCTAACTTCGCATAAAGATTGGAAACTGCTAGCCTCTCTCTACATATATATCTATATATAGATATATATGTAGAGAGATATATGCTCATGACTGACTGAGAATCATTATGATTTAAATCATACACATTTGAAAGGTTTAATGCTATGTCAAAGGCGAAACATTATGTCAGTGAGCTGAGGTTGAGTTTCGTGTTGGGCCACCATAAATTTCCAGCAGACATCTTGAAACCATCAGTAAAAACACTCAATTCACTTGATTGCCAACAATCCAAAGGCAGCTCTCTGTCCATTAGTTTGACACACAGAGAAAATCCATGCTAAACTGTAGATTAGTCACCTTAATGGCAAAATGACAAAGCTTTGGTCAAGTTTTGCCCTAATTGATAGCCATAGCTGTATTGACGAACTGTCTCATGTCAAAGACAGGGCCACAGCTTTTCTGTCCCCTCAGGGTTGAAAGACTGAGAAAGGTTTACTGTGGTCAGATAGCTGTGAGATATCTACATGTAAACAACTGTCATACTATCCACTGTTCTGATGTTTGATTGTCATGTATCTGATGTTGTTGTCTCAGATGTAGTTTCTCAAAACCTCTGTGCTAAAATAATAAAACTCCAAATTTTCACCTGGCATTAAAGCTGTGATGGAGATGAAAATGTAGAATGATTTAACAGATACAAACACCCGTTCTGCCTGGGGAGATAGTATTGGAAAAATCTGATGCCAGGATTAAATAAGGCCAAAGTTATCTAGCTTGTGTGAAACCTCACCCAGAGTGTCAACTTTGCCAGCCTCTTTCTTTCTCAGCCCTTTCAAGAATTACTGTATGATAGAGTGGCTGTTTTCTGATTTACCTGTAGCCACATTAAACAGCTATATTCCACAAGTATGAATATTTATGAAGGTGGAGTTTTAGCAGGCATAGGAAACTTGTGTAGCTGCAGTAGCTGTTCAGTCCTATGTGCAATTCACAGCTTGATGTCTTTCACGCTACTGAAAAAGCCTGTTGTGCATAAAAGTGGAAAAGACAAGAATGTAAAAACACACCATCCACTGGTGAATCAGTACTTTGTGTCATATACGGTACATTGCATCTTTCTCTCACTGTGAATGTTTTTTTCCTGAATGTCCTCCAGGAAGTCATGTTTCACCAATAAGGTCTACTAGGATCTCAGGAGGAGCGGCTTTCTTATTGCCTCGCTCTGCATGTTCGTAGGTTCATGCTGTCATGTGTAGCACTTTTCGTGGATGTGGTTGAGAAGAAGTGCATGCACTATGTTTGCTATGTTTGTGGTGTGGCCCCCCTATAGGGACCTTGCATAATGGTAGTTCAGTGTGTGCTCACACCCTTGGGTTTGGTTGCACAAAGATATGTCTGACACCAGTCTTAATTTTGCTCTTAAGATGTGTTCAGACTTGACATGACACAGAAATGTGCCTTGCATTATTCATAGAATTTGACCAATGTAGTGTTATTTATTTGCAGGCTAGACAAGCTGGCCTTGGAGTATGATTGAATTTTCCAATTTGTCATCAGAATTTGGCTGTTGGAGATGAAGTGGATTTGAAATATTGCTTTTTCAGGAGCCCCAGGTTTACCCATTTCCTCTTACACTAACAGTAAAATCCACCTTATTGTGAAGTGACCCTGCTGTATTGTGCTCTCACTTCAACATACAGCAAAAATTTAGCATCTACAAAGAGTGGACATATATATATATATATATATACCCATGAGACAAAATGCAATCCTAGGCAGCAGTCAGTCAGCAGACATATTTTCTATTGAGACTGCATGTAAAGAGTTGATCCACAAACATAAAAAATGACCATTTATTGTGAGATCATCATAACTGATTGCATTAAGCAACATGCTGTATACTTGTTGAATGCTTTTAGCTGCAGGTTTCAGTTACAACATTAGCGTCACAATGTGAATTCATCCGAATTTACACATGCTCATGCACTGCACGCTGCTAGAAAAAGGCAAAGTAAATGAAACAGTCAGAAAACTTGTCACATTTCTTTTTCAACAGCCTTCATAATATACTTAGAATATTTTCCATGTGGGATTCCCACTGAAACACGTCACTGGACTTATTCTAATGCTAAAACATACAGCACAATACAGACAATCTTTCAGTGGTCGCCATGAAAATCATCATTTTGTTTCTCGCAGACCGCAAGTGTTTCACATTAAAGCTGCACTAAGAACGACTGCAAAATAAAATCCCAGCTGTTATCAGTCTTGGTCACAAAGTGAAGCTGCAACCGAGAGAAGAGTCTTATCTTCAATGAGTTAGATCCCTTTGTCAAATTAAATTGTACTGTCAGTACTGTTAGCAGCAGAATGTCTTCTCTGTAGATGGGAAGTGAAAATTTTGAAATTAAGAGGAAAATCTGCTCTTCAGACGCACTAATAGCACTGCCTGTGACTCCTGTGATATCCTGACGAATGTCGCAGGTGGTAAACATGATTTGTTAGATGCTGGTTAGTGACCTCACTTAATAGGATTTCTGGTTACTGAAGCGGCCCTGTGCAGCTTTTCTCACTGCTTAAGAAGTTTGGGCCAGCTCTCACAGGACAGGGTTTGTAGACTTAGACAGACCAGTGACACTGCTCTGCCTTCATTTTGAGAAGCCATAAAATTAAAGTAAACATGAATGAGTCAGTGGTATCCAAGTCTAAAAGTCCCCCTAAACACAGAGCATCATAGTAGATTCACCAGTAGATCCAGTGGCAACATTCAGGGCCAGTGCAGGAAGAAGTGTACATTTAGTATTTGTCCTTGTAGTGAGGCAGAAAGTCAGGGAGTGGTAAGTAGGATGGTGGGTCAACGTGTGGCACATCTGACTAGCAGGGGACGGAATTTGTGTGTTGTCAGCTGTATTAATGTTTGGGGGGGGTTGTTCTTTCAGCCATTACTAAGGTATTTTGCTAAGTGAACAAATTTAGGTGTTTTAATTGCCTAAATTCAACCATAATCATGATCTTTCCTGAACCTTAACCACATAAAATTTGCCATGTGCAAGCATGGTAATTAAAAAAAAATGTAAAAAATATTGGCACGGAATGAACTTTGGTATTAAAAGTAATCCAGGATTTTGCACAATCCTTCATTATCAATATTTTGTCTGATGGTTCAAATTCTGCCCAAATAATAAAGAAACAAGCATCCTAAATTCACCAGTATTAACTATAGGCTGTGTTGTTTTGGGAAGTTTAGCCAACTAGCCTTCAGGACTGTGAAGGACTTTAAATGAGGCAACCAGGTGTGTAACAATTATCAACACATTGGCCATTTTTCTGGTTTTTCCTGTGGTCCTTGTAAGCTTCCTGGAGGACAAAATCAGTGCACAAACTACAGCAAAGTCTCAAATATTCAAAACAGACTCAACACGCTGCTAAATGTGTCCTGTATGATCACAGCTTTAAGCTTTCACTGAGTGAGTCTCAGTCTTTAGTACTTCTAATGGCATTAGAGTGAGAGGAAACGGTTCTTTTGTCTTTCTGTTGGCTCATCACATCACACTTATACTTCTTTTCTGTTTTCCTGGTGTTTTTATTTTGTTTAGTTTTTTTTCATTGTTCTTTCTATAATCACCTGGGCTCTTTTCCTCTTTCCACGCTATTTATTCAATTAGACTCTCGCTCATGTACTCCTTCATTCTCTCCTCCTTTCTCGTAAGTGTTTTCCTGCATCATGTTTCCCATACGACGTATTTAAGCTGAATATGTTAAAACTGTCATCGCTTAATAATAAGTCAGTATCTTTCTCTGCTGCGCGCTCTCTCTCTCTCTCCCTCTCTTCCTCTCTCTCTCTCTCTGGGTAACGTGTTGTATACAGTATCTGTCTCCATACTATCCTTTATAACTCCATGTATTAGAATAATTTGGAAACTTATATAACGTCTTTTTAAAAAGCTGAGATGTGGTGAACTTTTAAGGCGGCTCTGTGTATGATTCTGACTCATTAAAAGTTACTTCATCTTTAAAGAGCTGTGTCCTCTTCTCTTCTTCTGTACTTGTTTGTCTTTCCTTCAAGCAGCACCTCTCAAGGAAAAGTGAATGAATGTGGATTATCCACTTGAGCTTTTAATTAGATCTATCAATTATTGATTACACCGATGTGCAAGAATAGACTACTTCAAAAGTGCATTCAAATTCTCACTTATACACTGTTTGATACCAGTATCTAACAAGCTTATTTTAAAGTAAGTTTTTTAGCTTTTTAGACATTTCTGTTCACATTTCTATCAGTTTATAGAGTCAACTTCGCAGCCAAGTAGGGGATGAAGTATCTCAACAACTATTGAGTCAGTCATTTTCTCCACAGTATGAATCCTAATGACCCCATTGACTCTCTCCATTAATCTCAGGCAGCTTTTTCATCTCAAAAGAACATAAATGCATCAAAGGAGCATTCAAGTTAGATTTAAGTACAATTGTTCAAATCATCTCTGGAGGAGCCTTAAGGTGAATTGCTGCCAGATGTCAGCAAGATGTAAATACATCTTTCCATGAGTTAGCTAGCTAAATATTGTGATATTATATAATGCTTTTCTTCTGGCATTTTTGACAGTTACTAAACAGCTTCAGGTGCATTACTACTTCCTTCTGGACTGGAGAAGGACCAACCCTGACTTACATGTAGCTGGGAAAACCAAGACGGATTGTTATCAGATGTGCGATCAAACCAACAGAGATGTATACTCAGGGACCCATGTGCACCTGGGGCCCAACCAGACTTTTTTTTTTTTTGAGGGGGGGGGGGTCCGGTCCAGTCCGTCATGCCCGCTCCGTCATGCCTGCTCACGATACAAGTCGGCAGTCCTGCAATGTGTGTTTCTCTTCTACTCACTGACGAGATGGACTGGCCATCTGGCATACCAGGCACTTTCCCGGTGGGCCGGTGTCTAGTGGGGGCTGAGCAGCGCAACAGTTGTTTTTTTTTTGTTTGTTTGTTTATCCCCCACACATAATTAGCCGTTCAGGATGGGCTGGGCTAGAATTTCTAACGGGCCTGAAAATTACAACCCGACCCGACCCGGGCCGCGGGTTTTTAAGGCCGGCCCCGATGCATCCTGCCACACCAGCATGAATTGTTGGCCCGGCCCGGCCCGGCCCCCCCAAGGGGCCCTTGCCCTCTTGATCCAGGCTTGTGTATACTGCACACCAGGCTAAGTGTAAATGAAAGTGTCTTAAATATATGGATTTTATCTGGATATGAGTCAGATGGAAGTGGTGTGTAAAGGACTGAAAATCTATACTCAAGTGAGAGAACAATTACTCCCATAAAAGATTGCTCAAGTGAAAGTAGAAATTAAGCTTTTGACAAGCCCACTTAAGGGAAAGTGTAAGACCACTTTACACTACATTGTGTAACTTGAACAATGAAATCTTCACAACTTCACAAGTCACACAGTCCAAGCCAAGTCAAGTGGTACACCTGCTGAGCATCAGGTTAGAAACTGTGCAACATGGCTATTTCAGTTGAATGCACTTTGCTTCGCATGTTGATGACCTCTAATTTAGCTGTTTCTGTTTAATGCAGTTATTTTACTCATGTTTTTTATATACATGAAGCTATTGATAAGATCACTTTAAAAGATTTTCCTTAATATCTGCCTAGTCTACTGTTGTTCCCCGCATCTCTTACCTTGATGTGGGCATGCAGCCAACCAAACCACTTGCTTTGATATGAAGGGAGCTGCAAATGATTTGCCTTCTCCAATAACGCAATCCAATATGCTCCGTGAACATTAATCTTTACAATGTAAAGAATTATTGCAGAAATAACATGGGAGCAGCCCATTGTAGAATGAAGTCAGGTCAGCCTATGTAGAGAGGAAGACCTGTATGTCATGCATAAAACCCAACAGGACTGTTCTACCCACCCACCACCAACAATAAATAAGAAAAACTATGGACAAGGCAAACACACATTACAGGACATTATTCAGCTGACTCTGCCTTTTTAAGCTGGGGGGAAAATGGTTCCACGGGGTGGGAGCCAACAACTGCAAAAGCTTGGTCTGCCTCCTTCCTCCTCCCTTTGCTTGTGTTTCTCTGTGCTTTTCCCCTGTCCCACTGTGTCATGTTAGTCTCTCCTTGTGTCTGTCCACCCTGTAATCATGGCACACCTACACCTGCTCCCCATGCTGCTCAGCCACCACAGCTGCAGCCAATCCACACTCATCAACCACAGGATAAAAACCTGGATCTCCTTGCCAGTGTTCACCAGATTGTTGTACTCACTAGCCTGGTAACACATCTTGGCCACTTTGCATTTAATTATGTGCTCTAGAGTTTTGTGTTTTTGAGTAAGTCAGTCTGCTCTTCTTGTGTCTCAAACCTGCCAAGTCTGCCCTGCTCCAGTCCCCCAACTGAAGAACTTACCTCACCTACCTGCCTGCTCCTCTCTGGATGTAAACAGAACATCTCCCACTGATCGTTATCTATTTTTGTGACAATAAATGCTTTTATTATTCAAATTTGTGTGTGTGCCTCAGCCCTCAACATGGTCACCCTTTGCTTCTAAGCCTTGATTTCAGGACAGCCAAGAGGCCTGGGTCAGAGGACCTCAGTGATCTCACGGTGGCCAGGGGACACAACAATTCAGAAATATAAAGTTGGGATTAAAATAATTTAAAAATCAATTCATTCGATGGGTAACCTACGTCATGTGTTACTTAAATCAATTTGTCAGTGTTCAGGCACAATAAGTCTCCTGTCACAGAATCCCTACAGCTGAAATGAGCTGTTTTTAATGTCAGATCACTGGCTAACAAATCCTTTTTAGTTAATGATCTGATAACTGAAAAGAAGTTTGATTTAAGTTTAGTAGAGACCTGGCTGAACAGCAGTACTGGTGTAGCAACACTGACAGAGGTTTGGCCTCCAAATGATAATGTCAGTCAGACAAAACAGGAAACAAGGAGTCGTTCAAGCCATTTTTTCAAAGCAATGTGTGTGTGATGACATTGACCTGGGTGATTTTACATCTTGTTCTTGAGCTTAGAGCAGTATATATCAGTGCTCATCATTGCATTGTATTGGCCACTAAGATTCATCGCTGTTAATGCAGGAATTCTAAGAGCAGATTGCACTTGAAATCCAGAGGATCTGAACAAAAAGAATGGCTCCAAAGCCACACAGCTACGACTGCTCTTTAAATGACATGGCTGAGCATTTCAACAGTACCTTGTCATCTGCTTTAAATACTCTTGCCCCATTAAAGGTCAAAAAGAGGTCGACTGACAGAATCTCTCCACAGTTAAAAAATAGCCGTGTTAATGAGATTAAGAGAATCTGCCGAGCAGCTGACAGAAAATGGAGGAAAGCTGGGTTCCTGATGCACGCCTGAAACCTCTGAGCTTTGCCTCACACTTATGCACCACTGCACTTCTTTGGAAATATATTTTCATTCATTCCCTTTGCATCCCCCTGTCGCTCGGCCAGTGAACATACACATTAAACACAATCCACCCCATCTGAAGAGAGATGCACCTCTGTACACTGATATGTGTGACGTATCTCTCCCGAGGGGAACCCCGCCGACAGAACAGGAGGGTTTTCCGATATGTCAGGTCCAACTGCAGGGAGGGAGAGATGGTAACAGTTGAGAAGGGTGATTTTATCTTGGGCCATCCACAATGAATTGATTTGAGGAAAATAATGACTGATGCACATGTCAATCACAGAGCTGACTCTTCTTTTTTTTTTTTTTCAGAATAATAATGAGCAAATTTGTGTTTCCATTTCAATCACATTATTTGTGCTCTCCATAATAACATATTCAGATGCAGGTACATCCCTAGTCTCTTGCAGAGATGTGGTTCGTGGAGAGTCCGTTTCAATCGTGGTTCTACAATTTGTTTCAGCATGTGTCCTCCTCCTGGAACAGTGGGAAATATTGTTTAATCTCTCAGCTCAAGCAGGGGTCCCTCTGGGAAGCTGATGGTTGACCATCTAATATAATTATTGGCTTCTGCACCACATGTCAGAGCAGCACTCTGTCATCAATTACAACTAATCTAACATGCCATCGGTCTCTCCTGACACTGTCAG
This sequence comes from Chaetodon trifasciatus, assembly GCA_037975065.1. NCBI lineage: Eukaryota > Metazoa > Chordata > Actinopteri > Chaetodontiformes > Chaetodontidae > Chaetodon > Chaetodon trifasciatus. The sequence continues at coordinate 2,272,808 of JBBMOE010000002.1, read as the reverse complement.
GATTTGTCTTTTCCCAGTGTTTCTTCCTTCCCTTTTTCCCTTGTATTATTTGTCCGTTTGTCTGTCTCCTGTCCTTTCCCCATGCACCGCGGCTCTGCCTAATCACCTGCACACCTGAGGCGTGTTAGAGCTGAGTGCTGGCAGTATTTAGGCGAGGCTCTCTGGACCTGTGGTTGTCAGTTCGTCTTGATCTTGACCGTGTGAACGTCCGGTATTTCATGTGAGTAACTACCAAGAAAGACTTTTGTCAGCTCAGCCCTTGTGTGAATTGTCCTGGAACTTTTTTCCAGTGGATTTTTGTGTTACCTTTTGGACTTATGCTTTTGTTCTGCTCTTTCTTTCAGTGTACTCAGTCCCGCTCGGTGTGCCTATCAGCCGCAGTCTCCAGCGTAGTTTTTTGGTTATTTCCACTCAGTTTGAGTGCCCCTTTTGTTCCTCCTTTTATTAATAAATTGAGTTTGTGTTGTTTGACATTGTCTCTGTTTTTGTTCTGCACATTTGAATCCTGAAAAAATTATCATTTGAGGAAAATCTGTAACAGACACAGGCTTACAGCTGAGGACACTGTTCACAAAAGCCCTACAGTTTGACAGATTTAAAGTGTAATATGGTCTAGTCTAGTCACAAAGTGTGACTTTGGATTGAACCTTTACTTGGATCTCCTGTCTGATCAAACAGGTAGAACATCTGTGTTACAAAGGGCTGAAATATACCATATAGATGTTATTGTGCTCATAAAAAACATGCAGCCAGTCATTATGCATAATCAAGCAAATATTGTGATGATCCTTCATAGAGTATATTACTCCTGCTGGCACGGCTGTGGTGTGACTGGCACTCCCACGCCCCTATTTTGGGAACGTCCATTTCTAAGAACAATTTGGTCTGAAGCGGTGAACACAATGTCGGCTATGTTCAATACAAGAATACCAAAATGGCCAATAGTGAATTTGTTTGGTCAAAAGGTTGAAGAGGTCCGATTGAAGACCGTAGTTCATATAGTAGCACTTACTCTTTGCTGCATATACAAAATGACCACAATGCCTTTTAGATGGTTTAGCATAGGTAGTTAGGACAATTAATGAATTAAGTTAAGGTCATAATGATGTATGTGGTTAGACTCTGTCCTTTCCCCAACCTTTGTTTTTTGTTTTAGTGTTCATCTAAGTTGTGTTTCTTTCATGTGTTGTGTGAATGCATATAGAATTATGCCAAAAAAAAGTAAACAATGTAACAAAGTGTTCCTCCAGAAACATTCCATCATCACTAAAAAGAGGTCTATCAAAACTGTTGCTGCAATCATAAAAGGCAGCAGATATGTGACATATGATGCTGACCAGCTTGGCTTCTTGCTTGGATACACATTGATTTTAAAATGACATTTAAAGAGGTATTCAATGGCCTCCCTTCAAATTACATAAGTGACTTTGTTGAGTCATTTGTACCTGTCTGCCCTCAGATCAGTGCATGGTGCTCCGCTGAGGATTCATAACTCTCCACTGGTGATGCTGACCAGGCCTTTGCAGTTAAAGCCCTCCATTTAAAACCAGACGGGCTGTGCTTTTAATGTCTTTTGACATGCTTCTTAAAGGAATTGTTTGACATTTTGGGAAATGCACTGACTTGCTTTCTTCCTCATTGTTTGCTGAGAGGGTGGATGACACTCTCATACCTGTATACTAAATATGGGAGATGGTTAGCATAGTTTAACATAAGGACCGGAAATGGGGAGGCAGCCCGGTTCTACTGAAGGTAAAAAACATACCAGCAACACTAAGGCTCACTGATAATGTGTAAAAATGACAATTCACCATTATACGGGGGATTATGGGCCAGACTATTTCTGGGCAGGGTGCAGTAACATTCACGTTTAGACATGACATGACAGTTGGATCAATGTGCTCATCTAATTATAAATTAAGTTTCACTGTTATTATTATTGTGATTATTATCCTAATTGTTATTATTATTAAATGTGTAGTGGTGCTTCTGGAACACTTCAGTTCACATTACATGCTGCTGCTGTGGCACGGTAAACCGATTAACATGACAGCAGATCAGTCACAGTCGCCGCTCACCATTATCACGCATCCATTATGCTTTGAGTGTAGCGTGAGTGTGATTCTCCTTCATCAGAGCCACTGTAAAAATAAGAATCAGGACGGAGCTTATCTTTGATCCACTTTGATCCCTTACAACTGAAATGACTGAATCTGACCATAACTGAGGCACACATGCATTTTTAAACATCTGGCTCCCCGACAGTAACACAAAAAGTTGACATAAGTCTGAAAAAATACACAAAATAAGATTCAGAGCATCTTGGTGTCTGTCTGAGGAGTGAGACTAGGCTTGATAACCATTCTAGGTATGACTTCATAACCCTCTTCATATCAGTGTCTCTGTCACTGGGGTTAGGCAGTATTACATTTACATGACTCACTATTCCCCTTGGCAATAGGCCTTACCGTAGGTAGAGGCACTTTCAGACTACTAAATAATTCACTAACCACAAATCATAGTACAGATTTCATACCACATGCTCCAGTTTCATATTTTGTTTTATTAAAAACCTGATATAGGTGATATTGGGCCTCTGAGGAGCTGCCTCCTACCCCTGTCTGCCCCTTTCCTCTCTCTGCTGTCTGTCTTTCTCATGTCCTGCCTTTACTTTCCTCCTCACCCTGTCCCTGTAGACACTTTGGCCAAAGTAATGTGACACCCAAAGTAGTACACCATGTTGTCCTGTCTGCCCCCCTCCCAAGACCCCACCCCTAGTGATCCACTGTGAAACATTATGCCAGATAGTTATCTAAGTGCTTTCTCCAACTCTCTGTCAAATGTTAAGACAGTTGCTTTTGTTGATGCTGCAATTAAGCGCCTTGTGTGCAGCTTCTTCATCATTTGTCAGCGTACGCTGATTCTTTGGTCAGTTTCCATTGCAGAGCTGTCAAACGCCATCGGCTGTATCTTAAATAGAGCAGCGGCTAATGCTGTTGGTCTTCGTGTGAGGACTCTTCCACAGTCATTAGCCGTCAACAGCCAATCAACCTCCTTGGATAACCATGACCTAGACGCAGACGGCCAAACAAGCTTTAGATTTTAAGACTACAGGAATAAATTTATGGATTTAGATGTAGTGTTTGACCACTGCTGATCTGTAAGAATTTCGACTTTAATAACATGACCTAAGGACGGTGAGGATCGTCTGTTGGTTGGACGATAACGCCCTACAATCCACTGTAGATCTTCATGGTCCTGCAGAAGACAAATCTGTTGCCATTGTTGTTTCTTAACCCACTGACTTTTCCTCACATCTAAAACAAGTTCTTCTGATGTTGTTAACTGGGGGACAGTGTGTGATTTTCCCATTTCACCCACAGTAGTGAAGCGGAATATTTATAGCTTGACGATATCAAGCTGTTAGCGCAGGCAGTGTATTGTGGGTCTTGCGGTTTTGCGCATACCCTTACTCTCTCACACATACAAACACACACAACCTGAAACAGTAGCTGTGTTGGTGAATGGGCCTCTGGGATTGGACACTTAAATGACCAATTAACTGAGCCGATCAATAAAGCTCCCTCCTGACCAACCTAATTAACTGCTACTGTAACAAGAGAGCTGTTACAGCTCTGGGCATGTTTTCTGTGCAGTTATGTTGATAGATGGGAACTCCGGGATGTGTTTTAAGAGACAATACAAGAGTTAAAACACTTCTAGAACACTTTTTTCTCCACTGTATGATGATGAAAAAAAAGCAAATTTTAATATTTAAAGGTGATGTATCGTTGTGCTCGGTTAGTTATTGAAAATACATCGTAAAAGACCACTTATCTAAGAATCAGGCAGAATGTGTGTAATTTGAGAGACTTCCTCGGGGAAAAGTGTGAAGCAGAGGGTAGTGTTGTGAAAACCCAAGAAAACAAAGAAATAAAGTTAAATCCTCTTGTATATTTTGATAACTTTGGGAAATTGAATGCTAACAATAGCAATAATTGATCGAATGATTAACATTCATTACTTCCTGTTCGTCTAAAATGGTTCAGTATTTAAACATTTTACTGATCTGGTGAAATATCCCAAAATCTACACACGGACTTTAAAAAAATGACAGACATTCATGATCCTCAAAGGATGAATCCTGATGAATTTGAGATTTGTGATCCTGTGACTTTTCATCCAGTGCCACCATCCCATCAAAATTTTTATTGTCCTTTCATTTATAATACCTGCAAAATTGTATATGACAACATTTTTTTTGGACCACAAAGCTTCAATGTCATGTGCCATGTAGATCAAGGATGGGCCAGTTAGGGCAGATTTACTGCTCTTGAGATGCTTGATTCTGTAAATGCATGCATGGACACGACACACCAATCAAACAAATCAATATATAGATGTTCTTCAAGCCCTATACTGTCACTAGTGGGCTAAAAATACAGAATTGTAATTTGCAGCACTCAATGCTCTTTATAAGAGTGCTACAGGGTCAGACTTTATTTTAAAACGGTTACCGTTATCTGACAATTTCCACAATAAAACAGAAACAAATGGGAAAGTAGCGACAGGAGAGCGCTGACACTGAAGTTCCCCTCTTCTGTCCTATCAGCCACATCTGCTGCCATCATGATTTCCCACATCTCTCTCTTCATCTTTGCCACTGGAAGCAGTAAATATACGAAGGTCAGTGTTGGAGCTGATTGGTCTCTGTAGAATTGATTGAACCAATCAGGGAACAGATTGGCGGGGTCAGAGGGTCAGCAGGGGTATCAGATGAAGGCTTTTTCTGCCATCTGCCTGTCTGTCTTTCAGGTTTTCTCTCTGAATTGAGCTGCACCTCTGCTTTCCCTCTCTGTCATTTATTGTGTCTCTATTTCTCGGCTTCACTGTGAAATTCAAAGCGTCTCTTTTCTCACCCCGCACCCTCCATACTCTTTGTGTGGTGATTATGGTGGCATGATGACCCGTATCAAAGGCTTTAGCCCCTCATCAGTAGACACACAGCATCTAATCTTCAGTATCCTCTCCCTATTAGCTTTATGATTACAGGGTTCACAACTGCAGGCTTTTCATTGCTGAATGTGCAGAAACAACCACAGGTACCTATGGTCAACAGGGACTTATCAGGGATACGCTGATTTTGTGATTTTTACAGTGAATGAATCACATCACCATTTTGTGGACTGGTCAGTCTGTCTGCCTCTCCAGCACCGTGTTCCAGTGCAAGAATCCTACATACTGCTATGAAATTTGATGCATCCCAAGAAGATGATTCCTAATGTTTTGGTGAGCAAGAGTTCAGTAATCTTACCTATAGTTCCACCAAAAAGTACACTGACACACAAAAATATCAAAATTTAATGGGCAGATTGCCATTCAACTATCTACTAGTAGATAAAATCCTTCAGTTTTGGACACTGTCTAAACTGCCACGGACACTGAAACAAACCAGAGAAAGTTTCACATTTGTGCTCATAAAATGATAAACAACAGATAAAGACTTATCAATTATCAAAACAGTTGCTTATTCATTTTCTGTTGAATTAATTCATTGGCAAATCATGAATCTGACACTTTTGTATTGCCAACTGTAACAAACCCAGCTTTATACATGCAGAGCCAAAGTGAAACCAGAACCTCCAGGAAACAAAACCTCTGTTAAATTCACATACATACAGTGTGTACTGTTTTACTCCTTGTCTAGAAAGCCCTTTAGCTTTTTGTTTTGTTTTGTTTTGTTTTGTTTTTTTGTTTACTAAATTTATACTGAATTTAACACAGACTTGTCATATATTAGGATTCCTTGACTGCAGTCATTATATGACTACATTACTCATATGTAAAAAGGTAAAGAAAAGCAACAAGCCAAAAAGCCATAAATTAATGTACAGCAGTATAGGAACACCACCACTATATTGTCTGGCCTACATCATTTACGCCTCTGAACAAAGTCAAAATAAACTAATATAGGAATTACTGTAGCAAGACAATAGACAACAACCACCATTTTCTGCAAGACTGTCACAGGTTAAAAGGTTTAAAATGCTAAAAACAAGCTAGTTTGTATAAGATTCGATAAGTTAGACCTCATTGTTCCCTTGGTGAGACTTTTCTGGTGCTCAAAACATCAGGCTTCATTCACCAACTGTTTACGTGCACTCATGAGCACACTTACACAGATTTAAGTGCAGACATATTTGTGCAAAATAATTGGTTATTGCATTTTCTTTTCCTAGATCTCTTTTCTAACTAGATCTGTATTACTTCTCTGTGGTTTCCGGACAGAAACAGGAACAAAGGGACGATGCAATGAGTGACTTAAGCCAACAGTCTACCATCTAAAGCATTAGCAGTGAGAGGAAACTTAAAAACAGTGAGCTATTTTACTCAATCTTTAGACATCAAGCAACACTGTGTAGCCCCTTTCATTGATTTAGCTAAGGCATTTGATACTGTGGATCATGCAATACTGTTGCAAAGACTTTTGAATGTAAGACTCTCAGAACATTATCCATCAGGCAGAAGGCAGATGGTATCACTTCTAACTCCCTCATTGTATCCAAGGGCTTTCCCCAGGGAATTGTCCTGGGAACACCACTATCATATCTGTCAACACTGGAATTCAAAAATATGGGAAATTTTGCGGTGCCCCACCCTGGGCCGTCCCACCACCCTTGTTACTGTCCACAGACCCCTTACAATTAGACAAGGGTACACACAGTGAGTTCAAAAATCACCACTGGTCAACTACTTACTTTAAAATATCAGAGCAACAGGGATTGAGTTAACTAGTTCATATACTAAGTGAGATGATATGAACACCCCTGCATTATATAGATGAAAACACAATAAGGCAGAAAAATGCAGCACTATATTTTAGCACTTAGTTTAATCACGTATGGCTTGAAGGATATGTACACATCACTTACACATTATGTTTCAGTCATGGCTTGCCAAGTGAGACAGTGGATAGGAGAGTGTGATGATAAAAATGGATGGAGAGTTAGTATAAATGCAGTCACTGGTGGAGCACGTTTCTGCACCTCTTGGGTATGCTTGTGCTTGGCAGATTGTCGTGTTGACTCACATCACTTTTCCCTCCGTGTGATACACTAAAATCCTAAAATCTGAATGCCACATTTTACCAACAGCATGATGTCCTCTTCATTAAGTACGAGTAAGCCTCCTGTCATTTGGTGAGATACTTATCCATGTTGTTGTTCTTCTAACTTTTTTGTTGCAGGGTGCCGTTTGAGTGAATGACTCTTCATCCATAGGCAGTACAGCTAATGTTCTGCATACTGCCACCTGCTTTTTGTTGTTGTTGACAAAGGTTAAAAATACAGAAGAATACTGGGAAAAATGGGAGGGTTGACAGGTGTGCTATTATTCAGTATATGTACCACTAGCCATGACAGAATTCCACTTTTATGCTGATGATACTGTGATATATTTCTCTGTGTCTACACCACAGCTTCAGCCTGTATTTAATACTGTACAGCAGACCCTTTGTGATTTAAAACTTGTTTTGAATGCTGACAAAAATCTAGGACTGAATCTTCCACGTATCGCCACATTTCAGGGCTCTGAGATTGAGTCTGAATCTTAATACAAGTATCTTGGATGTAATTGACGATTCTGTCTCATCCAACCCTCATATTCAGCAACAGCTGAAGAAATTGGTTTAAATTGTTTTTCTATTCTAGGAATAAGTGTTGCTTATGAGGCCAAAAGGAGACTTGTTGCTGTTACCTTTATGTCTGTGCTGGACTTCGGTGATGTTATATACATGCATGCATCTCCGCAATGCCCACACATGCTGGACACTGTCCACCATAGAGCACTGAGATTGTATACGCTTTGTAAGCTTAAACATTGTCATTGTGTGGGTGTGTGTATGTGTGTGTGTGTGTGTGTGTGCAAGAGAGAGAGACAGAGGTAGGCTTGAATGGTGAATTAAACCTGAAACAGCTCTAGTTTTGAATTTATTAACAGTTAAATCGGACAAAGGTCTCAGCTGCCTAAAATATTTTAACACCAATCCACCAATCAGAACAGAGCAATGGACTGGTAGCGGTTTGGTATTATTCGGTCTAGTTTGCCTAATTTTCTAAGCTTAAGAAATAAAACTAGCCCTTACTTGGCTACTCAGTCAAACTTCTTATTTTCAAACCAAAATAATTCAGGATTTTTGTCTTGCGTTCCTAAAAAGATCCATGCAGGTTATCACATAAAGTAGCCTACGATAAAACTAAGTGCAGTTTATTTTCATCATCTCCTGGTCACAGACCAATATGCATTCTACCTTCCTTACTCACGGGCTGAGATGGTCACAGAGCTTGCCGAAGCGTGCACTGTTATGTCCTTCCAAATGAAAGAGAGGAGCGCGATGGGAAACATGAAGGATGGTGCTTGGATGGTCGAAGCGGTGAAGGATGGCGGAAATTGCTTTGGAGAAGGAATTGGAGAGCGAAATTGGAAATGAGGACAAGAGAGGACTTGAAAGTAAAAGGAAGAGAAGTAATTATTCAAGCGAGTCCAGTCAGAAAATGAGGAAAGAGGAGACTTATCTTGGTGGGATGATAGCAGTGACACAAACAGACGGGATATTCATGGATCCACACGTGGTTGAAAAGGTTGTAGGTTGTAAACTCTGAGATATTTGGAGTACGCTCAGTTGGAATAAGGGGGGTGGGATGGTTTTCACTGAGTGTGAATCAAAGCGGCAGAGAGAAAGAGCCCTGATTTGTGTGTTTGGAGATTGTAGCTGTGTGTCTTGCTTCCCACCTGGATCAGAAGCAGGGAGGAGGGGAGAAGGGAGTGGTAAGTGGTTTGTCACTGTCAGTGGAGGCTGAGTCATTTCTGGATTTTGCAGGTGTGATGTGAAGGTGAGGTGTGAAGGAAGAACACTGACAAGATTCTGAGAATGGGGGACGGACGACAGTTACTTGGTGTTTGATTTTTGAAGGGAAATGAGTGTGTGTGTTACAGGATGAGGCCGTGTTAGAGAGCTTCTCTCATGTTTCTGCTGTCAGGAATATGGATGTGTTGCTGCAGGAGTTAATGTGGGGGTCTATGGGGATTGACTAGCTTTTGGAGCCAGCCTCAAGTGGCCATTCAAGGAACTGCAGGCTTCATTTGTCAGCGCTGCAGGTTGCTGCTTGGTGGCACTGCAGTGGCAGCCTGTGGCAGCTGAGAAACGCCTCTGCTGACTCACTGTCCAATAAGACCAGTTTACTTTGTATGGTTTGTTGTCACAACTGCTCAGCAGCTGTAAATCTGTTTTAGGGTGGTTGTTAAGGGGAGTAAGTGCGTTCTAATTTTATGTTTTTCATTCTTATTATGTAGTTATTTCCACCACAGAAGATATGATTTTGCCCATTTTGTTAATCAATAACAAAAAAACATCCAGTTTACTCACGATGACTTTATACTCATTTATATCAACTAATTACAACAACGAAAAACAAGTCCTTTGTTTTACTATTCTTAAACAATATTTTAAAAAGTACTTAATAAATACAAAATTAGCCATTAGCTGAGTCCATTGCGGAAAAATTAAGGAAAAAAGAGGATTTTATTTTGATAGAGTGAGGATCTGTTAACTTTATTTATTTATCTTTCAATGAAAAATGTTGAGAGTTGTTAGATGTAATTCATTTGTGATGGTTAACAACTCAATAATACTGATAGACCAGAATAATGTTCTAGTAATGTATCATTAATATATTTCAGTTAGAAGTATTTTTCGTACAGGACCATGTTTTATTGCTTTTTTTCTCAATTTGGACTTGAAAGCACAGAAGCTTTATTGTTTTTTTTTTCTAATTTGTTGTTCATTTTTTTAAACTATAACATTGTGTTACATTTAATCATAGAGATTTTATCCTTTTTTCATTTTAACCTACCAAGTCTTATGGTTATAGCTATTATGCTTTAGTGGTCATTTTTGTTTTTAAATGTCTTAATTGATGTTTATGTTGTTAGATTCTATTGCTCATCTGTGTCTTTCTGTAATTTATATGGGCCAATACTGCCACCTAGTGGTACTCCATGTGACAGCTAGTGGCTCCCCTGTGGAAATGGGATCACTGTTAGTGCACACTCTAAATGGTTTTCACTCACTGTGAAGTTGATATAATCCAGTAGGTGGCGGTAATACAATTCATAAGGATCCCGACCGCCAAAAACTTAATAGAAGAAGAAGAAAACGCGGAGGAAGAAGTTAACTGAAGCGTTTCCGCTGCAGCTTGAACAAGCAAGCCCGCGAATTAAAGTTGGCGTTCAGCGCAATAAATTTTCAGTAACACTGTAAATGCATTTATGTAAAAAGTCCATTTGGCCGACCGTCGGCTTTCTCTGGAAGCACGTTTAAACATTCAGCCAACGTGAAATGTCTATGAGTGTGTCGAGTGGATTTGTCTCCGAGAAAAGGACTCTGTCGAACCTCCTCGGTGTGTTGACAGTAGGACAGAGTTAACGTTACTTATGGAGTTTGTTGGTTATCATCTTAAACAACACGCGAATACAGTCTTAAATGAAAAATACACCTTCAGACTTAAATAAACCTAGTCCATTCACCTCAGCTGTGTTACTGTGTAACGTGACTCATTGGTTGTTGTGTTAAATTAACACCCTTCAGTCAATAGCATAAATATATTAAACTGCTGAGTTGCTTTAAGTTAAGTTCGACGTGGCCCTTAATGGAGAAGCATCTCTAATTCCATTTATTTTCAACAAAATAACTTTCTAAAGGTATCTGGAAATCCGTGAAGTCATGGCATATCCTGGTTTTAGTTAGCCAACTTTTACAGCTAGCTTAAATTTTTCCATAACTTTAGCACAACGACGAAGCAACATTCTACACTGTTTGGCACAGTGTGCTATTTGTGTCCATATGAACTCTTGAAGGAGTCATTGTGCTGTGTTCCTTCTCTTGTATTCCCAGCTGGTCGTGTGGCCAAGAGGCCGAAGCAGGATGACGGTCAGCGGCTGCAGGAAGCAGCGATCCAGCTGCTGGAGCAGCAGCAGAACCTCTGCGCTCTGCTCAGGGAGGTGGAGGTGAGTGAGGGGGCGATGAACATTAAACTGTCACAATAACAACATCTTAGACTAATCTGAGAAGAGGCGTGTAACAACTCATATTGTCATGACTGACAGATGATGTAATGACTATGCTAAGATTTGTCGTTTATACGGGCCTTTATACTGCGTTTACCCTGCGTGCCACTTGATTGGCTTGGGTGGAAAATATTCTGCTTTGCATTGCTTTACAGCATAAAACCAGCATTTTATTGGTGAGAGTACATTGGGATGAATTACACATTTATGATACTCTTTTAGTGGACCCGTGCTGATTGGAACTTGTGTAGAAGAAGGAACTGATAGTGAAGTGGTATGTTCAGATTCAGTAGTTGGTGACCTTTCACTAATATCATATTAATGTATCTTTACTGTATTTGGTTTATTTTTTGTAGAATCCAGATCTGTGCCACATTCTTCACACTCAGAGTGGAGAGCAGAAGCATTCAGAGTCTAAATGCATCTCATCTGCCGTTTCACGTTCACTGCTTGGTGAGTGTTTGAGACAACGTCTCAGAAAAAGCCTCTGAGCTGCACATCAATTTTGTCAAAGGGGAAAAATTTGAAATGACAGCTCGTGTGACACGCTGTGGCCCAGAGATACCTGCTGCTAGACACATTCACATCCATTGTCAGTACTTTCCAACATGTAATATTTGAGTCAACTGAGAGCAGACGTGAACAAATTCACATAATCTTTTCATCCCATCTGTCTTTGTCTGCTCTTTGTCTCTTGGACAACTATCTGTTTTCAAGTGTTGTTTCCTTGCTTTTACTGTATACACCACAAAGGAGACTTAAGGCTGATTTATACGTCTGTGTCTCAAAGTCTCAACAGGTTGAAGCAGCTCGATACAAACTTGTTGCAGTCTTCATCGCCACAAAGTGTCGTTACATTTCTAGTGAGGTGCACATCAGGCCATGGCGTGTGGCGCACAGCTATGAAAGGCGTACCTACGGCGTAGATTCAATGCAGAAATAGAAATCTGGCTTTAAGGAAATGCTCACATGGGGGGTGCCAAATGATGACAAGCTAACTTTGGCACAAAGTAAATGCTGCAAACTACAGGATGTGTTGTATTGTCCGTGGGCAGTGTGTGAGCTGAGACGTCAGGCCTCGCAGCTGGCTGTTCCTGTGGCAGTGCTGGCAGTGAAGACGGTGCTGGAGAGGCTGATGGAGATCACTGGAACTGAGGAGGTGAAGGAAGAAGAGGACCAGAGGAGAGGGCTGCTCACGTCCTCTCAGAGAGTAAGTGTCTCATTGTTAGATCTGACATTATCTTAAGGTCAGCGTTCGGGGGTGTTGGCCTTGGCCCCCCTCGTTGGTGCTGCCCCAGGCCATACTAAGTTATTGAACACATTTATCACACTAACCTGTGCGATGGCTGGGACTACTATGATGATGATGATGATACTTGCAGCTGGTTTTCCAGGTTTGGGTCAGTCAGTCTTGAGCAGAACTGAGTCTTTGCAAGAGTCAGTTTTGAAAAGAGGTTGCTGCTTTTGTAGCTCAGTGATTTTGTGTTTTTGGTTGTCAGACACATCAGCTGGTTCCACATTAAACAGCAAATATATTCACTTCCTTTTGTTTACTGTCCTGAAACCTCTCACCAAACGCCTGAAGGAGTTTTCACACCCAGCAGCGTATTCAGATGTCACAGCAGGCTTTTGTTCTCGCAGAGCAGGAAAATACACAGTGTTTCCTCTTTCCAGTTGCACTTGCCGCAGCTTTAATTTCACTTCAAATGATTTCACACTTGAAAGCAGGGAGCTGAGAAGCTGCTGGAGCTTGAGGTTCAGCTCTGAGAGGTACTTTGTAATGTCCACCATGAAGACCAAAGCATACACACACTTGCTGTCACTGAGTTTCCGCGACAGGTTTTCCTTCATCTCTATGAATTATTCCAGACACTTTTGAACAGTTTTACTTTTCCAATGCTCCCACTGATTTCTCTTGGAAAGCAGGACCCTCTGCATCTGCTTCTGTTTTGTTGTTATGTTACTTTTTTATCGCTGAAATAAAGTTATTGCTTTTTGGGATTTTCGAGCTGCCTTGCTGGCCGGATCAAAAGGTCTTGCGGACCGGAGGCTCCCCGCCCCTGATCTGAAGGACCATCTGAACTTTTGTTTTTTTGAAATAAAATGCAAAAACATCATCTTCAGTCTACAACATCAGTACGGGCTTTCATAACATTTGTAAAGCGCTTAGTAAATCCCATAATAGTTTACATTGGATTATAAGGGTTTTTGTTTGTAGAGGTTTCTGACTAAAGCTGCCTCTGTATTTCACATCCCCTGTCAAATTCAAGATTACTGTTCACCAGACTGTTAGCGTGTCCCACACTCTCTACTTATGCACTAAATCTAAGCAGCAGTGTGTTTACATTGGAAAAAGTGGCAAAATGCACTGAAACCAGACGGTAAGCATACTAAATACTGTTGATTTCTCTGTTGCTGTACCCCATTCTCACACAATGCAATGCACAAATGAAATGGAAGACCTTCTGACAGCTTGGAAAACATTTAGTAGCATTATTAGAATAAATTGTGGGTTGTGGTGAGACAGCTCCAGGCAGACGAAAGAAAAAAATGAGCATCAGATATTGAGAAAGACATTTAATCTCTCTTCCCGTCCTCCTGTGCCGTGCTCAGCCAGTCAGTGTGTGAATGTGTGATGTGTGGAGGACAGGACGCCTCTTGCAGCAGGAGTGGGACTTCAGGTGTAGCGAGGTACTAGCAAAACAGGAAATGGTTTCTGCATCACGTCTGTTGACAGATTGTTACCTTTATGGTTTTACAGAAGTCTCCACCTTGAGTTTGTCTTTCATGTCTGCAGGATTCTTGTTCAGAGCACACAAAGCAATTCAAATATGAAATCAGTGTGTCCCCTTCCTGTCCTCTCCAGGTGCAGCTGTGTGTCCTGCTGGAGTCCAGCAAAGAACTGCTGTCACAGGGAGTCTTCTGCCCTAAACTGCTCTGGCAGGAGTACAGAAGAGATCAGGTGTGTGTGAAAGCCCACACACAGTATGGGGTCTGACAACTTCTTGTGGACCCCATAACTTAAATCATTACATTTTATTTTATGGTGAAGTTGGTTTAGGGTTAGGTTTAGGTTAGAGTGAGGGTTAGGGTTACCTTAACTAGAAAAATGTAACTTAAAAGTAACTTCAGAAAACAGCATTGAGACAAACTGTGATTCATGTTGCTCTGCAATGTAAATAAAATTAACTTGACTGGAAGGGCAAATTAGGCCTCAGTTACAGTGTATGAACATGAGTGCATGCACACACACACACAAACACACTTGTGGGGACATTACATAGACTTACAGTCATTTCCTGGTGACTTTCTGGTTAAGTCACACAGTTTGCCTAAAATGGCTTTTTTAAAAAGCCACTTTTAAGTTACCATTTTAAAAGTAACTTTAACACATTTGTTTAGGATTTTTAGTCTGATTTGTATGCAGATGAGTTGAAATAAAAACACAACTGAAGAGAAAAAAACCCAGAAACTAAGTTCATTTATCTCTTTACAGTTGGTCTGAACTGTCATAACAGGGAAAACTTCTTCATCATTGAATAGATGCACAAAATGAAATATTCACTGTGGTGTTTTTACAGAGGCTACCCAAACTGGAGGTGGTGTACCATCTTCACATTTACAACGTTCTCACTCTGAAATACATTTTAGAGAGGTAAGAAGTGTTGTGGTTTTTTTAATGTGGGTTGAGTTACAAGCTCGCAAAAACATGAGATTAGGTTGTATTTTTTCAGGTTGCACAGATTGGATTAGTTAAATTCAGACAACAGAATCTATGACAAAAAATTCAAACTTGAACATTCAGACTGCCATGGCTCAATCAGACCTCTGTGATCAATTAAAGACCTCAATATAAAGATATATAGTCTAAATATGAGTATATGTATCTAAAATATGAATGTAGATTGCCTAAATATAGTTTACCTGAATATAAATACAGATATTTGTCGAGATAAATATTCTAAATATCCTTTATTTGCATAGACATACATTAGAAAAACATACAGAAGTATTCATTTTTTGTGGTGTTACCAGTTTTTATTGAACTTGGATCAGGGTAAGGCCTCATTGCTGTGGTCCCATTGTGTTTTCCAGCTAGCAAGTCCCAGATACAATCATCTGCAGGCATCATTTGCAAAAAATATTCAGGTGGAAATAAAAAACCTTCTTCCTCAGTATCTTCAGACAGCTATTACTCAGTGTCAGGTGAAGTGATGGTGCAGATAAAACTTGAGAGTGTTCCCTTTCAAAAAGAGACCAAAACCTTGCATATGCTTCAAATGCCTTGGGTAAGTGTTTTAGGCTAAATTTACAAGATTGGGAAGGGGCTCACTGAGTTTAGTTCACAGAAGGACTCAGATTTAAGCTCCATGCACCAAAGAAGAGTATCCAAATCAATCTGAGTTCAAGCAGAGTAAAAGTTAAAAGCATAGCTGACACCTACACCTGATTGCAGGAAATGATCTTTCACCCCTCACTCAGCGCTGCCCTCATGTTGCTTTTTCTCTCTTCAGTGATGAAGGGGTGAGGTTGTGGTTGGCGTCTCAGTTGAAGGCTCTGTGCACCTGGACGCCTCCACAAGAAGAAGACGAGACCAGACGGGTTCAGCAGAAAGTGTTTTCAAGTAAGGAAGCACATTCCTCTCTCTTGTCTAGCTGGAGTTGTGTTTCCTGGAAGCTGCAACCTTAATCATTCATCAGCAAATGGCTCATTACAATACTTTAAACTGGCTATAGCCTTGACCAGGGTTGAAGGATGTCCAGACTCCAGGCAGTATGCGACCCGCAAGACTGCTTGATCATTGCCGAAGCAATTAGTAATACAAAAAAAACAACTCAGGAATACAAAATCTCTTGATAGAAATTCTTTTTTTCCTGCAATTAAAGAAGATAACCTAAAACAGTAGACTAACACATCCTTCCCTGTGGTCCCCAAACACAGCATGCACGTAGCGGTTACGCATCATCAACACTGTCAAGAAAAGAAAAGTAGACGCCACGCTCTCTAAGAGACATCGACAAATGATTCTTTTTTTTTTTGTTGAAGTGAAAGACAAACCAGTGTGCCTCAGGTAGTTTGTGGGTATGTGCTCACAATGATGAAAAAGGCCTTGAAACACGCAACATGCAAAACAACATAAAGTTAGCGCTCATCGGGGGAGTGGCCTTCACCATCTTGGCGATGCTTGATTCCACCAAACTCATGGCCAACCCAAAAATGGCCAACAAGGTGTAGCACGAGTGGATCAGCCATTCAGGGAATTGCAGTTTTTGGACCCTGTGTGTTGGCTTCATTTTGAAGCCCCAATCTAATGCTCTTTTACCTGAAATCCGTCCTATATGGGCTGATAAACTCAAACTATCCTTTATAACATTTATCGAATATTTCTGTCTTGAATCCACCAACCAGCACCTCTTATGTTATACAGGGCACCATTTTTTAGCTGGAAACAATAACTTCCTGGAAGTCTTGTGGTCATATTGAGGTTACCAGGAAACCAACAGAGACTCCAGGAAGTTACCAAGTTGCCAAAAAATAGTCAAGCACATGATCACTATTAAAATCACAACCTGTCTTTTAATACTGAAGTTCTTGTACAGATAAAGCAGATGAGATGTAACGTGTTAACTGTTGAGCTGTAGAGGTGCTGGTAGGTGGATATTTTTACCTTTCAAGAGAGTCATGCTAGTTGTTTCTCCTTACTTTCAGTCCTTACGCTAACTGACTGTAGCCGTATAGGTGCTACACAGACATGAAAGTGCTGTTGATTGTCTCATCAAAGTCTTGGCGGAGAAGCACATTTCCTGAAATGCTTTGAAACCTCACAACATTTAACCTCTTCAGAAAATTTTAAATTCAGTGAATATTTCCTCAGAGCCCACCTACCCATGGCCTGCTTACTGTGTGTTCTGTACATGGTAAACAAGCAAAGGATTTTTGTAGTTTCCCAGTCGCTTAATGTTCAACCAAATGGCGTATTCTGCTGCTAAGGGTAATGCTAACAAAAGATTTCCTGTGCTTTAGCTGTGGTTGGAGTCCTGGTGGGAACTGGCTTTGGGCTGAGCAGTGAGCCAGCAGCTGCAGACCGGAGGATGTCTGTGCTCTGCTGCTCAGTGCTGGACGACATGCTCTTCTGTGAGTCTACATGTCCCTGTCCCACTTACCCTGTCCTGATGAACTATTTAGTAAAGCACTTTAATTCACACCTCTGGATCCGGAAGGCTATTTTCTGCTTCTTTAACTGCTATGATGTCTGAGTATCATTTTAGCACTTTCAATTTTGTATTGCTTTTTAACATGTCAGTGTTTTTTTTCTTGTCTTTTTTTGTCTCCTTCAGGGCTTCTGGACACTGTTGAGAAGAGTCTGTCACCGCAGACTGCTGGAGCAGGAGCCGAGCTATGGTTCTGTGTCTTTTATTTGTCTTATTAACCTCGATGAACTCATGTAGTCATTTTGAGATTGAGGCCTCTGTCTGAAGAAAGAGACCTGAGTAGAAATGTCACTGCAAGACATGACAGAGAACACGAATAGACTATTAGCAATATCACATGATATATACAGTCACACTCAGCACAACGTATATTGAAATTCTTAGGTGTCTGGCTGCAGCCGACTAACAAGTAGATAAATAAAATAAAGATGAATGAGGAATGAAGCAGTAAAGAATGACTAAGAGGATGCTCATTTAGCAGAATCACTGCAGATTAATTTCCTGCCAGTCCACTAATGATTCCTAGACTAATAGCTTCTGCTGTAATCTACTTAATGTATCAGTGACTGACAACCGAAAAGCAGATGCCTGTTAAACACGACATGTTCACATGCTGTTATCTGATTTTATGAGTTGATGAGGATCGCCTGAATGCACCGCTATCCAACTTACTGGCCCGCAGCTGATTACGGGATCCTCAGAGCAAAAAGATACATCATCTGTTTTGAGCTGCAGTAATACATGCTGGTCGGCTTCTGTCATGTCACCGCTGAAAGCAGGATTTTGTGGGTCCAGCCGATGTTTGTGCACTCTCAGCTGTGCAGTTTTGGTCTCATGCCCTGTTGAACTTACCGTAGCTGTCAAACTTCAAAAGATGCCCTTCACAAGACTGACTGTGCAGACTTGCTGCCTTGCCTGGTAGCTTCACCACATTTATATGAACCCTTAAATCCAGCAGGACAGCAGCTGGCTGGATGATGATGCCTGTTATCAGTAAACTCTGACACTGGACTGTGAACACTCCAGGCGCTTGTCTGCTTCTGAAATGCTGAAGCAGAGCACCTGGCACCTGTGATCAGGCTGCTTAATTTAGTGCAACAGTAACTGTAACCGGCTCTCTCTGCTCAGGGTGCATGCTTAACACTGAGACTCCCAGCCTGTCTGCAGCAGAAAGCTGTTCATTTAAACGTGAGGGTAGTCTAAGAGAGCAGCACACTGCAACACCACGCACATCTATTCTCAGTCTCAGTCTGAATTGTAAAACTGAAGCACTAAAAGAAGCTTTTCATGAAGGCTTTCAACATTGTTATATTCTAGATGATGTATCTTGACCATGGCCTCAGCATTGAGAACATATATTATATTATGTATCTCTGTTTCTTATTCTTCTGTCCTGTGTTTTGTACAGGATTCAGATATTTGACGCTTCACTGTGTGGAGTTTCAGCATCAGCGGATGCTCTTCGGCGTTTATTCACTCACTCCCTCACACAGACTCTCACTTACAAGCCTCGACTAACAGGTAAAGACAAGTTGCTGACCATTTCAACAGCTTGATGCTGTTTGTTTTAGGATGATTATGCTTAAATTTTCCTTTAAAGGTGCAATGTGTAAGATGTGGCAAGAATTTTAGTGTAAAACATTAAAAAAATGAACTAGCTGGCTGCAGCCCGTCCTGTCTCGTAATACCACTTTGTACCTCAAGAGGTGATAGTTGATAGCATGGCCCCCTGTAGATTCATCTGAGAGATGTATCTGGGTCAGATTATTCTGCCTCTACACACTGGTCATGGCTCATCCTCCTCTAGATGCTCTCCAGGTTCACGCCTTTCCTCTTCCCGCCTGCTGTGTCTGAGTCCTGGTCGGAGCCTCTTTAAATCACCTCTGCACTGTTTTCCCTGTTGTCAAACCGGCCTCCATCGATCTCAGACGCTGTGCTCGGTCCCGATCTGGCCGTGTTCACTGGGAGGCTGCTGTGCCTGATTCTTTTGGCCGTGGTGTAAACAACAACAAACCCTATTTGTTTGTGGTGGCCTTCAACAGGTGGTCAATTCTTACACCCTGTACCTTTAAACACGATGCTGACAACTTCAAATTTGTCAGGAAATTGGAAAGACTTTGAAATAAGTATGTACTGTGCTGTTTGCCGCTTTGATCATGGTAACAAAACCATTTGTAAAAAGCTAAAGTGTAACAGCTAAATCATACGTCCTCAGTATCAGATGCCATCACTCTACAGAACGAGTGGACGTTTGCAAAAGTCAGCCGGTTGATGACTTCTCTTTTCCGCAAGGTTAGTGCTTCATTTATTCTGATTGGGTTTATGAACCCTCATGTATAGTGAAGTTTGTCAAGATTGAAATGGCTTCACATGTTCGAGGGTATATGTGTAATGCATTTTCTGGCTTCTCAAATATTTCCTGCTTTCAGTCTGACTCTCATGCCTTTAGACTTCACAGCCATCTGTGAAATCTGACTTTTAGCTGGCATCTCTGCAAGTGGCTGACTGTGTGTATCTGTGTCACGCTGTTTTTTATAGCTTTATAATTAAGCTAAACTGCACATCATGTCAGCGGTAACCAGCCTCACTCCTCTGTTGTGTACACAGTCAGCGCCATTTATGTATTTTAAACTGTAGACAGCAGTCAAATCACTTCAGATTTCAGGTGTACGGCCTTCAACACAGCGCTGAGAGTATTGATTTATCTGTGATGATATTCTTAGCTGCAGCAAACAGCTGTAACTCATCTGCACTGTTGTTGCGTTTCTGTAAAAAGCTGGCTGTGATCTTCAGCATGGAGCAGCTGCTGTGTCACCTGCAGCAGATTTTGGAAACCCATGAGGTTAACTGGAAACACGTCCTGTGCTTCCTCTCCACTCTGCTGGTTTACAACCCCTCTGCCCAGCCCAGCCTGAGAGGTAAACTCACTGAGAGCAACTGACTTTTACCGATACCTGCTGTGTGGGATTAAAACTGCCAAGTGCCATTTTTTTGTGCTGAGAATGAATTTGACCATTTTGATGAAAGAAAAAGAAAGCTTAATAATACTGATTTCACTTTGTTGATTCGGATATCATGTTACAATGAACATTAGTGAGTAGTTTCTCATTGATAAGTGAAGTATTTAGCAATTAGCATTATTAATAAAAGCTTAACTTCTTACACCAGTAAACTAATATATCAGATTAACTTGTGCACAAAGGAAAATTAATAAAAATCAGACTCTCTTTTGCTACCACACAGTTGCAAACAAGACTTTGTATTGACTGCAGTTTTAAAGAGATTGTCAGGACTGTTGTGTCTCTCTGCCTCGATCAGAGCTGCTGTCCAGACTGCTGAGTTCTGCGTTCGAAGGCTATGACCTGGAGAGCATGATAACTGCCTTCCTATTGGCTCGACAGGGTGCGCTGGAGGGAGCCGGCATCTTCCCCTCCTACAGCGACTGGTTCAAGGTTTCATATGAGCTTTTCACCACCAGCTGATAGTTTATTGACATGTTTGGATTAGTGCTGTTGAGATTTAGCACCTTTGCTTTTTCTCAATACCATGACCAGCAGCTATTGTGGTGTGTTGTTCACCATATAATCTGTGGTGACTAACTGTAGTCTGTTAATGATGAAAAAGCCTTTGGTCTAGACCAAAGTATGTATGTCCTGTTCTTTGATGATTATCAGTTTAAATGTGCTGTAAGTGCTGTATGTTTTCTTACTTTTCAAGATTGTTAAACAAAGGTGGATTGTGTGTCTGTGTGGATTGATAGGGTTATTGATCACACTGATCTCATCTTTTAAGCTGCAGTATTCTTTGTGCCTTCTCAGATGTCTTTCGGTGGAGGCAGCGGCTACCATGCAACCAGTAAGAAATCTCTGGTGTTTCTGCTGAAGTTCCTCTCTGACCTGGTGCCCTTTGAACCCCCACAGTACCTCAAGGTGATGTTCTGCATATGTCTGAATGAAACATTATTGATATCATTTCACTTGACATAAGATACATGGTCTCTTTCATATTAGATGAACCTTTAATGATCCCCATGGGATAATTGGAGCGAATGGTAACAGGATTCAGAAAGATGTTACAACCGGATTCCAAAAAAGTTTGGACACTATGTAAAACTAAACAAACCGTGGTAACTGACAACAGTTTTACAAAGTTTTCCTGAGTTCATGTAGTAATATCCTTTATACGATCATGTGTTCACAAAGTGGTGAACCTCGCTCATGAACAACTGAGCTCTTCCAGGATGCCCCTTTCATACCCAATCATGATATTATCACCTGTTACCAATCAACCTGTTTACCTGTGGAATGTTCCAAACAGGTTTTTTTTGTGACTCGTTGGTTAGAAACCACTGGACTCGACCACCTGACTGTGTAAAGTAAATCTAGCTCCACCTCGGGCAGTTACACAGTATTCAGTCAGCATCAACAGTCCAGTCAGTCACAAGAGACATTTTACCATAATGAATACTTTTACTTTGATACTTTTTGTATATTCAGCTGCTCATACTTCTGTGCTTTTGCTTTAGTAATATTTAAAATGCAGTACCTTTACCTGTAATGGAGTATTTTTAGATAGTGTTATTGGTACTTGTCTTGAAGTAAAAGACCTGAGTCCTTCTTCCACCGCTGGTCTGCAGTCTGTGCTCGGCTCAAAAGTGACACCATTAGCTGAGAGATTTAGAGTCGACGGTGTGAGCTATAACAAAGCAGTGGGACCACAGAGAAATGAGCCGGCTGTGATTTTTAACACTTCACTGTCATTTTCACTTGGTAGGTTCACATCCTGCACCCTCCATATGTACCTGTGAAACACCGCAACCTCCTGATGGAGTACGTCTCGCTGGCCAAGACCAGGCTTGCTGACCTCAAAGTAAGAGCAGAGGTTAAAGGTCAAAGTCCATATAGATTGTACTATAATAGTTATAGTCCTTGAGATTACCTTTCTTAAAAAAAAAACTGTCTGTCTGTCTGTCCTTCCAGGAATCTGTGGAGGACATGGGTTTATATGAGGATGTTTCTGCTGCAGGTGGAGCATCAGTACAGGTAACAGTGACACCCAGTGGTGTCTTTGTGTCATAACTCGTGTTAAAGAATTTTTGGTGCCTCAGCATGCTGGCTAATGAGAGATGATGATAAATGTCAGTACAAAACGCTCTTATTTTAATGAGGCTCTTTGATTTACTGGAGGTTGGATGGTGGCAAAGAGAACTGAAACAAACATTTCATGCATAGTGTCTGAACTGAGAGTTGAAAAACAGACGCCTCTGCGCCTGGTTAAATATTGATGCAGTAAATTATATTAATCAACTACGAGCCCCCACACCTCTGACAGATGTGATGACTTGCTTTACTTACTTACTTTACAAGTTGCATTTTAAGATAGTTTTCTAGATATTTTAACAATATAAAGGTGTAATGTTTGTGTGTGTGCTGCTCCAGTGCCAGGCTGTCCAGGATGTGGAGAAGGCATTGTCTCTCTTTGAGAGCACAGGAAGAATCTCTGCCACAGTCATGGAGGCCAGGTACTCACTCAGATTATCAGCTGCATCAGTATATAAGGGTCCTTTTAAAAATCTGTTTCATGTAGATGTCATAACAGAATTAGAGACACGGACAGGTCACTGACAGCTCTGTCCTCTCAGTATTTTCCGGAGGCCGTATTTCTTGGCACGATTCCTCCCTGCTCTGCTGACACCGAGAGTGGTGAGCACCGTCACGCTAATATTTTCTGTTCTTTGTTGGATTGACACATTCTCTGTGTGAGTTATTTTTGTTATTTCGTCACAAATCATCACATCACATCACAGAAATTTACCTGTCTTTCATTTCCAGCTGCCTGTCAAAGCTGATACTCGGATGAGTTTCATAGAAGCTCTTAAAAAGTGAGTTATTACCAGAAGCCTGTAAAATGTGCATTATAGCTCCCCCAGCTCACTGTTATGGTTATTCTGTCTCTCGACACTGACTTTATAGACTTGACTTTGGATGATTTTATTCTGTTATGTATTTGTTATCTCCCAAAATGTATTCTTTTAACAAATATCAGTTTAACATCATTGCTTATCATTTTTTTGCTTATATTTGGAAGCCTGATAAGAATCAGACTGTTAATGTTATATCACCAGTTCTAGTTATCTGTGATTAGTTTATATATTTTCGTCACCTTTATGACAGCTGTTTGTCTGTTTTCAGAGCGGATAAAATCCCTGCTGCACAGTATTCATCTTATGTGGAGTCCTGCCAGAAACAGAGGCAGCAGGATTGTGGGTATTTTCTCTAACGCTCATTTGTTCTGTACTGATAAAGATAACTATCATTGACTTTATCGTTCAACTTTTTTTATGTTAGCCTCATAGTGTCTTAGAGGGTTCTGTAACACAGAGATGACAGTATTTGAAAATGAGTGAATGTTGGGGTGAAATATTCCTGAGTGACCCAGCACACGTACTGTATGTGTGGCCGCAGTGAGAGCTGAAATCTTATAACGCTGACAAAGACACATGTAATTCTTGTACACCAGTCATATAAATGAAACACAGATGCCTGCGTTTACGCTGTGTGTGTGTTTTCAGGCAGTGCTGTGTGTCTGGACACTAATGATGATCCCCTGGAGGTCCTGAAGATTCAGCTGCGAGAGTTCACAGAGCTGCTTGTTGAGGGAAATGACGGAGGTAAGCAGACATCAAGCAAGGAGATACAGTACATCACATGCACTAACCTAAACCTAAACCTAACCTTAATTAAGGCCCTGAGATTTCCACAATGTAGAAAACACAGATGTACTTGTGGAGTTTAATAATAAAAACAGTATAAACTGTAAAATTCAGTGTTCAAAATTCAGTTTCGTCCTCAGTCTGTTCGGTCATGTCGCACACTCCCAACCTTGGAATCCCTTATCTTTGTATCTGTCACGTTCGTCTTGTGTCCACAGAGATGTCGGCCCAGCTGTCCAGGATCTCACACACTCTGAGTGTCATCTTCCCTGGCCACCCCGATCAGCTGATTGGACAGTCAGTCCTCAAACTTCACATAAACACTCCTCCATCATCTGAGCTGCACACCAAAGTAATCACTGGTCAAATTCTTTGTCTTCTTTGCTTTCATGTCAAAAATTGCTCATTCTGCTGTGTTCATTGGCTCTTTGTATGTATGTCAGTAATTAAATGTATCCTGTAAAGAATCTCTCCATCTTGTCCTCAGGTTGTCAACATGATCCTGAGAAACTTCTGCCAGTGTGTGTTAGACACTTCCCGAGCTAACCCTCCTAACAAGTGAGTAGTACAACTGTTTTGAAAGTCTTACAAATAAAAAACAAGGAATTTGATTATTGCGAGATGTTGAAAAATTGACATGTAATATTTAGTGGCTGTACACATTCATTCATCTACATTCTGTAGAAGATCTGGAACAAGCACCAAAGTCGTTAAATCCAGTTTTCAGTTCCATGTCTGGATTTCAGTGTGTTATGAGATCTCCTCTCTCTTTGTGGTGTGTGACTCACCACACACTTTTTGCCCCGTCAGACAAAACCTGTGGGCCTCCAGGTTTGTCAGCGCACTGCTTGGAAACACACAGCTCCTCTCCAGCCTTATACACAGACTCTGGGACCTGTTTCATAACCAGGTGCATTAATCCAAATTCTTTCTTTCACTGTGCGTCTCTCTGTTTTACTTCTTGTCTGGATTGTTTTGTTTTTACATTCACTCACAAGTTTGACAAACCTCTTCTGTCAAAAAGGGGTCTTTGCTGAGCGCCGGTCATTTACTTGGACTGGCAGCATTTGTGGTCCACCTCCAGGCCTCCATGTCCCACGCTCCTCTAGTTCAGCTGGTCCCACCCATTCTGCCTAAACCAGTGCCTGTTGGAGAAGCTCTCAGCTCGGCACTGGTCTGCAGCACACACGCTAACATGCTCTTCTGTGTCAGGTGAGCTTACAGACCGAAGCTGACTCGTTTCAGACGTATTGTTGCAAATGTCTCTGATGCTGACATCTGGCCTGGCTCCGACCTTGACTCCCAGTCTCTTTGTTGCTGTCCAGGTTGTGTGTGGCAGCTGTGTGTTATGGGATGTGCAGAGGGGACTCACTGCCTCAGCAGCAGCAGCAGGACTACATCCTCAACAGCCTTTATAAGAAGGTGTGTGTTCTACAAAACTCTCATGAGACTCATGTCAGACATGTGATGAAAGGGCTACAGGAAAATATTCACACCATTAAGATGTAAAGAAAAAATGAAATGTTTGATAACTGTGTGTATGTTCAGCTCCTGTACCTCATCCCAAGACTGTTGCCTGAGGCCAGACGAGCTCCCATCACTGCTGGTGGTCCAGTGAGTGAGTACCAGGAGGAGAACGTGCCCAGCCTGTGGAGCACTGCCACCGACACCAACAGCACCTGGAGGAAGACTGCTTGGCATCTGTGGAGACACCCTGCTTTCCATCAGCTCGGACACATACCACAGTATCAGGTAACATGGATCCACTGGGTCTGTTGCATCCTGGTCTGAATGAAGCCTGGTTGAATGGTGAAGGTGGAGAATATTACACATTAGTGAGCAGCTAGCAATCGGTAGCTTTCCTACTTTCATTTGTGTGTTAAAGGAAATCGAATGATGGATTGATGTAATTGACTACAACAAAATCCTCACCCTTTGCTATGTTCGTCAAGTTGTCGTTCTCAGAATGGCTGGCCAATGAGCTCAGAGTACAGAGAAGTGAAGACGGACTGTCAGACCCCGAGCGGTAAGACGGGAAACACAACACACGCAATTAGACATTGAGTGGATAAATCAAGAAATAAAGTCAACAAAGTCAGTACATGTACTTTAATGACTGTGTGTGTGTGTGTGTATCTGTCTGTGTGTGTGTGTGTGTGTGTGTGTGTGTAGTCAGGAGTACCAGCAGTGGGCCTGCTTGGAGCTCTTCCTGCCTCGCCCGGAGGAGCAGGGAGGCTGTGGAGGAGACATGAAGAACCTCTGCTCTCATATGCTTCATGCCATCATGGACCAGCACTTAAGGTGTGTCAGCACATTCACAGAAAAGTCTTATAAGTGAAATGTAATTAATGCTGTTAATGCACATAAACAAACTTACAAAAGACATCACATTGTAATAGATTTTTTTTTGTGAGGCTGAATGCTACAGGCTGGTTTCATTAGAAACCCTCCATAAGAGGATAGTACAGAAGTCTGCATGAGTGACACCTGCAGTGTATCAAGGTGAACTCAATCTGTAATAAAAGTTCAACTCTTCACTGTATTTTCTGTCAGCAGCCATCAGAGCCTGGAGAAGCTGGATCACAGAGTGTCAGAAACAGGGACCTGTCTGCCAGACATCCTGTCCAGAGTCCAGGTGTGTACAGTGTGTATACAATTTATAATATATACAGTACACTATATGTGTGTGACTTCAGTTCGGCTGACACAAGTGAAAACAGTTCATTAGCGTGATGTTGTGGTTTTTAATTCAAAGTTAGAAGGCAAAAAGCTATGTTCAGGAAGATGATGTTGATCAGCATCTGTGTGCGTGTGTGTGTGCAGGAGCTCGTCTATGAGATGGAAGTAACCGACCTCTCTGGCTGCCATAGAAGCAGAGCTGTTGCGTGTGACTTCCTGTTTGAGTTGGTGTCTGAGAGATGCTCCTCCGTGGTGATGTCAGATTCAGGGAGCATCAGCACCGAGCTCAGCCTGCAGCACACTGTGAACACATGGAACAGGTACACAAATATATCATGTAGATCATCTCTGTCATTTCATGTACAGCCACTGAAATCTGTGTGTGTGTGTGTGTGTGTGTGTGTGTGTGTGTGTGTGTGTGTGTGTGTGTGTGTGTGTCACAGAGTAATGCTGGCTCTCCCAGCCGTGCTGTTCATTAAAGTAAAGACTGAAGGAGGGAGGACGACTCTGGACTGTAACAAGCTGATAGAACACGTCAACCAGCATCAGGTGGGCTCTGTCAGCTGTTTGGAAATGTGTAGCGATTTTTCTGTGAGAAATGTCCTTTTTAGTGAAAATCAGCGACTCATGTGCTTCTTTGTCTGCATTCCTCTCCTTCTGCTCATGTGACAGAGGAAGGCGTGTTCTCCACCCGGCTTGCTGCCCTGCCATCTGACAGCACACCTCCTGAGAGTGAGACAGGCTCAAAGCTAAGGGACATTTCTTACTGTTTGTCCACAAGAGAGAGGAAGAGTGAGCGCTGTCTGTGTCTCCCCTGCAGGGCGTGTTATGTGCCAGCGTACGATGTGGACGCTCAGCAGATGAAGTCAACAAAGCCTGGTCTCAGATCAGTCTACGCTGCCCTCTGCTCCTGGTCTCCACAGTGGTACTGTTTGTTCTCCATAAAGCCATAAACTTAATTATCTTTTCAAGCTACATTTTCTGGATTCTCATGCAGTGCTCTGCCTTTTCCTGTGGTGTTTCGATATATAAAGACTCATTGTGGAAGATCCTTGAGAAAACATGAAACTGCAAATGTACATCTTGAAGATTCAATATACGACTGAAATATTTTGTTTTAGATGTGACAAATGGTCCTGCATTTAGTTATTTAGCATCACTATATCCTTACTGCATTATTTTCACAAAAGCATGACATCATGATTATATAATATGGTTATTATTGTGTGTGTGTGTGTGTGTGTGTGTGTGTGTGTGTGTGTGTGTGTGTGTGTGTGTGTGTGTGTGTGTGTGTTTCTAGCACTGGTGGGAGCGTCTGTCTCCGGTGCTGTTGTCACTGTGGAGTCGTCTGTGTGATGGAGAGCCTCTACCAGAGCAGCTGCAGCTCCTCACTGACTGTCAGAACTGGGCCTGCAGGTGACACCTG
Source organism: Chaetodon trifasciatus (assembly GCA_037975065.1). Classification (NCBI taxonomy): domain Eukaryota; kingdom Metazoa; phylum Chordata; class Actinopteri; order Chaetodontiformes; family Chaetodontidae; genus Chaetodon; species Chaetodon trifasciatus. Next base: position 2,244,655 of record JBBMOE010000002.1, on the reverse strand, counting down.
ATTCTCATAAACCACTGTCTCTGCGCTGTTAGTGTCTCATGCCCTCTGCTTTCAATGCAGTGGAAGTTCAGTCTCAGACTAGATTTTGTTCATCAAATATCACTGTGACCTCACTTTTGAACATAACTCAAGAATTAATTATCCAATAATGGCAAACTTTCACACAGATGCCTCATAGGAGAGAATGATGAAGTAATAACATTTTATATCCAAAAGGTCAAAATTCAGCTTCACTGCAAGAACACTTTTCTGGCCATTATTTGACACCATAACTCAGAGCAGAAGGGGAGATTGTGACCATATTTCACATACATATGCCATATGAGTCTGGACAGACGTGGATGTAAACTGTAACACGACTGGCTGGCAGAGGCATTTAAGTTAATTAATTAACTAGCTGATTAGTTAACTGTCCTCTGTTCAGTTTAGAGAAGGGCCTGTTGCCAGTACCGGCAGCCACACCTCTGCTGCTCGCTGCCAGCCTGCACCGTGCCTGGCGAGGCCGTGGGAGGGACAACCAGGCCGTCAGTGCTGCCCTGAATACGCTGCGGCCAGAGAAGGGCATTCAGTATCGGCAGGTGAGAGTGAAGAACTGTTTCATATTCATGTCATTTCACCACCCCATGTCAGTCCAAAGCCTAACCTTAATGTGCAGCAAGTCAGTTTGTATAATGCCGCCATTGGAGGCAGTAATGGTGGTTAAGCTGTATTCCATAATTAACAATGGGTTCGTTGTTTATTATCTCTGATCATAACCAAAAATAAACATTATATTCAGTCTCCAGCATGCTAATTAGTGTCACTGGACCACTTCTTAAGGCCTTCTTAGTGCTCCTGCTCTCTAAAAATGTACATTTCAGATGTGAATGATTTAGTTTTAACTCTTGTTCTGTAAACAGCCAGAGGTTACTTTTGGTGTGTTTTCCACCTGTCATGTATTTACCTGCTGCTGTGTCATGTTTTCTTCCAGGTGCTAGTTTTTCTGCTTTTCCTGAGTGTAAATGACTATGTGTCAGCGCTCCTGTATCCTCAGGTAATTAACCATGCACTCTCCTAATCCACCAACAGGCTGGGTTCAGGTTTAGGTTCGGGTTCAGGTTCAGGTTCAGGTTCAGGTTTAGGTTACATGGACTGAAGCAGTTGGTATTTGTATCCAGTCAGAGAGACAGATCTGTCTGTGAGGCTGAGCTCAGACTGATCAACCCTAATGAGACACATGCACACTCACAAGGTCTGACTCACTTGTATATGTATGAACTCCTTGTTACACATATGCTCTGCAGAGAACCACACTGGATAGAAATACATCATCCAGGAGGGCCAGACACAAATTACTATTCAAAGTATTTTATATCCATGTTAAAACATGTCTGGAGGGGATGTTTGATTATAAAGCTATAGCCAGGAGACACCGTAGATCACACACAGATCTCTCTGTATGAATGTGTGAACAGCCACCCAGGTGTGTGTGCCCAGTCTTTATGTTAAGCTAACCAGCTTCATATTTACTGTACAGCCATGAGAGCGGTATCAGTCTCCTTGTCTGCTCCTCAGAAAGGACACGAATAAGCCCATTTCACGAACTGTTGAACTATTACTTGAAGACAATGTAAAGGTGTTACACATTCATTTAAGCTATACACACTCCCTAATTTATTTGCCTAAAACGCCTCATGTATGGCAGTAAAGCCTTTTAACACACTCTGTTCTGGCTGTGTTATTTCTGCAGGAGGAGAACCGTCAGAAAACCAGGACGTTCTGCACAGAGCTTCTGTCTGTGTTGGCGGACTGTGCCGACTGGCTGCTCATCTTTAAATCTAATGGTACAGTGCATATCCTGTAAAACCACAGTCACAGATGCTGTCTTTGGTATATTTATGCACTGTTAAATTAATGTGCTGTGTCTTTTTTCCCCCCAACTCTAGAACAAAGTGTTTACCAATCGGTTACCATGGTGACATCAGATGAGTTTACTCGAATGATGCCTTGGGCCTTTTACAGGTTAGTTTTTTAAGAGCATCATATTTCCACTTTTACACACACATTGTAGATACTGCCTGTCGTTAACCCGTCAACTAATCGATGAGCTCAGCAAGAGATTTAAAGTTTGCAGAAATCCAAAACTATTAAAGTGCATCAGGTTAAATGTTTAATAACTAGAATGTGCGAAACATCAGAGACTACTGGAGAAAGACACTAGACAGTTTTAAATGTGAAATGCTCCTAGAGATGAAGACTGTATATTTCGGATATATACCTCAAGAATGGTTGAAAAGAGATAAATATTTAATAAATGTACTGCTGGTGGCTGGTAAGAAGAATCTGACCACGGAGTGTTTTCACAGGAGAGTCTATGTAATGCTTTATAGGCCTGACTTTATTTTTACAGATCAATAATTCTTTTGCAGAGAAAAGGTCACACTTTCCTGGTCATGGTTCTTTTTCATTGTCTGTTTTGTTTTTGTTTTTTTCAGGTGTGTATACTTCAAGAAAAAACAGAAAGATTTGTCAATATTATGTATTTACATGATGATTTATAGTCCTGAAAAAGTTTTTTTTACTGCAGTCACACTTTGTAATGTGAGTGTGCGTGTGTGTGCGTGCGTGTGCGTGCGTGTGTGTGTGTGCGTGTGTAGCCTGCTCCTCAAGCAGAGTGCTGAGCTGCAGCAGCGCGCTGTGTGTTGTCCAGGGTTCCTCCACACTGCTGTCCTCTGCTACATCAGTCTGATGCAGCTCTTCCTGGAAGGACACACACTTACACCAACCACAGAGCGTGCTGACAGCCAGGTGAGTGTGCCTCAGATGACGTTTTATGTCAGAGTGATGTCACTCACACCTGTGACGTTGTTCTGATGTCAGATCTATGAATTGTATCGTCAGATGGAGCCTTTCCAGATTCTGAGCCATGCCAAGCAGTTTCTTCTGAGAGCAATCGCGCAGAAATCTCCAGCTGCTCTGTCCTCCGGTCAGCTCAGACAGGTAACCAACCAACACATACTGTACATACACATCAACTTTCACAGCAGCTTTCACTCATCTCTCTGGTCTTCATCACTCCTTCCTGTCTGGCGTCTCTGCTGCCGGGTTTCCTGGTCCAGCTGGAGTCCCAGTGTGCAGACCTGGACCCAGAGGTGGCAGCAGCTCTCTCCGTGCACCTCGACCCTCACAGCCTCAGTCCAGAGATGGACTTCCTCTGAACAGCTACAGACTGAGACTCAGGCAGATAAGCGGTCTGCAGTGTACCCACAGTACTACAACATTTTCAGTGGTAACTGACTGTACAGCCTTCAGGTGTATTCCAACGTCACATCTAACACAAACATGTTCCTGTTGTCATCTAAAGTCACTGTTCAGACTTTAGCAGTAAAGTTTAAAAAACTGTTGATACTCAGATTTGAAAAAAAAAAAGTCTTTTATACGTTTTATTTACATGCCTTTTTGTACATAATGCACAAAGGACCTTCTTACACACATCTGAAGCCCTTTTCACTGTTTACAATACAGAGGTAACCTCTTAAAAAGAGTACTTAGCAATGTAATAACTTAATAGTAATAAAAGCAGTGACCTATAAAACTGAGGTGAATGTTCTTAGAAATCATTCTGCACAACCATTTGCACTGTGAGGAGGTTACACAGCACATACAAGTGCTTTACATATATTTACGTACAAGAGTATTGCATTATAGGGCTTAACCACTGCGTTTATGTAGGGTTACGCAGTCGTTAGCATGTGGCTGCTACTGTGTACTTCAGCTATCAAACAAAAATGTTAACAAAAATTTTACACTACCACAGGTAGTGTAAAATCAACTTCAACAGAGGCACCAGAAGTGGTCGTTGACTTTTCAAGTTAGAATCCTCAAGATTTTCATCAAATCACACCAGTTTTTGATGCTAGTTATAGTGACCTTGAAATTGTAGGGAGTAACGGAGGAGTCGCCACAGTGAGCTGCTGACAGAGACAGGCTGCACTGCACTGTGATCACATGCTCCCCTGCCACGTTTCTGTTAAAGTAGCTGCTCAGTGAGTGAGCGCTCTACCATAACATGGTATTTGCCGTTGCCGTGGTAACCATGAGTGTTGCCAAATCAAACAACTGAAAGCTTGAGGATTACAACTTTAAAAACCAGTATGACATTTTTAGAATCTATTCTGCTTTAAGACAGATGAACATATTTTACTGCCACCAACCATAAGAAGAGCGTCAGGTTACACGTGAAGGAAAGACCGCTGTTTGCCCCAGACGAGCTAAAACCTAAACTTGTGGCACAGTTAGTCGGAGGATGAATTCTGATTAATTTTGGACTGAAAATTGATTCTTGAAAACCGTAAAGAGCTGTCCATGAGACAGTATTATCAACGGATTGGTCAACATCCACTAAAATGTTCATCTATGTTGAAGTCAACAGTTTGAGTTTGATGTTATGACACAAGCTGAGCTGAAATTGCCACGTTGGAAGAGAACTGAGATGTTTTGTATCGGCCGGTGGAGCCCGTAGCCATACAGCAGGCCTCAGCCCAAGTCCATGACCTGAATGTGGAAAAATGAAAACTACAGTCCAGGTGGTCAGAACTGGTCCCTGTTCCACAGTTTATGTACCCGTGCAGCAGATGTGGACCTGGACTCCTTGTCGTCATCTGTCCTGGTCCTGCTGAACCACTTCCCCGGTTAGAGTGATGGTGTGCAGGTCGGAGTACAGCGGCGGCTGCTGCTGCTGACTGCTGCCTCTCTGAGCCTCGGCCTGAGTCAGCGGGTGGACCATGGACATGTGGACGTTCAGGTTGTGGGCCTTCTCGAAGCGTTTCCCGCACATCAGGCACGCAAATTCCAAGTCGGCCTCCGCCTTGTGTTTGGTCATGTGGTATTTTAATGACGCTCGCTGGCGACACTGGAAGCCACACACCTCACATCTAAAGGGGAAAAAAAATGATAGCTTTCAAGGCGCGTGTCTCCTGTCCTTGCTTCTGATTTTCAAAGAGGAAAACATACTTGAAACTTCGAAGCAGCAAATGACATCATCTGTACTTACTGTAGTGGCTTGGCCCCTGAATGTCTCATCTGGTGAACGGAGAGGTGTTTCCTCTGTTTGAAGGTTTGGCCACATTGGTCACAAATGTAGTTCCTCTCCTCTGGAAACACAGATGACAAACTTAAGAAAATACACACTAACACCCGGAACGAATGCCTTCTTCATTGAACTGGTGGTACAGTCTGTTTCAGATGGCACATCCCTTCACATTAAAGACAAAGTTTAGGCTCCAAGGTAGTAAGAAAATCACATGTAAACACTGTCTAAAGCCAAAAAAAGCTCCTTCTGTTGAGCTCACCTGTGTGGATGAGCTTGACGTGTCGCTGCAGGTAGCGGTCGATCATGAAAACCTTGTTGCAGCCAGGGTGAGGGCAGGGTCGCTCTCTCACCTCCTCATGATGCTCCTTGATGTGCTTCTAAAAACCCACCCGATAAGAAAAGGCAGAGCATACTGAAAGTTTCTGCAGGTGTCAAACACTGACTCATTTTTACTGATTCACACACTCCTGGACACAGCTACTATGTTACACCACATGGAATGCTTTTTATGGCAGAAGAGCACTGTGACACAGACCTCTGCGGTCCAAATTAGAGTGCTGTTGCAATTGTGTCCACACCCAGTCTGGAGTATGGAGCACATGAACTGGATTAAAAATTACTACATGAGAGTGTTTTTGTTCTCTTAACATCTTCTGTATGCAAATTCAGATGAGAAACTATACATTTATATATTGATATGAATAATACACACATATTTCATATGAGATATGCTTTTACAGGGAAAAGTGAAGAGAAAAGTTGTTCTAGGCTGGACATAAATGCGGAGTACTGAAGCATTCATAAGATTAAAAGCGTACACACTATTGGTAAAGAACATTTACCGCTTAAAGGACAGTGAAATGTCAGTCTGGATTCTCACCTTCAAACCATCAGGAGCTCTATAGACAGCTGTACAGCCCTGATATGGACACTTGTAGATGTTGGGAAGCTCCTCTCTGAAAATTAAAACAGCAGTGGTTTGTTAATGCACATGAATGATAAATAAAGTTATATCAGTTGACGACAGTTAATTGATACAAAGCACAAACTACAATCTGCTTCCAACTGAGATGAGCTACACATTTAAAAGTTACATTTAACTTGTGCTGAATGGAGGTTGTGTCACATGTGCCTACACACCCTTTCGGTTTGAACTTGTTCTTCCAGCCAGGTTTGGGTCCGGGTTTCTTTTTGACTTTGGGCTCCTCCGGTGCGTTCGGGCTTCGTCTTCTCTTGGTAGGGACGGTCACCCTGCGAGCTCTGGGAGGGGGAGAGACAGGTACGCTAAACACAGAGCCTGGGCTTCTGTCAGCATCATTTTCAGCCCATCTGTGCTGTTTCAGAAGGAACAACACCCTCACCGATACCCACCTCTTGTCTGAATACGGCTCGAACAACTCATCGTCTGATAAAACTCCTTTTCTACTTTCCTCAAAGTCATCCTCGGAGATAACCCTGTATACATACACACACACACACACACACACACACACACACACACACACACACACAGTTAGAGTTCTTGTTGATGTTTTGACCTTTTCTCTCAGTCCCATCACTGTAAAGGCTCAAACACACCCAACGACAGCAGGTATTGAGTTTTTGTCCCACAGATCAGTGGTAATTCACAATCAGGTGAGAAAGGTGAACAGTGTGACCAACCTGTCAGACAGATCACTGTCAGCAGCTCTGTCCTCCAGCTGGGCCGGAGCAGGAGACAGTGCCTCCTCGTGACCTGTAAAACCTAACAAAAGGGAAACAAAGGCTGTGTGAGTCAAGCATTCACACAGAAATGCCTCAAGCCAGAAAGAGTTATAAGCTTAACATCCGTGTCAGCATCTGCAGAAGAAGAACACTTTATTGACATATCTGAGCTGAACTGTTTGCAGGCAGGGAGTAACAAAGGTACTGTTAACTGTCTGGCTGTTTCACCTTCTGGGGGGTTGACACAAGTACGAGTGGTTTTGGGTTTCAGTGACCGACACAAAGCAGCTCATCATGTCATTATCTGGTCAGCCTAACGGGATCTTATCAAATGCAAGTTGTTAAGGAGTAAGAAAAATGCATCAAAAAACATCCATCACAGATCCTCAGAGGGGACATAAGAGCAGGATTTGTCGGGTTCCCTTCAAACATTTTGACACTTCTCTATCTGATGCTGCCTCATGTCTTCTGGGGCTCTCAGTCTCACCTTCAGTGTTACTGGTCCAGTGAGCCAGCGCTGAGCTCTGAGTCACTGCAGGTGGACCGTGTTGAGCCAGACTGCTTATCATTCCCGCTGGGGTCCTTCCATTCCCGCTGGGTTTCTCTTCTCCATCGTCCTCCTCCTCCTGTTCCTCCTCCTCTGACATCACTCCATCACCATTGCCGCTCCCTAACGCTCCGCTGCTAAAGTTCACCGTGTACCCTGGGTTGGTAGCGGATGCGCACTGAGTGTCCATGATGTATCTGTGACCATCAACACAACCCCAAACGGCCTTAACGGAACCCCAGCACTGGTCCTCCAGCACCTCCTTCAGGTCGGGGCAGGAGCGGCAGGCCTCTCCGTGGTGGTGAGCCCAGGACACCAGGCTGTGGAGGCACTTAGGGTCTGAGGTAAAGGATGGTGGTGCTGCAAGGAAAGAGCAGAATGTCTTAAAGAGTAATGCAATCAGTTAACTTGACTTGTGTTTTATGTAGTTTCTGTAAACAGAAGAAAAAAGGAAATGGTTTTCTTTACTTGTTGAGCCATGGTTTACTGAAGACTCTGGACACTTCCTGAAAAAGAAAAAAATAGTTGCTTATAATTGTAGTTTTTCTGCCTGAACAACTGAAAACCCTGCAATGAATACACACTTTTAAAGTCACACTTGCACTCACTGGTTTTTCAGGTTGTCTTTCCCAACTGGTGGGAGGTTGACTCTCTGCAGAAACCTGATCAGGATGCTGTGGCACTTGTAGAACTTGCTGTGGCATTTCTTGCAGATAAACTCGGATAATCGGGGGTCACGATCCAACTGGACCCCGACCAGTCGCTGGAAGTCTGTGTGGAATAAGAGGGGTGACTGGGCCATGGCGTCTGACTCGTCATCAACGATATCAATGGAATCCTGAGGCCACTTGTTGAAGGCGTGCCGCAGGCTGCGTGGAGAGAACTTCCCATGGCAGAGCCGACAAACAGCGGTTGACAGTCTACCTGCTGGGACAAATAATGGATAAGCCTTTTACTAAACTGTGGGTCATGACCAAAATTGGCAAATGGCCACAATTTCTGATGGGTCTACAAACCAAAATGAGTCAAGCAGGGGACCTTCAATTCAAATATGTTATCTTAAGTGAAAAAGACATCATACCAAACTCCATTCAAAAATCTGCTCACCTGAAGACTTGGACTTGCTCTCTGGATGCTTTTGTGTGTTGTCAGCTGTCATCACACTGAGGTCCAACTTGGCGGCCTCATCTTTTGCAGGGTTATCATGGTGGAAACCGTCTGTGGTTACAGGGACAGGCTTTCGAGGTCTTCCTCTGTTTCCTGGCGGCCTCTTCTCATCACTGCCACTCACTGTTGTCTGTGTCCTGCTGGACCTCGGACGTCTGCTCTTCTTCTTCATTGCCTATTCTGTATGGACTCTCAGCAGCTGATCCCAATGATGGAGCCCTGCTGCCTGTTCCACTGGGAAGATCTGCAACGTAAGCCGAGTTCCACTGAGTTTATCGGAGTCTCACCAATTTGAAAAAAATAAGCAATTTCTTATCTTAAAATGACTGTACATGGTTCAGTAGTTTTGTCTCGAAATAGTTTTTTTATTTATCTTTAGAATTAAGTCACTTCGCTATTTGACAAACCGTCATTTTATGCGATCATACATTACTGTTTAGTTGTTTAATTTACAGTTGCATTCATGCACATAGAGCACTGTTTCATCCGACTCTGCCCACAGTGATGAAGAATCACAGCAAACAAAACACGTCTGAAATACTTCCATCACGGCATATTCATGCCCACTCGCTAGTGCTGACTTCCACTAGCTAGCGTTAGCTGTTAGCTTGAGGAGCAGGCTACGTTTGCGAGCTAGCGTGTCAAAATGTCTTCACGTTACGACTAGAGCACTCCTGAGGCACAACCTACCGTGAGAGTAAGTCAATTCTAGCACTCGAAGCACATGTTTTTAACATGCAAGATGTTTTTATCATGAGCCAGCTCAACAGCTCTGTGCGCTCTGTGCTGCTGCCAGTTGTAAACATTAGAACCCGGAAGTGCTAAGAGCTCCTGGAGCAAAATCCAGGAGAAAATGTGACACAGCGCCCCCACCTGTCCACGGAAAATAATGCCACCAGTCAATCAAGTGTCCTTGATGCGGTACTGCACTACAGAGTCTCAGATTGGCCACAGAGACAAAGAAAACATCGAGACCGCTTGAGGCCAGTGCCAGTCTCCATGCACCATGAATACAAATGACGATCCTCACACAGTCAGCTCTAAATAGGTGAACTATTACATCAAATAGAAATATATTGCTTAAATTCAATATACACACATATGACTTCACCAAGATTTTGCCTGATATGTTTGGCTTTTTTGGTATTTTATAAATTTGATTGTTACTAGAATTAACATTTCTGAGGTCAGTAGTTAAGTAAATATACAGCCACTTTAATTACATGCAATATCTTATATGATTGTGTGACCTAAAAAGTTTGAGACAACAGTATTTTTTTAGTGGGGAAAAAGGCTAAATTAATTAAGCATTATTTTATAATCTCAATATAAATTTTCTTTCTCAGATATTTTTTAGTGAACACAAGATCCACCACTTCAAAAAAATCCTCTGTAATTATTTACTTTAGCATATGTGGCAGCTCTATCTCTGTCCTTGTCTTTCTTGTTCCTCCCCCATTTGTTCTCTGTCTGCTGGTGTGTATTCATCTTAGCCACCTGCTGCCAATCAATCTGCACACCTTAAACCCATCCACTCATCAGGCTCCTGCAGTATATATACCCCACTCTGCTCCTCACCAGGTTGTTTGCTTTGCCAGAGTGGTATTAATGCTGTGGCTGAGTTCAAGTCTCATCAGTCATTCCCATATTTTGAGTCCAGTGTGATTCTGTCTTTTCCTGTGCCTCAGCTTCATTGTCCCTTTGTGTTCTCTGTCTGTTTCGTCCAGTGTTCGCTAATCTGCCTTGCAACCGACTACTCAGCTCTCTCTGCTTGCTCAGGTTGTCTGTAATTGTGGGTCAGCTCTCCAGGCCACCATCTCCACATCTTATCAATAAATCTGCGTTTGAACTACACTAAACTTTTGTTAGTGCCTATACAACTTCTTCTAGCATTTCAATGCCAAAGTTTCCCTTTTCATACTTCTGTGGTTATTTAAATGCAAAAGTAATGTAGTCATAAAAAGTATTACTCTACACAAGCAATAATATCTTAGAGTAACTCTTAATTTCCCTGCATGCGATCAATAAATCTCTTACTTTCAAATGAAAGCAACCAGCAATATGAAATTTATTTGATTTTGAAAGTAACTAGTACAACACTGCTTCTGAGTACTGGTCTTCTGGGGTTAGGGCACAGATTTTTTGACCTGTTAGTGTGCTGGGCCAAGCTTGGTGCTGAGGCAGGGGAGCTGGGCAGATGAGACAAAGGGACAGGGGATGGTCACCAGAGCAGATGGAATGAGGAGGACCTAAGATCTGGCCGTGTGGATGTGGCAAAGCCGAGTCTTTGATTACAGGAAGCTGGTGGCACTCTGCTCTGCTGGCTTCAGTGCACCAGTCTCCATTCAAACAGTCACACACAGACACTCGGGAAGAGAGAGAGACTGCAGGCTGGGCAGAGGATGACAGATCTCAAGTCAAACCAATATCAATCTTCATCTGAAAATTGGATTTAACCGTGGTGAGAATGTGATTTTTAAATATGTTGACCTAAAATGGGGATTTCTCAATTTCTCAATGTGTCCGGTCCAAGACAACCTACAGTCTTGGTGGTGGGAGCCATCCACCCACCTCTCTCTGTCTCTCTCTCTTACACACACACACACACACACACACACACACACACACACACACACAGACACACTTACACATTGCATATTGACTCATGTACAACTTTATTTTCATTACTTATATTTATATATTTACAACTGATGTTATTCTACTTTAATACATTCCAGAGGGAAATGTTACATTATGCTGCTCCTTTAAGTCATGCTGCATTGTTGATATCATACTACTCAATTCATTCGAATTAGCTCCACCTCGGCCAGCAACAACATTAAAATACTGTTTCAATCAATAATCATCATCCAGTAATCCAAAAAGTCACAACACTGACAATAAAACACTCACCTCTGATCCTTTTTGTTGATAACACTTATTGATAACACAATTTTCAATATGATACAGGACTTTTACTTGTAGCTGAGTGTTCTTGCTTTGCTGTGTTGCCTCTAAGTAAAAGTAAAATAGTTTTACTTAAGTAAAAGATCCAAACATTATGCGCTAATTGTAATTAAGTGGCTGTTTGTCTGCTGGTGATGAATTCTGAAAGTTTTATCAGAGGGTTTTACTTTTGCTGTATGAACTGTACGTTGTTACGCTTATTCATTTCTCTTCATCTGATGTAAAATATCAGCAAAGTAAATGCAACTGTGCTGGAAGGTTCTAGTAGTCTTTCCAATAATGTGTGACACTGACTGGTGGTGTTGCAAATGCATGCACAGAAGTGATCTATATAAATAGGTCACATATGCATTGCTAAACCTGGGTTTGTGTACACTTCTGAAAATACCTGCGATAAGATCTTAGTCGTATCGTGCTGTCTCCATCATGACGGTCTGCACCACAAAGATTTGCATTAAAGGGGGAAGTGACTCATGCTAAATTGTATTTTACCCTGGAGGAGGCAGAAAAGTTTTTTTAGCACTTGGTATTTTGTATTTGTATAAATAATCCTGCAGCCCACCGATTAAAGACATTTTGAATAATAAACCCAGAACTTTCATCTTTCTTTGAAGCCCAAATATAAGTGTTTTTTGTGTCAGAGAGCTCATTGACATAACCTGCAATTTCAAACAAAAATGCAAAGGAAAAACCTTTCCTCACAAACAACATGACCAAGTGGAAAGTTAGATACTTCAAAGTATTTCTCCTCCAGACGTACCCACCCACACACATACAGTGGGCGTATATCATGGTCATTTTGTCCTGCAGGCCTGTAGGCATCTTACTGCATTTCAATCCATGACTAACCCACTAAACATGGTAAAAGGTTGACAGAAAACCTTCAAATCATCATATATTACACATATATTCCAGAAAAATATTAATTAAAAAAGTTTGGGGGTATAGGTATGCTGCTTCCAAGTTAGATGAGAAGATCAATACCACTCTCTGATTCGTGCAGTAAGTATAGCAGCCTGTTAGCTTAGCTTAGCATAAAAACTAGAATCAGGGGCACACAGCTAAGCGAACATGCGTCCATTTCTTAGGCAGGAGCAGCACCTTCCTGCAGTCTCTGCTTGTTGCCTGTCAATCTCATGGTGACAACTTCAGTGACTTTCAGGAAGTCACTGTGTCCAGCCAAGAAGTTTGGTACATAACCGCCAACCACAAACTGATGTTTTTACATTTGGGCGTTTGTTGCATTAAACAGATGAGATATAATGTCTTAATTAGTGAGCTGATGGGTGGATTGGAGCCAGGTTAGGTGTATCCCTGTTTTCAGTCTTTATGCTTTGCTAACTGCTGCTGGCTGTGACTGTAGACACATCGGTATCAATCCAAAAAACTAATGAGAGCGTTTCCCAAAATGTTCACCTACGGCTTTAAGAAATTGTTTTGACAAATTTGTTTGTTTTGTGTCCATTTGGGCTGTGATTAAAGCTAATGTTGCTCATTTGAAGTCATGTTGCTCTGTGCTTCTGCAAGTGTAAAAGGTGAAATGTGTAAATATGAAAAGAGGAAGAGGATGAATGAAAGCACATTTTCAGAGAACAGTGAGAACAAAATGTATCTTTATCTTCAATGTAAGTAAAACTTACAGAAGCGTCTGAAGAACAGACTCAAAAAGCACAGACGTAGATAAGATAAATGCTGAGAAGACTGCTTTGTTTTCTGCGGTAGGGGAGCAGATTTTGATCTTGACAGCAAAACTGTGGCCTGTCCCTTTCACAGTAACTTCCCTCCCTGAACCAGCAGCAGCACTTGTATTTCTTCGTAGTGGAAAGCTGAGGAGGTGTGGGGAAATTCTGCCCTCACGGTTGGATTTATTTTTGATGGAAAGGCTGACGTCATCCATGATATATATTGGACCTAGTGCTGAGAGCCGATCACAGCAAAGAGAGAAGAAGAAGATCACCATCATCATCATCATCATTCTCCTGACAGCATCATGAAGACTCTCTGCTTCGCTCTGGGGCTGCTGCTGCTCACTACCTGCTGCTGCGATGCCATGCGTGAGTGACCTCTGTTTGTGTCTCATTGTGTTTTGCTTGAAGGCTTCTCACAGACATGTTTATCGTGACTTTATCCATTCACCTTCCTCGCAGCTCAAGCTCTGCTGTACAGCACAGCACCTGGAAACTGCTGCTTCAAGCTTTACACCCATGGGATACCATTAAAGCGTGTATCTAACATATCCAAGACCCACAGTGCCTGTGTGAAGCAGGCATTCATGTAAGTTTCTGCTTCATTCTTCTACTATTCTTGTCTCATTATGGGTACTGACATAATGGATAGAAAGACGGAGAACCGATGACCTTCCATAATTACTAATTACACTTCCTTTAAAAGAAGGTGTGTGTCTCTCTGGGTCGTACTACTCTACAGAAAATCATTGTTTAGAACCGTTCTGTGTTAGTACAGTCCTGTTTCAGTGGAGTGAAGTGGAGATTTCTCTTTATCAGCCAATGAATGAGCTTTAATTAAAATGGATTTCATCACAGGTGTTGATTTTATATTGCTCTTCCGTATGTTTTGCAGAGTCCAAACTATCAAAGGAAGACAGATCTGCTACAGTCAGACTTTCCAGTGGGCTCTGGATGTCTACAATCAGCTCCACAACACTGAGGGCAGTGGTCTGCAGCTCTGAAGATGTATTATTGTTTCATACTAATACTGTGATAAATCTATGCCTGATTTTGCAGGCCCAAAGGTGTGACGTCTTATGTTTTAATAAAAAAAAGATTGGCATTAATGTAATGAGTTATATTGCTGGTTCTGTATTTTCTGATAACAAATCTGTTGCTGTTTTTTTTACTGCCTAGCGTTACAGGCAGTGTGGTGTGGGTTAGCCAGAGCGATTTGTCCCGGAAATAACTGCCTCCATACAAAGCTCCGTACAACTGCTGATTTGTCTGATGATTATCTGTGTTTGTCAGTACAAGCAACACTTTTAACATTATTGGTCGTCTGAGTCAAAGCTAATCTAAAATATCATCACCATGCAAGTCTGCAACCACCTGGTAGCATAGATAATGTTCCAGTTTGTTCACTTATTAATAATATGAAAATGGCAATTTGTCTGATTATCAGTGTACAACCATGGTTAATGTTAAAAAAAAAATGACTTACTTAACCAAGAGACAGTGGCTGTCAGCTGCCCTGCTCAAAATGAAATCACAAGATCATCTCTTGTGATAAGATCAGTGATGGTTTAATGTTTCTTGCAAACTTATTATAGAACACGTCGGTTCATGTGTGAAAGATTGTTGATCTCTCACGATCTATTGTTTCTGTCTCTGCGTGGCAACACTTACATATGCCAACATCAACTGAAACTTTGTCTGTCCTGATGAGGAGACGCTGTCGATATGTATTGCAATGTGCACCTTCATTGTCATGTGTCAGTAGCAGTATGTTGCTTCATTAACTACAGGCAGCAGCAACACGTGTCCTGCCCCGGTGTAAAATTTTTAATTGCACATGAGTAAGATATGGATAGTAAATAGTGTATTCGTTCTACTCCACAGTAGTACAAATAACACGGTAAAACATATATAAGAACAGTAAAAAATATGTAATACTGCATCAGATGAAATTGATAGTTATACTAATACAGCATATATAATGATATAATAATACAGACAGAAGCCTTGATAAAGAAAAGAAGAATAGCAGAAAACCTTAGAAAGAAATTATTGGAAATAAATCTGTCTAATTTTAATATCTACCTTGTGGATGTGTACATTGTTCACAAGCATTTCAATGAGAGTACTTTTCAAAAACCTTTTGAGTCACAGAATTGTGTAACAACTGCTGTGTGCAGCTGTATTACGAAGTGACAGAGATATAATATAATATCCGTGAATACTTTTCAGATTTGTTTTTAATTCACTTAATATCAGTATTGGGATAAATTCGTGCCTTGCTCTGCCAGTTCTGTACAGCAGGAGGCAGTATAGCTCTTTAAAGTTTGTTTACAATCTGCCAATACTGAAGCCAAAGAAGAAGAAGGACGAGGAGCAGGCGAACAGCTTCCTGCCATGGCTACAGCTGACAGCGGGGTGAAACCCCTTCAAACTGCCATGAAAATGGCCAAAGTAGCAATACAGCTGGACGGAGGGAACAGACATAAGGTAGTGAGCTTCACAGCTCGACCGCGACGAAAACACGAAGGTTTAACGCCACAGGAAACAGACTGTGATGTAAACAGACGGAGGGGGCGGGAGCTGTCAGTGGGTTAGCTAGCTAACCTGTCACTTAAACCTGCTTCAGTTTGACTTTAACCCACAACCGGGATTCATGGCTGCTGTCAGTCAGCAGCTCAGCGCTGTTAACGGTCATCCTATGAACCTCACTTGTCATGAGATGTCTGCCCTACTAGCTTCACAGTTTTTACTCATTTAATTTTACACTAAGGAGTAACTATTTGGCTTGTAATTCCTAAAACAGGAGTACTTTTATTTCAATAGTTAGGCTCATGAAATGTAATGGTTCCTATTCTTTTATTTTAGGCTGTTGTCATAATGTTAGATCACTTTTGAGTTAGATTTGTAATTTTCCTAATAGGCCAAACTGCGTCAGATATGTCAAAGAAATAAGCCATCTCACAGATTACGCCACAACTTAATCATCACACTGATGTAATGTCACCATGACTCTGTACAGATGAATGTAATGTTTGTCTCATAATATAATTAATGTACTGCATGAAAGGGTCTGTTGGTACTCTGTGCTGTATTATCATACATTTACATTTTTTTAATTGCTTAGAAACAAATGTATTTTCAGCTTGACTAGTCAAATTTAGCAACAAGGCATAATGTTATTTTTAATCCTGACTTGTTACTATTGCTGTGTTGTCTCATTGGCAGTAATTCTTCCTCTTCTTCTTCTGATTATTATTGTTGTTGTTGTTGTTGTTATGATGATAAGATGATACTATATGCTCGTGGTGTTTCTGCAGGAAGCTTACTGTGAATACCTCCGGACTATCAACTTCATATCTCATGCACTTTTGGAGGAAGCTGGATCACAAAGTAAGATATGAGGAGTGACATATATGACTGGTGATAAAGATATGTGCTAAGCTGTATGATAAAATATCTAACATCGTGATTGCTTTCTCTGTCATTCATGAGAGCTGTCCAGTGGGCCTTCAGTCAGCTTTTGAAAAAATGAAATCTCCATCTGGAGCTCTGTCTGCTCCTCCTCTGTATCTCAGCAAACAGGACCTGGGGGAAACCTAGTGTGTAGCTGCACTGTGTTTGATCAGGGTGCTCCTGAGGACAAAATTGCGGACTGTCTGGGACGTAATGAGGATTGCTGCGGTCCAGCCAAAAAATATGCTGCTGTGTTCCAGCTAGGAGCGAGTTTAACAACTGCTAGCAAGGTTGTTTAACTTGATGCAGACAGCGCTGCGTGAAAAGGTCCAGTTCAGGGCAAGGAAGGCCCGAAGCTTTTCACTGTGGTCAACTTGTCAACTGTGATGCTGCGCGACTGCAGTGTTGTCTAATAAATGCAACATTTCATATTAAAAAGTTAACATGTCACTTTTGAGAGCCTCAATCTAAATATCTAACCGCAAACCTGCTTCATTATTATGTTACACTTTGAGGACTATTGCATCAGTAGAAACTGTGAAATGCTTTTATTTACTTTACTTACAGCTGTGAGCCTTTATTTAGAGGTTGCAACTTAAAGTTACAGCTTCCATGAGTCCTTTCATTGGATAAGTAGCTTTACATTGCGCTGTCCTATGTAATGACAGCATACAATTTTAGGCATTCGTTGTGGTGATTTGAAGTCCAACGTTTATTTATTAGTCTATTAAAAAATATAAACTCACAAAATGACCCTATGGAGAGCGGAGAGCCGCAGAGGGCAAGGAAGAGAGCGGCAGTTCTGCTCCTATCATGGTCACACATGATTTTCTAACTTGTAAAGTCCCGGCCCTTGGCTCTGAAGACAGGGAGGGTCACTGACAAATTCCACTTCAGGGTGGGAGAAGACCAGATCCCATCCCTCAAGGACCTGAAATTATCACCCGCCGAGCTCCAAGTATGGGTACACTTTCTGTTTGGCAAGTAAATCTCTGAAGGCGATGCACCACACCGGCATATTAAAGTTATGTTCTGATTTTGTTGAAACTGTTTTAGAGAGGCGTTGATTCAGCTTTATGATCATTTTGGACAATGTAATTTGTGGTGCTGTTAAACAGGAAAACGTAACATTATAAATGTGCCATGAAATCACACATGCTGTGTCATCATATGATATATGGCAGCTAATGGTGTGAACCAGTTTCATATGCTTTATTTGGAGTTTGATAGTCTTTAATTGACCTCCAAGGTGCGATAAAATATTATTTGTACATACCATTTCTCTTCTGGGCCATGATGAGGATCTCAGCTGAGGCTGACATGAAATTTACAAACAAAGTTAAAAGCCTCTGAGGTTTGAGCTTGTGGCAGTCCAATGTGGATTGGTGGATGGGACCATTCCAGACTTGGGACCAGACCACATGCAGTACCGTCTGCCAATGAAGTTAATCATTCTATCCAGACGTGAACTAATCTGCTTGAATACAGTGGCTGATTGTTTGACCAAAGTTCAATCAGATATCAAATGCCATGTGATGACATTTATATAATAGACCCGCATTCAATTTATCATCTATGAATGATTTTCTTGAAAAAAAAAAAAACATCTCACAATGTTCTCTGTCTTCTCTTTCTTTCTGCCCTGGCCTCAGAGGAGAGGGAGGTGGTGGTGGAGGTGGAGGTGGAGCGGATGTTGAGGCTGGCTGAGCAGTGTCTGGAGCGAGCTAAGTCATTTATAGGAAAGAGTGCCGACCCCCCTGACCTCTCTGCCTCCGTCTCCACGTCCTCTTCGTGTTCACCTGGCCAGTCAGAACCCCATCAGACTGATGTCCGCCGAGCAGCCACCTCTTCAAACACTGGTGAATACATCCCCTCCAATCAGAGACATATCATCTATTAACATACCACTCAATCACTGCTAACTCGGAGCCTGCCCCAGGGGTCATAAATCAAAACCAGCCAATGTGTAGCCACATGATTTTGTCCTGTAAGCCAATGACACTCTCTTCCTCCGTCTGATACCCCTGTTGACACAGCGTGTCAAGCAGCCAGCCCAACAAAAACCGGTCATCGCAGGGTTATGTCGGATGGTGGCGGGGAGGTGGAAGTCTCGCCTTTTCTGTCTCCTGAAATCTTCCAGAGACTACAAACAGTGGAGTCACAGGACACAAGCAAAAAGTAAGGGCTGGTTTTTATCAAAGAGGGCAACTATTGCTCCAGTCAATGGCAGATATTCTCTGAAGTGAACAACACAGCAGGAATTAAAAAGATTTCTTAGACCAGTCGCTTCTAGTTTCCACTCAGAGCATGTTTTCAGCTGACCAGCCAGGTCAAACGGATTCTTGCACTCTTTAATATCTTAAATTCAGTTAAATTTTAGACCTGCGTTTGGAAATACTATTACAATTTTGTGTTTGTGTGTGTGTGTGTGTGCGCGTCTGTGCATGCACTCCAGGGAGCTGACACCCATTGAAGAAGCATCACGTTTGAACCAGAAGTTGAAAGCCAATTATGAAGCTCGTCTGGCAAGACTCACGCCTGGTCAGGCCTACCAGAAGACGTCTTTGGTATGTGTGTTTGTATGTTTGTGTGTGTGTGTGTGCAGGTATGTGTGTGTGTGGCGGCCTTTGCATTATTGGCCTGCATCTTTGTTGAAAGCGCAAAGGGTGTTTTTTTTCATCGGTTACTGCTTTGACATGCTTGAACCAAGCGTGCACACGTTACATGCAGCATTTGACGTGGAAATGACACATCTGCAATTTATGCAAGATCAAGGCAAAAGAATTGTTGTTATTTGTGAGGCAAACAATTTACAGATGTAATGCAGGAATATAAGATAATTGAGATTTGCTCTTCGGTCTAGCCTCCAGGTTCAGTCCATAGCAGGACGTGTCTCAAAGGTTTGTGCAGGATCCTGCCCCTGATTTGGTGTGTGCTTGTACAGCAGGCTTCACAATAAGCCCATATCAACCAACATAAAAGCCAATGTGCAATATATACGAGGAAGTAGCACCTCATTGATTTTTTTGACTGTCGTGAGTCAAGTCATGGAAAGTGTCAAGCATTTCTAACCACTAGAAATGTGGAAAAAGGTTGTAAAGCCTTAAATTTTAATGAGGAAAAGACATGTTTGAAAGAATAAATAACATATTACGTACAAAGTGGCTGAATCGTTTTATCTGGTCTGATTGTTTTGATAATAGTTTTAATATATTTTATTTATTGCACATGGAAGCTGTTTAGCAAATGACTGAGATTCAGCAAATGACTGAGTTGAGTCAAGTGTTACATTGGTTCAGCGTCTGTCCTTGGACTGTTTTTTGTACAGTGACGTGATCGGTGACACACTTCTAAACTCAAAGAAAGTGTTCATAACAACCACTGACACAGCTATATCAGCAAGTTACATTCCTCCATCCTTGTCCACATAATTAATACTACACTATCACTTAACTTCCTTCAGCTGTGTCTTCACTAGTTCAAAATAAAACCTATTCGAATCCTTAAATTCGACGCAGACGTGAGTGTAAAAAAGTGAATGATGGACACCTTGCCCCTATATGTGTTGGGGTAATCAAAACACATTACCCACGTGATTGCTCTCATCATACCTAACTTTTATAAACCTTAGGAAGGACTCCACTTATCGCAAATACAAAGCACGTGCTTTTATTTTGAATTTCATGCGGTACTTCTGTCCGGGTATCTGCATTAGCTTGCCGCATTTTGTTGCTGAAGGAATACCTGAGGGCCGTGGGAGCGGGCTGTGTGTCTTCAGTGTGAGTTACTTTGCCGGATAACTGTAGAAAACAGCTTTCTCTTCTCCTCGTGTTCATCTCTTTGGTAAAAAAGATGGTAAGCGAGAGGCATAAAATTTAATTTGACTTTAAATTACAACGCTTAGTAAGCGAACCAATTGTATCCCGGTCTCAGTTTTTAATTCATGTGAACTCATCATTCAGATACGGAAAGTGTTTCGGCGTCAAGTGGAGCTCCGTGATTACTGGAGAAAACTAAAGGCGTTTGTGAAGGTAAAGTTACATCAGCTGACGAAGTGACGGAGGAAGCGTCAAATTAAAATGCGCTCAGAGGTGAAATGATTGCTTTTCTGATTGTCTCTGTTGGAGTCAGTCAGCTGGACGCCACGACCTATTAGGCAGCATTTATTGCAAGTTTTCAATATATAAGCAGTATTTAATTTACAGACCCTCATGTTTGTGCTGAGAGGAACTAGATTTTTCTCTACAGAAGAAATTCACACTTTGCAACTTTTCCTATTGCTTTTCCTTCGCCATATTTAGTTGCATAAATGCATGTTTTGAAAGTAATTTCCATTTTTCCCACGCAGACACTCTCTCTCCAGAGGCAGATGATGGAGAACCTCATCATAGCCAGGGCCAGACAGGACGCTGTATCCTTCTGTTGTCAGCCACTGTGATGCTTTATTCCCATCTTATGTGACTTGAAGCAAATATTCAAAAGTAAAAAGACTGTTTGATCTAGTCTAAGTTTTAGCCCCCAGATCACTGCAAATGGAAAGTAACACAATATGTTTAACTGTATATTGTGTGGGTCAGTGGGTGACATCCTCACTTATGACCTACTTGAGGAGTGTGATCTTTCGAAGTTTCCTTAATGTTTGTCGTAACATTAGCTCCAGCGGAAGATGGAGGAGAGAAGACTAAGACTACAGGAAGAGGCCAACAGGTACAAACCCACTGAGTTTGGTTAAAGCTTTCTCCTGTTTTTAGCTGTTGCCTTCTTTCTCGAACCACTTTAAAATAGAAGTGTTGAGGGTAGAGTAAAGCATTCAGGTAATTCTTGGAAAGGGATTATTCAGTTTTGGAAACCATTCACAGCCACACAGTTCTGAAGATAGCTTATTGTCATTTTTGCTATTTCACCAATAATACGCCCTCAGAAATGAGTGGGAGTGGGAAAACCCTGTTTGATATCTTCAAATTATGATTGGCATTTTAACAATGCCTAAGTTAAGTTTGATAGGAAGTGAGATATGATCGTACAGTACATCCACTGTGCTGTATATGACATTCAACTTTGCATCAATACAGATAATATGTGAAATAGTCAGCATGTCCTTCCAGTGTTTTTTGTGTGTTTAGTTCAGTGGTCATTGTAGCAAACATACACTATACAGTATACAGGTTTCATACTGTGAAGACCAAAAACACATCAGTGACTCATGATTTTCAAAAACTCTGATGCTCTCAAGGTTGGCGAGTGCTGTGTGCCTGCAGGCATGCATGTAGGGAAATATTTTCTCTGTGTGTTTGTCCTAACAGGAGATTTGCAGCATCTGGTGCACTGACAGCAGAGGAGCAAGAGCAGCGTATTCTCTACACCAATGTACTGGAATATGAGCAAGATCATGTAAGTTTGAGAGTTATCACTATAAATATGTCAAAACTGATGGAAGATTAAAAAATCCCAAAGAGATGCTTTGAGTTTCACTTGTCTCGTTTGACTAGTGGAGTATTCAGTGTATGACTCTATGAAATGCTAAAAGGCAAACAAGTCCATGCTTATGTGTAGCTGTTTCTGATAAATCATATTCTCTCACCACTGAAGAAAACAGTTGTCAAAATGAATCAACCAATCAGCGTTTTTATTGAAATGTAAATATAGAGGCTGATAAGTCATTTCTATGTTTTTTTGTCTCTTTAGGATTGGCCCAAACTGTGGAAAGCCAACATGAGGAAGAATCCTGATGATGTCACATTAGTATCAGGTCTAGTCTCATACCTGCTCAGGTAACTGACTGCAGCATATGCATTTTAAATCCAGTTTAAGGTCATATTTGTCTGTCTCTGGAGGTTCAAGTGTTTTGTCCCTGTGTGATCAAGTTTTTAGGTACTGCTGACCAGCGGCTAAAAGGGTTAAAACGGCTTTGCTGAAACTACATTTAAGGGAAAATTTCAGGGGAAATTCAAAATCGCTTCTCCTTCAAATATTGCAGAATATATTTTGTAGCTCGCCTCACATTTGCACTGTGTCCTCAGCCGGTCTGACCACCCAGTGGTGAAGCTGCTGAAGAAACACCAGTACCGAGTTTACAACAAGCTCTACCCCATCGTCAGTAAAGGCCTCCCCCGCAGTCCTGTCCTGCCGCTGAGGCCTTCTCACAGCACTCAAAACCTGTGTCATCCAGGTAGGGCCAGAGCCAGGTGTTGGTGAGGTGGGTTGATCAAGAAAAGACTGGGCTCGAAAAGAAGCTGAGAGGCACTTTTCAATCCCGGTTAAAGACCCACCTTTACAGGACTGCATTTGAGTCTCCTTAAGTTATTGGTGTAATGAATCTGATGATATCGTAATGGCAAGATCACTGTCACTAATGGGTGCTACGTTAGCACTAATACATTTGTTTAAGTGAAAATGTCATTGATCATACAGAGACCCAGAGGAAGCCAACCAGGACTGTAGGCAGTAGCGTTGGTGGCCACAGCTTCAGCACCGGCTCGTCACCCTCACTCTCTCACGACCTCCACACCAAAAATGACGATGAGGACAGGGAGGAGCCTCTCACACAGGTGACGATGGATCAGGAGAACTCGTTTGAAGACCTGGAGGAGTTCCTGACCCAGTTGGACTGGACCCCACCCCATGGCACCACAGATGAGCCCAGCTCCGATTTAGAGCTGAGCAGCGATTCCTCGACGCAGGCCGAGCAGGACGAGGGAAACGTCCAGGAGATGGAGATGAGAGCATTGAGAGAACACATGAAGGCCGTCGTCAAAGACATTCACATTGCAATTGGTGAGCATGATGATTGAGGATGGGTGTGTTTGTGTTTG
>JBBMOE010000002.1:2130523-2221210 GCA_037975065.1 Chaetodon trifasciatus | reverse complement strand
TTTGTGGCATTTGAATAAATGATGCATAGTGTCCTGATTTATCTGATGAGCACACAGAGAAGTTTCAAATTTGAGAGACATCGTAACATTGTTAGAGGAAATTAGAGGAAAACAACAACAAAAGCTGCTGATATTCATGATTGCAAAGTGCTCTTTCAAATAACAAAAGATACTCAACCTCCCAAGACCCGAACTCTTGCATGGCATGCATTTTTAATTTCTCTTTGCTATTTGGGCTGATTTGGAGCTGATGAGTGTATACACAAAGAATTATCAGTATATTATTGTTATCATTTTTATATATTATTATCATATTATATAATATATTAGATCTATTATTATTATTATTATATATATTATTATTATTAGCAGTATAATGTCCTTGTATGTGGACACCAGGCCCTTGTAGAGCAAAATTTAGTATTGTGGTCTAGCCCAGCGGTTCCCAACATTTTTTCCTTGAAGCCCCCCTTGCCTGTGTCCAAGACAAGCCAGGCCCCCCAACCCCAACTCCTACCTGCATACACACACTAAAAGAATAAAGCGATTAATTACAAACTTTTATTTGCAAAAATAAGCAGCAGTTGTAGATTTTTGTTCTTGTCCAATTGGGTGTGTTATTGGGATTTTATAAATTTAATGTGCACAAATATAATTTTGGTAACCTCACAACCTCAGCGCAGATAAAATTGTGTGCACCCCCAGTGATCTCTGGCGCCCCGCAGTGGGGGGCACGGACCCCAGGTTGGGAACCGCTGGTCTAGAGAACCCAAAATGTGATGTCCACATAAGTTATCTTAAACGTGGAATGTTTTTTTATTACTTTTGTAAATCAAATATGTAATATCAGTTAAAAAAACACACACACACTTAAAGTACACATAGACAAAAAAAAAAAAATATATATATCATGGCAGCCCCTAAATCAGAAATCACAACTGTAACAACTTTAACATACATTACAAGACTGGTGGAGCACAAGAGGAGAGTTCTACTGCATTCCTGTATTCAGTGACTGTTTTTCAGAGAAAGAGGAGAAATTCATAGAATAAAACAAGTTCATTTTCTATGAATCGAGATTCAGTCTGGGAGTTAATCCACCCCTCTGTAGTACATCTGAAATTTCATATGGTAAATGAATCAAGACTGTTTGCCTGATTCTTAAAAAATCTGTGCGGTTCCCCTCTAAAGTAAAAGCAAAACTCTCCATCTGTAAAACCTTGTATAGTTCTCTGAACCACTGTGTTACTTTTGGGGATTTATTTTTAATCCACTGGAACAAAATCCATCTCCCAGCGAAGGAGATGGATTTAGGATGAGGTCAGAAAGGAGTTCAGGCATTCAATCGTGGTAAAGTTTATTACTGTGCTGCATTTAAAGCAAAAATGAAGGTTTGGCATGAATGGTGGGTTAGAGTGTGGGTCAGGGTCTCTCCGTGACCAGCATGTGGCAGTGCTGCTCTACGTATGTCAGCCTTCTCACTCCACTGGAATAAAGTCTTAAACAGCATCAGCTGTGTTGCAAAGTTCATATTATAACTTCAACTAAATGTACTTGTACCTCTTTTCTCATTATCACAGGACTTTTTGCATTGCCATTGCTTACACGTCAAGCTATTTTCTATATTTCCTTGTCTTAAAGACGACTCCTTGTTTTAGAGCGTTAAGATAAAAATACTGATTTTGGTAACTAAGAAGTGATTTCACTGAGGTGTTCGTCCATCTCGTAGTTAACATGTTCATTTTCTTTGTGAATATCTTTCCTCATTGTACTCAGTTGAATCTTCGTAGACCTTCTAGTAGTCAGCAGGAAAGGCAAAGGTGAAGCTATTAATGTCACTGACAGCTCGCTTCCACTAATTATTGTAATGCAATGCAACAATTAATGTTATTATTTATTTTGACATGTCTGTGGAAACCCCTGCTGTGAAAAAGGTCAGCTATTTTCCTTCAGTTTCATGCCACGTTTTTACCCCAGATCAAACTGTATATGCCCCCTGCGATGGCTCTGCAGCCCCCAGTTTGAAAGCACCGACCTAACAAGTGAGAGGTTCACACTTCCCCCGCTTCCAGTTCCCCACAGTGCAGGTTCTCTGGCTAACCAGGAGGAGTCGCCAGTGGAGCCACAAGGATGATAAATCTTTTCAGGCTTCCCACCCACAAACACAGCTAATTGTTATGTTGGAATAAATACTTAAGCCACTTGAAAATAGACCTCTGCATCACCACCACCGGGTTTTTTAATGTATCAAATTGCTGTTGATGTTTTTATATCCTGGCTCAGATGCACCCATGAAATCTGTCAAATGATCGCCCGCCTGGGTTTCCACTCTTTTAACCTTTGTCTGTCTTCCTCAGGAAGGTCCACAGGGAAAGAGAGCAGGCCTTTGAGATGAGTATGAAGCTGTACCAGGATGCTTCACCTGGAGATGTTGGTGTTCCCCTGAAACTGTTCCCCCAAGACCCTGGCGCGCTGCAAGGTTCCTACCCCTACGAGTCTGCTGTTCAGGAGCTCAGGCTTCTCATTACAGACTGCTGTCCACAGAGGAAGCTGGATTGTATTGGTGAGTGAGATTGTGTTGATTGTATACTCATAGCTATTCATGGAGTGTGTTCAACCCAAAGAGGGCAGTCCACCCTTTTCAGGAAGAAAACCATGACCTCAGACTTTTCTCATCCTTACATCCTAGAAGGTATTAAAAAGTCATAATGGGGGAGAGTCAGTTTTAGCAAGGTTCGTCTGACCTAATTATTTGAGACCAAATCGTCTTCTGGTTGTCCATCATATTAAATTGCATTCTACTTGGTATTAAAGTCTTAAATGAAACTTGCTGAACACTGCAGAGACTCTTATTTCTTCTGTTGTAGCTTTTCAGCAGTGAGCTTATGGTGTTACAGTATGTAAGGTTCACCTAAAGCTCAATTTGAGGTCTGGGTCTTAAATGGGGTTGTATTCATCAAGTTTGCCAAAATCCTTTCAATTTTGCTCATACACACAGAGAACATGTGCAGAGCTGACGAAATTCAATGACAGAAGCATGTAGGTGTCTGTTGAAAAGGAATCTTAATTACTGGAGAACTAAGCAAACAGATATTCGGGGATGCAATCATCCCTGAAGTGGGGAAGGGAAATCAGATGTGCGCATGCCTCACAGCAAGAAGGTCGCCGGTTCGATCCCCGGGTCAGGCGGGCGCCTTTCTGTGCGAAGTTTGCATGTTCTTCCCGTGCTTGCGTGGGTTCTCTCCGGGCACTCCGGCTTCCTCCCACAGACCAAAAACATGCTAGGTTAGGTTAGGTTAATTGGATCGACTGGCGACTGGTCCAGGGTGTACCCCGCCTCTCGCCCGTTGACAGCTGGGATAGGCTCCAGCCCCCCGCAACCCCGAAAGGGATAGGCGGGTATAGAAGATGAATGAATGAATGAAATTAAATGGGCTAAAAATGAGACCTACCGAATAGCACATGCAATGTTAAAATCACCCCGAGCTCCTGTTGACAAATCACTGTCCAGTTTTGTGTGTTTTTATTTCATATATTTGCTGTTAATGTGTTGTTTGTCCCATTTATTTATTTGAGAATAGATAATTACCGCCAAACAAAAAGTGTCAGGGATCTCTCAGACTCTTATTTAGAGCAGAAGAGCGTGTTCTACTAACAGATAGTCCTTTGGAAGCTGCACCTTTTCAAGTCTATATCCGACCAAGTTGGGATGCAGCCAGTTTCAAGTACAGGGATGTCCTTTTCTTTGGATTGTTGATTAAGTCTCTGTAGATGGTGCTCTTCTCTTTGTGGTGGTGCCTGCAGCTGCTTTATGTATGACATTTAAAAACCGTGCGGTGCATCGTTCCATGAACCTCTGGCTGATTTAACGCACCATTTGGCGTTTATTGAAAAAAAATGCAGCATTGATTGCTGTCGGCACAGTGAGAGTCATTCGTAATAGCCCACATTTGATCATTTAATTGGTCAAATTACCTCTAACAATCCTGTCTGTTTCCTGTCATGTGGGACCAGTTAATTTTGTAGCTGTTTTTAACTGCGACAGGCCATTTTGTTTTCAAGTTCCAATGCTCACTTTCTGTATCTTCATAATGTAAATTTCTGCTCCCGCTGTGTTCTGCTGCAGTTCGGACATTACGGCTGATCTGTGCCTGTGCCGAGGATTACAGGTGTCTTCATGAGGGGGACTCTTCACCCAAAACAGCCGCCATGTGAGTACATCATCAGCTGCAACAAGTGGCAGCTCTTTGGGATTCTGGCGTCACTCACTTTATGCTTTTACAGGAAAATGGCAAAATAAGACACCTGAATACATCAAAGCGGTGCTGCCTGTGTGTGGTGTGTTATTCTCTTAGTTGAATTCCCCCAAAAGTAGACTTCAAAATAAGAGCCCTATCTCCATTAACTCCATGCTTATGATAGGGAGGGAAAGACAGTCCCAAAGTCTGGTGGAAGTACCCAAACATCATTTAAGGCCTCTCTGCCTCGGTAGCTGCCCTGTCAGGACTCATCAGTGCTCAGCTAAGCCTGGCGCAGCAGGGGCTCTCCTAGGTCTATTGCCCCCTATAGAGCTCCTCTTCCTGGCCAGGCCTAAAAAGTGGGTCGTCCTGTCTGGGTTTGGAACAGACCCAGGACCCAACAAGGGGCTTAAGGAAGAGAAGAAAAGAGATGGAGGTTTGAGGAATCCACGGTGATGTCAGACAAAGCTTCAGTGGGTTGTAGCAGCCATAATGCAGAACACAGAGTGCACCGTGGACTCAATTTAAGCTGTGCTGTGTTGACAGAAACACTGACAAATACATGGATGCAGAGGAAAGCGTTTTTAATGTGTGTCTCGATGTGGCTTCACGTGATCCCCTGAACCACATCCAAGAGAGAAAGCAGTGATGTGCTTATAATCAACCTCATCACTGCCAAGTTGAAGTCATCTCTAAGTTAGTGGACTGAGAATGTTTTTGCATCAATATTGTTCGAGCGGAGACTGAGGCTACTAGTGAACGCGAGTAAACAAACTGAGAGCCAACATTTTTTTCTGTGGTGGGTGGGGACCAGAGTCCTAGAATAGGAGCATTTACTGGGTTGTTTGGAGAGCTGGTCTTCGGTTCAGGTTAGGAGCTTTTTAACAGGGCTCCCAACAAGTTGACATGAAACCTATGGCACATGTCAGCAGCATTTAAAGGGTTAAATATGTGTATAAGCTCATGTCTTTAATGCTTTTTAGAATAATCTGTTTAGCATGTAGTGCAAACCACAAACATCCAGTATTTGGAGAAGGGCCGTGATTCTTTGCATAGATGTTATCTGATATCTTGTCTTTTTTCTTGCACTCTTCGTCACATCCCTTTTCCCTCCTCTGGTGGATCCACTAGTTTGTTTTTTTTTTTTTTGGAGACTGGCTGGGGCTATGTCTCCTGCTCCATATCTGTCTCCTTGTATCGCCTTGCGTGTGAAGTGATCAGACACGGCAGAGTAGCAGAGTTGACCGGGCACAGCGCCTCTCAAAGCTTTTTCCCCAAAAAACTTGTGACGTTGAAGGATTTCTGTGTTCTCCCAGTCACCTAAAACACACAAATTGGAAATGTACTTCCGAGAAATGAAAACCGAATCATGTCGTGTGAGATTTGTTTTGTTACCTGGATACATGAGTCAAACATGGCCAGACCACAGTGGAGTATTTATTTTTTCCTGTTTATAGACTAAGAATGCAACCATGTCTGGCATCTGATGATATATCATCTATAATCACCTTTAGGGGAAATTATTGCAGCTTGGCCAGAGTAAAAGAAATTGTATGAATCAAAACCAGCATTTCAGAGGGACAGCTGTTCCTCAGAGGCAAACACTGGCAAGAAAACTGTCGTTCAGAAGAGAAATTCCAGTTTTGTGTCTAAATTGGACTCCTTGAACACTCTGGGTTTGGACTGCGCACTTTTCTGCCTCCGCTCTGCCAGTGTTCGCCTTTTTTCTGTCCTGCTTGCAGCTCAGCACAGCCGCATATGTGGCTGCTTTTCTTAGTAATGTAAATACAGGTCGCCTCTCTGCGCGTCACTGCAACTCACACAGAGTGTTTTTGATCAAGGCCTGACTGATGGATGGAAGTGGATTCAGAACTAATTGCAGTGTTCTGCTGACGGACGAGCACATTTCAGCAGGAGTGAATCTATTGTGTATTTACAGTACGTTGCATATTCAGCTCCCCTTGTACTTTCTGCTTTTCCATTTTAGTCTCTAATTTCTCACACACACAAACACACTTTATTGTACTGCCTGCCCTCCTTTATTCATTGACCAGCATTTCCATTTTTGTCAGTTCTTTGTCCTTGACCAACTAGGAGCTCATTTGTTCTCCCGTGTGCTTTTGTCCACACGCCTTTCTTTTCTCTCTTCCATTGTGCTGCTAAATTGGTCACCACTCTTCCTCTGTATCCTGTTGATTAAGAATTCTTCCCCCTCTGCCCATTTCTGCTGTTTCCCAACTTGCTGTTTTATCCTCCACTAAATTGGAATGCATTCCGAACACATAATGGAGCCTAATCTTCTCGCTGAAATCAGTATTTCTGCATGTGGGAAAAGTGCATTGTGTCTGTGGAATGCAGAGACACCAGTTTTCGTGTGAGAGGATCGATGTGTGTGTTTACAGTAGTGTACTCAGAAGATTAGGACTCGGGCTTGCGACTGTGTGTGTGTGTGTGTGTGGGAGGTCCAGGTCTCAGTGGTTACATGAGCCTGTCCACACCTTCCAGAACCTGCAGGAGGAGAATATCCAGTTGCATGCGGCCGGGTCAGTCGCGACCTAGCAACCCCACTTCTCACGCAAACTTGCAAGCAAGCAGTTCGCCCTGCGTGTGAGTCCTGATAAACAAATGGTCACTGTCTGCACACAGGGAGAATGCTATCAGGCTGTCATCATCTCCCAGGCTGCAATTTGTCCTCCCAACAGATCTCAGGGAGAGAAAAAAAAGCTTTATCATTTCCATCCCTGAACACGCATCCCATTAAGGGCTACATTTGATTTAGTTTCCATTCAGTCCCCCGGGGAGCACATGCCATCGTGCTCTGTAAATGTCACTCTATATTTGTTCCACTCAGCTCTATTTATTTACTTCTGTTTTCCTCTTTTACTTGATCTCACTGCCTCCTTCCTCCTTTCTTCTCACAGTGGTGCAGATGACCTGTTGCCCATCCTGTCCTTCGTGGCTCTGCGGTGCCAGTATCCTCAGCTGGTGTCTGAATGCGCCGCTTTGGAAGAGTTCATTCATGAGGGGTGAGTCATCACGATGGAAGAAGATGCTGATCTTTAGTCATCACTGCAACTGCTTTGACTGATTGCAGGGTTTCCGAGCACATCAATATTTGTCAGATTGAACCCAGCAGTGTCGTATCCATCTTGCACTGATCAACATTTTCATATTAGCAATGGGTCAAATGAGTATGTGAAAGAGGTAAGTGGTGGTAGCACTGAACCCACAGAGAATTATCTGTTTTAGTGTCGTTCAGCTCAGTGTTTTAGTTATCCACCATCAGCAGGTAGCAACCACAGGCTGTTATTGTTGTTGTTGTTACTAATTGTAACAATCACAGAGGTTGTCTATTATCTTAATCCCATGCAAATCTGCCTTGTCCATAATTTGTGTAAAGTAAAAAAAATTTTTGTGAAAGTAGAAATTCCACCAGAGATTATCTACTATATTTCGCCAAACGCAGAGGTCATTTTTTGTTTTGTCAGACAGCTGAACAAGTATGCAGTTGCTTAACAGCAGGAAACAGCTGTGCTCTGAGTTCAGCTTTACTGACGTTTAGAATGAGTGATGGAAGGGACGGTTAGGAGCAATGAAAGGTTGTCACCCACAAAGAATCTGTTACTTGAACTGAATGAGCTGCTAATGTGCACTTATGCTTGTAACACATGCAGAAAGTGGGCAAAATAATTCTAAACTATATTTTAACATGGCTGCTGAAGACCAAACGCTCCGCTTCTGAAACAGAGCCATGACATCATATTCAGAGGATAATGTCAGTAAATTTGAGCAAAATGTAGACTTTGCTTATCCTGTGCAGACATTGGGGTTAATTTCCAAATCACATGAGATCTCACGAGATTTTCTGTTAATACTCATCCTGTGCAAACAGGGCTTAATACCTACTTATACCATGAGAAACAATTACTGGTAATGATGATAAAATCATTCATGTGATGTGGAATTAGATCAAAGCAATGCAGTAGAGTCCTTCTATGATTAGAGCCTGACTAATACAGAAAGCACCAACAGGGTTTCACCTTTAAAATGTCTCCCTCAGTCACTCTTTGTTACTGTTTGACAGTCCAGTATCCAGTTTTTCATCTGATCTCTTTTCTGGTCTCAACAGGTGCATAGTGGACTTGAAATAGTGTTGTGAACATCCGCCACAACTGCCACACAAAGTTGAATATATGTTAGCAGATACCAAGATAAGCAGTCAAGTGGAACAGGGAGGGGAGGTGGTCTGAGATACTACATCATACTGAGTGTCATTGCGTGTGAGCTCAGACCACACCCGAGAGGTCTACACACGGCCATAAAAACAGCGGGCTGTAAAAGCCAGCCGTTTAGATTGGCATTGGCCGAGGAATGTCAGGATATTTGGGATTTGGTTTTCCTTCTCTATAAAAATACAAATAAAGTCCCACGTGATGTTTATGTAGTTCAGTGGATTGGAAGGGTTGAAGAGGTGGAAGCAAGACGGGCCACAAGGCTCCGACAGGGTTCATATGCTCGAGTTCTCCTGAGGTGGCGAATGAAAAAGCTTTAGAATGATTGGTTGAGTCAGCTATCAGTCAATGTATGAGGGCTTTTATATCCAGGTATGTAATGTTATGACTATAGTCAATAAATAAATCCTCAAAAAAGTACATTAAGAAGGCAAGATGGATTTTGTCTACCACAAATTGTCCCAATCTTTTTGAAAAAGTCCCTCACTGACTGTTGTTCTTGCTCACCAGAGTCATCAGAGTCAGAACCTGGATCCACTTACCTAAGACCGCAAACTGAGAGCAACGTTAAAGCCCCTGACATCTTTAGTCATCCCATATAAGCAAGACTTTAATTTAAAGTTCGTAAAACAGCCGGCTTGACAGATGAATGTAGTCCATAACAGTCCACAGCATGAATATTCGGCTGTTGTGCCAAGCTAACACTGCTTCAGCCATAGTTTGTTCACCATTTCCAGGCTGCAGTCAAGGGAGAAGTATCTTCTTATCTCCTTTCCTTTCTCAGTCTCTCACTTTGTCCACCCGTGCAGTGCAGCGTCCTGGCCACAGCCGGGTCTCGTGCCTTGCTCTCGTTAGTTAAAGGTCAGTCAGAGTTGACTCGTTCTCCAGCCTTCTTCTGTCTCCTGTGTGCTCTCTCCGAACACCTCCTCCCTGCTCGTTCTTCTTCTCACATATCAATCCTCCATCCATCACCCCCCCCCCCCGCCCACCCCTTTAATGAATGTATAATGGCTCTCTAAGTGGAGAAAAAGGAAGATCGCTTTCTCTAACTATTGTGGTCAAGGTTGAGCTGACGTGTTTGGTCCTTTAGTCACTATGGGAAAAAGCTGATGTTTTGGTTTCTGCAAAATGAAGAAGCTGGGCTCTGTTCTGTGCTTGGATGTTTGGGATTCTTGTGGCCAGTCATGCCTTGTTTTATTCAGTTCTGTCAGAATGAAGAACTGAATAAAACGTGCCCTGATTTGACTTCTTACTGTTTCTTTGACCTCAAAAAGATCGCCATGTTTACATTCAGACACCTCCTAACACGTGTTCTCTTTTTCAGCTATTTGATCGGAGAGGAGGGCTACTGTCTCACCTCCATGCAGAGTGCCTTGGCCTACGTTGAGTCATTGCACACAGGAAGACAAGCAGACAAGCTCGCTTGAAAGAGGTAATGGATAAACCCATGGTAAACATCTTGTTGACCTTTGGGAAAGTAAGCTGAAAGGATGTGTAATGGAAAAAGTCTTGACATGTTTTCTGTTGGTGATGAAAAATGTATTGAAATGAAAATGATTTAAAGTGAAACGAAATTCTTTCAGTATGTGATCCCAGCCCCACTCAAAACCTCTGCACATAAATCCCAAACTATCTGACTGGCCAGAGGCCAGTCGTGTCAAAAATATCATCTTGGAATTTGACTCTTTAAATCTTTGTAAATGATGGTAGTAAAATGGAGACATAAAAACAGAAATTAGTTTTGGAAACACCAATAACAAAATGTTGCTCAGTTGCAAAACCTAAGGCCAAAACAATGGAGGGGGAGTTTTGAAGGAAGCCAGAAACACAACTCCAGATGTGTCCTTTTCTGCTGGATGTGTAATTCAGGAATAAGTTGTCTTAACAGCGTACTAAGATGATCATATGTTGTCATGTATTGTTAAGACTTCCACTGAAGTTTAGGTGAACACCAAACGTACCTGAGCCATCCCAACTCAAGTGGTCTCACAGTACAGAGGGTGTCTAATTGCAACACCAACAGAGGTCCTATTTTCAGCCTCTGGAGTGGAGGCTTGAGTGACGTTAAGTCATATGCTTCATACACGTCATGATTCCGCTGCACTCAGCCAAGTGGAAAAACTTTTATTGTAATGTTGTGTCTGAAATTGCTGCCGTGTCCAGTCAAAGTGTGCAGGTGGATAAGATTTTTGGTCAGATTAAAATGCTCGAGAAGACAGGGAGCACCATGCACGCCTCCCTAAGCTGTTTCTTTTTACAAATTTGAGAGATATCGAAGGTTGAGATGGAGCCACAGAAGCAACTGCCTTATTTTGTTTTCTTACAACTTAACATGTTGACACAACTGACATGGAGGTGAGTATATTAATAACCTAATATTACTTGAGACGCTGACCTGTGTCTCAGCCAGTTTACCATTTTTTAGACCTGATCTCAGAACAGACTGTACTGTGGAGCACAGGCCACTCTTTGAGTAGTTTTGCCAACAGTTGTGAGGAGCGATGGGGGGAGAGATAGAGGGATTGTTGGAGTGAAGTAGACTGAGACTGATGCATTACACTGAGGGATGAGTGTATCTCTGAATGGCTCGCCTGGCGCCCAAGGTAATGTTTCCACACTGCTGCTCGGCGGGACAGGGTGCGATGACACTGCATGTTATAAAGTGTGACATCCTCAACTGGCATCCCCCAAAATTCCCAATGACACAATGATACCACTACAGCCCAATATTTAACTTTGCAGACTGCTGTGCTCTACAGAGCTGTCGCTCATCTGTCGGGTGGCTGGATTGAGAAATGGAAGCGTTCTGAGTGTTTCTTACTGGAGGAACACATCGCCAGAGTTTTAGAAATCCTTTAAAGCATCCAGGGACAAACGCAAGCCTCGATTTACATTTATTTTTCGCGTATAAAGGAAAAACCTGAATTAATTAATTGCACAAACGAAACTGAGGAAGAACACTTCAGGATTTCTAGCCGCTGTGTCTCTATGTGTGTAATATTTATGTGATTTTGCCATCTCACCAATTCCTCTCAGTGCCTCTGGGTCTGATCAGTTAGCGGAAGGAGGGCAGTGCCTTTTTTGGCACTTACCACCGGGGGGTGCCAGAGTTGGATTTTTTTTTTTAATTCTTAGTTAAAAATTGCAAAATAGACCAAAATAGCCCATGAAAAATTCAAAGCCAACGTTGAATTGATCCCACTAACCAATGTTACATTCAAAACCTGATAAATCCATAAAACTCGATTGCTGTCCAAAAACTACTGCATGAGCCCGAATATAAGATGTTTTTTTTGGCAACTAATCTTTAAATAAGCAGCTGTTCTTTCAATGGCGGGACTGGTACTTCGGATTAAGAGCGTTGCATTATGGGTTGTATGTAACCTTAATGTTGCTTGGTTAGCAGGTCTCTTAAATCTGTTAATAGTGTGTCTGTAATAGTCTGCTTTAGATGTGTTTAGTTGGACTTACAGCAGCATGTGATGGGGTGTAACATGTTTTTTGTAGCAGTCAGAGAAAGTAAATGTGACCGCTGACAGAGCCTGGCTAGACAGTACATGATTTTCTTCACACCATGTTAGCAGAGGAGCATCAGCAGCTCCATTCAGTGCTCCTTCTCTGTCCACACATGATGCATTTAGGGACAGTGATGACTGTAGGTCACCCACATTTTGGCAGCAGTCAGAACCCAGCAAGAAATCACTGTCATGACGTTCATAAAATGGGAGAAAATAGACTCAAAGAGTAGAAATGCCTTCAGGTCGAGGTCACAAAGTGTGTTTGTTCCGCTTGATGCGCGTGAGGTTGACTGAAAAAGTCAGCTGAAAGCAGCTCTACTTGAAAACACGTGACAGGCTACACAAATGTTGGATTTAAGTTGATTTTGATAATGGTTGATTAAGAGTTCTTACCTTCAAAAAGTCCAAAAACAGTTGATGTAAAAGGTGTGAGTCAACAGTATGTATAAACTAATGCATTATATTCTTTGGCCAGTGGTTTCAGGAAAGTTCTGAGACATTTTAAAAACAAAGCTGCACATTAGGGAGGAAAATGCTTCTCTGAGTGTAAGTGTGAGACACAGACTGCCATTGTTGGTTTTGGTCTTTTCATGAGATTCGAAAGACAGTAAGAAGAATATAAAACGCTTCCAGCCTTATCCTTTTATCAACAGGACAAAAACCCTAACAATGAATACATTCTTTTCTTTAATGTATTGGCAGTGCGGGGAATAATATATCCCATTTTGTGTTGTAGGCTGCTGCAGTCACAAGAGACCCTCCTGACAGTTCATCCAACATTTCCTGCTGCGCTACAGCTGAACCTGCAGCTCCCTGCAGGTTGTGCAGATGCATGTTTATCTTGCACACACACACAGACATACTGCACAGCATATTTAACAGAAGGACTTCTTTTGCTCTGTTACCGACAGAGAACTAACCCAGTGCCTGTGAGTTGTTTCTAACCAAATCAGACCCTGCATGAGGCCAAACTGGGAACTGTGAAGGGTCGCTGCGTTAACTAGCACTGGATTGTATTGTACAAGGGACAAATTGTATGTGATTTAGGTTGAAGTTGTCTATGGAAGCGATGACATTGACTATGTGAATGCTTACAGAGGAGAAAGCTGTTATATGGTTTATTAACAAGGGAATGTGTTTGTAAACCACACTGCAGGATTTTCTTGAGATTTTTTTCCCTTGCATTGAAAATTTGAATCCATGTATTCTATTGCATTTTTTTCCAAACAAAAAAAAGTGCAAACTCATAGATTAGACCGCGTCTGCATGTGTTTGTGTGTTTGTTCATATGTTTCCAGGACTGGTGGCAAAATCCATTCACAGACTATGAATTGATTTTATGCACTACAGGTGTTGAAGGGTTCAGGGGTGGGGCTACACTGGATGGTGGTTTTGAGTTCAGGCAGTTCATCTATTTGCAAACAGACTTGCCTACAGGACAGAGACAGCGATAGTCAGAGATACTGGACAATGTGGACAATGTGAGACACTGGAGGAGCACAGGGGTAACTGCTGTGAGTCCAGTCTGTAGCATCTGTTGACAGTCACTGTGTTTGCATGTAGCAGCATGGCGGTTTACATTTACGTGAGGCATACAGGAGTACAGTTAGTATAGCAGTGCTTACTGTAGGTAGTAATACTGTTGCACTTTGTTAGTGGGTGTTTGTGTTTTATAAGACAATTTGCAAGCCAAGCCACGGAACCTGTGAACCTGC
This sequence comes from Chaetodon trifasciatus, assembly GCA_037975065.1. Classification (NCBI taxonomy): domain Eukaryota; kingdom Metazoa; phylum Chordata; class Actinopteri; order Chaetodontiformes; family Chaetodontidae; genus Chaetodon; species Chaetodon trifasciatus. Next base: position 2,207,507 of record JBBMOE010000002.1, on the reverse strand, counting down.
AGGTGCATGTGACCGTGATATGGCCATTTTGATTTATGATAGAGTTCCTTCCTTAACCTCGAATTCATTTTTTAACACCAAGGTTCAAAATCAACAAACTCTAAAGGAAAGCTAAGAAACAAACTCATTTTCACAGCCTGTTTAAGAGCTCTCACCCTTTTCTCAGTGACGTATTTGCTCCAAATTCAGCCATAGGAGCTAAATGCCAACCTATCTGTGGAAGATGATTATCCAGCGGTAGATTTTGGGGTGCTTAGTAAAAATGAGATGTAAGGTATTAAAGGGATCATGTTGATTTGACATGACTGGACAGTTCTTCACTGATATTTGACATTTTTAAATGTGTTTCTAAGAAGCCCTTTAAGCTGTTTGGTTTTGAATACATGCAGGGATCAGAGTGGATGTTCACCTGAAAGTTTTTTTTTTTTCTTTTGCATTTTTTTAGTTATCTATGCATCATGTTTATTTGAGTGACCATTTTCTAAAGCATGCTGTTTTTTTTTTTTTCTTTTAAGTTTAGCGTGCTTTCTTCCCTTCCAGGCAGCCATTGGTTTCCATTCATTTTAGCACGGCTTCCAAATCAAGTTGCAAGCAAGTTGCGTCATGGCTGCAGTTGAAAGCTCAACTGCTTAATGTCTTAATGTCTAGCAGTCTTTGAGTCTGTTTTTGTAATGCACTGGAATGAATGGAAACCAGCAGTTACTGGAAGATGGAAGTGTAAAAACATTTTTAATACTGGTGTGCCTCAGTAGATGATGGGCAGTGACTTAGATTATACTTCATGTGTCATAAATGGGCTAATATATGCAAAAAGTATTGTTTGGACTGTGTTTTGAAGAGACACCTAAAGCAGACTGACTCCACCGTCACTTTCAGGCAGAGAAATTAATTTTAGAAATTGTTCTTTTATTAATTTTGCTTTCTTTGCTTGCTTGAACTATTTAATTTTATTTTGTATGTGTCCAAAAGATGTGAAAAGATGTCTTAAGAACTGTTTTTGATACCACTACCTACATTTTGTGACATTAACACCAAAACAGATTTATGTCTATGTAATAAATGTTTATGTAATTCTAATTAAAAAAAAATGGCAGGATGCTGTGACCAAGTGGATTAAGCCACTACGTTCATGTAAACAATTTATTGTACATTTTGCATAGCTTTTGAAAACTGAATGTGTAATTTCATTATTAAACTGTTTTACTGTGAGAGGTTGGGAATGTTAAAATGATGTAAGTGTGTTCAAAGGAATGGATCAATAAAAAGAGCAGAGAAGTGTTTAAATTGTTTAATATGTGTGTTGTGGTCTGACTTCTGCCTCAGGCCTGTATCAAGAAGCTAGTTCAACATACTCAGGCTCTCTGTGACGTACCTGGCTGCACTAACATTGATGGCTGGATTGTTGATGTGACATGAATCTGGATTTTTTTTGCTGTTTCAAACCAAATCTGGAACTGGAAAGTCCTTTAGTCCACACCTGCAGAAGTGCGTCTTGCTGACAGTCATGACAAAGACATTTTATGGTGAAGTCATTTTCAGATACAAATGGCAGCTTTCTTAGATTTATGATGAAAGAGCGCTGATGTCATTTGGATTTTAGAAGAGAAGATGCAGACTACTGAGAAATCAGTATGAGATCTTGATTTAATTACAACAACAAAATAAGTGTACACTAAAAGAGAACCGAGCCTTTGTGAGCAAAAAGGCAAAAACTCAGTCTGTGGAAAGACATGATTTCAGAGCATCTGACATTTACTTTGACATTACAATAGGAAATTGTGATTTGAAAATCTAAAAGCTGCTTTTCAAGAGGTGGGGACACAATTATCACTGAAAAGTGTCTTGTACGCCCATGGGGGAGAACCCCACCAAGAGTGCACCTGACATCACTTGTATCTTACCACATCCACCAGACAGGCCCCCTAAATGTACACCAGAGACAACTTTGAGAAAAGAAAACACTCCCTGCTTCTAGACGCTCAGTGCTAACAGCACCTGATGTGACATGTTTCTCTTGGTTTTTGCTTTTTTTTACTCGGCTGTCACTTGTTTGGGTGTCTGTGTGAGGATGATGCCTGGATGATGCAGGAAGCTGTGATGGGCACATGGCTGAAAAGCAGCAGAGGAAAAAACAACATGCCACTGTGAATCAATCACAGCACCGCCCAGCATGTCATCCTCCTCTTGCTCTTTCTCTCCATGAATGTTCTTTTCTGTCTCACTGTGTGTTCTTCGTGTCCCTTTCCAGTTCACTTACCTCGTCGGCCCTCTAGCAACTGAACCACAGTTTCAGAGTTCCTCGGGTCCGTTCCAGGTCAGCGGGGTCACCGCCTCCTGCTTCGAGTTTAAAACACCAGCGTACGATGCAGTTTGAAAAGTGTCATACTTTTTCTAGGAGTGCACAGTGCTAGCCCAGCTCTCACAATGTCAAGTAATATATCGTGTTGATAGATTAATTCAACATCAACATGAAGACAATACTTTAAAATCTAAAGTCCAGATTCATGACAAGAGTCTATAAATCTGCTGATAAACACCAGGCATGTGCACTGATTGGTCAGTTGCATCAATTAGGTGCATGATGTCACAGGTGGAAACTGTTTATAAGGCTGAACATCACCACCTATCAGCACACAGTAGACCTTTTTTTTTACATCTCGACTTGTCAAAGTAAGAAAAGTGCAGGTGTTAACTCATAACATTAACAATGGCACTGTTGCATTCAAATGCCTCTGTAAGCCATGACTGAGAAGAAGAACCGGCATAAACTGTTGTCACAATTTGGCCCAAAACCACTTTACAAAACCACATTTTGAACCAATTAGTTTATAATTGAGTTTCTCTGTGTAACATGCTGCCATAAGTCTCTGTTTATGAGTGAGTTTTGCTGCAGTGTCGGTGATTGTGTCTCCTGTTAGTGTGGTGGGACACACCCTGGCGGAGATAGCGTGACTTGAGAGTTCTGACTCCGCAGTTCCCTGACCTCAACGCTGGCCGCTGATGTGACACAAGCCTCTGGAGTGTGTAAGCCTGCATCAATAATTTCCAATGCAACAAGCATGAAGGCAGCTGTTATTAAATAGATGTCCCCCTTTTCCACAATGCTGTGACTCCTAGTGACTCTCCAGGCCTGGGAAAGGTGATATCTCACTGGGGACCACACACACAAGCACACACACACACGTTCTCCTGCCTTCATTGCTGTTTTGCCTCTCTAAGTAAACTAGCGTCTGTCAGTCGGCCTGTGTGACTGTGTCCTGTGGTGTCTTGAGTCAAAATGTGGTGTGTGGCTTTTTCAGAAACTGAAAGCTGCAACACTGCTTTGGTGAGGTCTCGCCGCTCTCTCACGAAAGGCAGAGCGCTGTACTGCCAAGATCAAGGCGCGTTTTTCCATCTGGTTCAAACTCTTAATCCCCCTCGTCTCAGCCACTCCAGTTTTTAATCAAAAGCAGAGGATGAATTTGACACCCACCTCTCAACTCTCTTCCTCCCTCATTGTCATCATCTCCTTGTTCTCATCAGGTACAAGGCATGACTAAACCATCAACAAACACCTTCATCCCTTTTCACCGACTGTCTCTTCAATCAGTTTGTCAAAAATAATGTCCATGTGTTCACTCTGATCTGTGTTTGTGCAATCCCAGTTATCCCAGTCCTTTATTTAAACAGGTAGTCTCATTGAGATCAGGATTTGCGTTCAAAAAATGAAACATATAAAGCATGGAGACACACACACTTTATGACACGCATTATAAATTTTTAAGTACAGTCTGTTCAAATGTCAAAAAAGAAATAAGAGTGTAACTTCATATTTTTTGGAGCTCATTCCATTTGTATGCAACATAGTGTTTGAGCCTACTTTTGCTAAGTTCAGTGTGAACAAGAGGTACAGCTAATATTAAAATTCCTGGAGACCTGACATTGTATCCACTGTCTAACTGCAGCCAGAGAACAGAAGTAACATGCTGCTCCTTTCTGTTTGTTAAAGAGGATCATCCCACCTTTTTGTATACGATGCAATATAGTGAGAAATGTACCCCCTATGATGAAGAACACTGATATATGGAGTCAAGAGGCTTTAAGGTGAAGGGAGAAGCATGCATATATACCATGTCACCATAATCAAGCTTTTATAATGGTCTTTCAACTAGAAGAAAAACCTATTTGTCCCCACACAAAAATTAGTATTTGTAACTTTCAGCCGTTTCAATTTCAGAGCCCTGAAGGATTTGGATACGGGCAGTAGGCAGGATGCTCTTAGGTGACATAGAGAATAGCATACACTTCATTTTGTCAGAATTTAAAACAAGCTTATGTTTGATCTGAGATCTGAAATGTATCAGAAGCAAACAGAAGATTTGCAATGGCCAGAGTAAGAGATGAGCCAGTAACACAGTGTCATCTGCATAAAAATGTACATTGCCACGCGGGTGGCGGAGATGATATTGTTTAAATTTATAGAGCGGTCACCCAGTGATCAGAAGGGCAGTGGTTCGTTCCCTGGCCCCTGCAGTCTAGATATCGAAGTATCCTTGAGCAAGATACTGAAGCTGAAATTGCTCCTGATGCTGTGTTATTGATGTGTAACTGTGCGTGTGAATGGTTTACTGTTCATAATTAGCAGGTGGCACATAGCCACCAGTGAACACCTGTGTGTGTGAATGCTGACTACTGTTGTAAGTAAGTAAGTGCTGGTGTCTGTCAGTCGGCTGATTGGTAGTTTTGGCTGGCTTCCGTGCTACGTCTCTGATAGTAAGAGCTTTGGAAACATTTGGGGAGAACCAAGGATTAGAACAGTGTTTTACTCTAGAATCTGTATAGGGAGCACGTTGATTAGATATGTTGTTAAAAATTTCATAAAAATAATTCACTGCTAGGTTAGAGTTGGAAAAAACTTTTCAAGGTCATATATATATAGATTATTTAGTCGGGTGTTTTTTCTAGACTGACAATATTTTTACAAACGCAATTGGACAGTGAACACTGATGTCTTGAGCAAAAACTGCACCAGTGGAGTACTGAAATAGCTTATTTGTTAACATAAGTTCTAACATGATTGATTTAAAAGGAATGGTTTTGTTACGTTGCGTAGCACTCTGGCCAACGTTTGACCTGAAAAAAAAAAATTCAACATCATGGTGGCACTAGAAGAAAAGTCAGAGGATCAACAAAGTTCATGTAAAACATGAGATATTTCAGTCAAAGTGGCGGACAGACTGACAACTCTAGATGGTTCATAGCAAAGAAAAATCACAATTCCACAACACTACTTTTTTGTGTTCTGCTCTCATGCTCCTACACCAAATCTAGTGTTAAACCCAACTTTCACTCTTTTCCTTTAATGTCTTCACCCATATTTCCCTGAGTGATCTTTAGTCTATTGAGTCTTGTTTAGAGGACTGTGGCCTCTTAAACAAAAGCCAGTTTTCTTTTCCTATTAGAATGAGATGAGTCACGGTCAGAGAGTGAACATGGCCATTTGTGTGGGTGTGTTTGACCTTTTCTGCCCTTTTCAGGCAGATAGAAAGGGAGGGAGAGAAAGGAGGAGCTGAAGAGGAAAAGAAAGTGGGGCCCAATGGCCTCTTAGTTGCCCTTTAATTATAATTTGGCCTAATTGAGCTGTCAGCCGACAAGTTCAAAGCAAAACTGTGACCGATTACCCCCCCACAACAATTACTCTGTCTTCCTTCACTCATTTTTCTAATCCAATGCCAGTTATCCTTGTACCTAGGGATCAAAGGTAACTCAGAGCTTTAGCACACATCTTTATTTGCATGACAAATTTGCATTATTGTTGTGGAAGCATGCAGCCTGTATGTCACCAGGACAGTATACAAGACAACAATGCCCTCTCTGATAATGCAGTCTGCTGTGGCCTCCAAACTTCTGTTCAGTTTATCTAAGGGACATGCTGGCCCAAATAATGCACTGTACATGAAAGGGCCTATAGGGGGCCAGTGCTTGTCCTTGTGAACAGGACAGAGTCACGCTACGGGCGTGTCAGTGTGTCAAACCCGGCCCATCTCAAAGAGCAAATTCTAGCACTTGCTCTGTATTACTACATTAATTTTGTTTGAGTGCTACAATGTCCCCATATAGACATGTAACTTTGCTCTTGACATTGCTAAAAAGACAAATTTTCCTGGTAAATACTGAAATAAATACACAGGATCCATAATGTAGAACATATCTTGTTTATTGTTTATTTGTAAGCAAAACACTGCACATTTAAGCTTACATTTTGACATGATCAAGGCTCGACAAAGGGGCTAAAATGGGCTGAGCCATGCTGGGTAACCTTTGTATCCACATCAGCCATAATCAGTCAGGTTCTGACATTTTTGTAATCACACCATGCTAAGGAGACTTACTATTCAGAGCCATGATCTGCATCCCTAAGAGGCCAGTATGCTTCAAACAAAGTGCTTGTATGGTTGTGTAACACCTATCTGACATCTGAATTTTGAGTGCTGCATGTTTTTAGAACTTTTCAAAACTGACAATCTTATAATCACAGCCACTTTACACAGTGGTTGGCAAGGTGAGTGCGAAGAGCTGAACTCTCTTTTGTAATTGTTTTGCACATCTATTTTGACATGTTGTATGAACTTGTTAATTTCAAGCATACCCAGGCCTTTAAGGAGTCAGTATGCTTTAAGAACAGATTGTCTGAAATGGTGTGCGGAGGTGACAAAAGAATGTAGGAACTGAACTTTTCTCTGAAGCTCTCTTTTTTCATTCTTTACTCAACGACTTCTGTCACATTTTACATGTACAACCAAGCGCAGCACCACAAATGTCTTCACTGAGACTATGTGAAAAGTCATCCCAATGTTTTGAGTTCAGTTACATTGAGACTACAAAGATCTGGTACAGAGCTAAGCTACAGAGTTCTTGTAGGGAGACTGGGAGGCTGTGGGATGCAGCCATTGGAGAATATGATGCCAGGCTTTTTGTATAAACACATTTCTCTTTAGTTGGGTCAGATGACATAATTTGTTTCAAGCATACTGAAACCCAAAAGGGTAACAGGATGTGGAATGAATTCACTTCTCCTGCTTTTACCTCACAATTCCTTAACATTTCAGTGTCCCTAACACAGATGATTGTGAATGTCTGTTTCCTAATATGTCAGGTCCTTAATGTCTCAAGTCTTTTCAAGACCTCAACATTTAAGGAATCAAAAATGTAAGGTGCTCAACACATAAGTTCCCTACCAGCTACATTCCTGGTGTCTCAAAGTCCTAAACATCTCAGGTCGTTGGTCAAGTGTAAAGAGCTGCATTGCCTCCACTCTTCAACCACATTTAAACTTTAGGTCAGGATGTTAAAGGTACCCTATGGAGTTGTCTTGCAAACACAGTTACGCATACGTTCAGTGCTTTCTTGAGGCCTCACCACAGGTTCAATGCCACTTCCTCCTCATTACACAAGTCAATTTTCGTCAAAGTCTTAAAAACCTGAATTATTTACATACAGAATATATTTGCTAGCTAGCGATCTTCTTCTTCTTTGCTTTTTGCTCATTTTGCACATTGCTACATTTTTTTGACAATTACCACCACCAACTGTCAATCAGCGGAATAGCATGAATGTTGCACGTCTGTCCTCTTGTGTATGCTAATATGGAACAAAACAGGCATCCACTCATCAAAGCATGACTCCATATTTCCACAGGGTACCTTCAAGTCCAGGTTTGTCGATACATATGACCAGTTGTTAAAATGTCAGTGGGGATTTTGGCTCACTTGGCTATATCCAGTCAAAAGTCCCTCCCTCTGCCACCAGTCTTCACCTGCTCTGTCCAGTGGTTTCATTTATACCAATAATATTTAGCAGATCCACAGACAAATTGCTGTGTTATATTGGGTATCATGTCTTTCCAGTGATGTAGAAGACAGAACAGAACTGTGTGATATTTAGACAGAAGCAGGCAACGATGAGAAAGTGAGAATTACAAATCCTCTGTGTTTGTTTGTTTTTTAACAGACCTATCACACAACAGCACATGCAGAGAAAACATTAGTTAATAATCTGATAACAGAAAGTAGAATATACAGTATTAGATGAAACAACAGCCAGTTCACATGAAGTGGTGCATGGATGGGGTTCAGAGTTGTGGGAGAAGGAAACAAATGAACCAAAGACACTATAAATGTGTTTCTGGAGTGTTCAGTAACAGTAGGAGCAGAAGTATAGATGTGTCCATGTGACAACAAGGTAGGGCTGGAGGAAGATTTCCAAGTCTAAAGGTTCCTCTCCAGAAGGACAGTTTTTAAGTCTGCAGGGCAGTTGATGGTGAAGACGGTGTGAGAGGTGTTTCGTCTTTCCACAAGGGTGGCAACAGCCTCACCCAGGTCCAGGTGGTTCAGGTAACCAGGTGCCATGCGCTCTGGAGTGCCTACACCTGTGTCGATCTTCACCTGCCAGGACCAATCAATAAAGGGAGACAGAGATTGAGAGAGGAGGTAGGACACATGCAAGAGAAGGTTAGAAAGCCAAAAGGAAAGGATGACATGAAGGATGGACGGAGAGACGAGTGAATGGAAAGATGAAGGACACCATGGAGCTGCAGAAGTAGTGACTGGTTCTTCATCAGTTCATCTGCTTTGAGTGCCACTGTGTGAGTCCGACCTCTGCTCAGAAAACACTTTAACAGTGATACTTGCACAAGGTGTTGTACCTTAAATAACAATAATACATCATTCAGGTTAATTTTAACTTTAGTATTATTTTTGAAGTTTTGGCCAATAACAAATTACAACAAGAAAATGCTGAGAGGTGGTGAAACACCATTACTAAAATAGTTATCCAACAGGAAACCAGTGTAGTCAGACTGACTACACTGGTTTCACTGATCTGACAGGTTGTAGACAAGTCAACAGGTTATCCACATTATCTGAACTATATATGAAAGTGAGCACACCTGAAATCTTCAACTCCTATTCCAAAAAAGTTGGGATGCTGTGTAAAGCGTAAATTAAAACACAATGTAATCATCTGCAGATTCACTGTGTTTAGTATCAACAGTTCTTGATACTATCACCTGTTACCAATGAACCTGTTTACCTGTGGAATGTTCCAAACAGGTGTTTTTGGAGCATTCCATAACTTTCCCAGTCTTAAGCTGCTCCTGTTCCAAACCAGAATGAACTAGATGAGCGCAGATCTCTACCAGGCCCTCTCCTTTGCAGACAAAGAAGAGTTTTATGCATGCTGAGCTGGGTAGAACTAAAGGAGCAGGTCTGAGGCTACGAGAGTGAGGCCGGGTAGGAATCCTATATCAGCTTCAGTTCTTTGTTAAGTCTTGCTGTGTAATCCCATTAAAGTCTCACCTGGTTGAGTTTGCAGGGCATCTCGGGGTACTCCTCTCGTAGTACCTGGCAGAAGGCCAGGGTGCTGGCAGCTCCCACTGTCAGGAAGCCCGTACCAGGCATCAGCAACTTCTCCCCTGCTCCTCCTGTAGCTCAGAGCAGCAGAGGGTAAAGAAGTATATAAACACACACTAGCAGTCACTTTTTATTGCTTTTTCATTGCAGCTAGGTGCTGTTGAGTAGCAGTTGAGGTGACCATAGACCGCAGCAGACAAATTAAAGAAATCTTCTTTACAAACTATGAAACACTCTTGTTCTTTTTTTTGTTTTTTTTTTTGGAGAAAATGGTAAACAAACTGACTGTAATTTATGTTGCTATATGTATATCTGTGTCCATCTGGAAATTGGGAGACTCAGTTATGCTTGTTTGCTTCAGAGGTGCCAATTAGTAGAGTTTGCACACAAGGCAAAATATTTTCTGAATTCATCCATCCATCCATCCATCCATCCATCAATCCATTATCTCCCGCTTCATCTGGGGCCGGGTCGCGGGGGGAGCAGCCTGAGCAGGGACGCCCAAACTTCCCTCTCCCCGGACACTTCCTCCAGCTCTTCCGGGGGGACCCCGAGGCGTTCCCAGGCCAGCCGAGTGACATGGTCGCACCAGCGTGTCCTGGGTCTTCCCCGGGGCCTCCTCCTGGTGGGACATGTGTGGAACACCTCCCTTGGGAGGTTTTCTGATTTTCAGGGATTTTCTGAATTCTCCCCTGTTAAGTGTCAGATTGCTGACGGCCATTGTATTCAAGAAAAAAGAGGGTTTGGAGACCTTTGATGCTTCTGTTTTCATCCTTATCTTTTTCTTATTTTCAATGTTACATACATTACATACTGTATATACTACTATTACTACTACTACTACTACTACTACTACTATGTTTATATATTAAAGCTGCAATAATCAATATTTTCTATACTAATGATGGATCAAGTGATTTAGTGTTATGTGAAAGGAGAAGAATTATTATGGAGAATGATTGCCTGACTACAGTTCCCCTCAGCCCTACTACACTATTTAGCATCTTTCAGTATCAGAATCAGAATTCCTTTATTGATCCCCGAGGGGAAATTGTTTTTGCTGCAGGTGACCATACAAGAATGAAATTAGAAGGAAAGAAAAGAGAAAGAATATATATATATATATATAGCAAATATAAAACAAAATATATATACTGAGAAAAACTATATACAGAAGGATGTGCAAAGGATGTGCAAAATTGAATTTGGAAATATGTAATATGTAATATTCAGCTCATGGTTTTGGTTTTTCAGCCCTCAGCTTTTACTGTTTTGATTCAGTCTCACCGTTCTCATCAACCTCATTTCCAGCAGCAGCAGGCAGCTCCTTTCAGTGAAGAAGCTCTGATAAACTCACTGCACCATACTGTGCAAATGCTGAAATCAAACAGCATGTCAGCTCTGTCCTCTCAGTGTTATTCACATGCAGACAAGCACCTCCCACACCACATTAGTAATTAGTAGAAATAAAGGGCTGAAGAAGTCACCTGTTATGAAGGTATAAGTACAGTTGGGGTCGTCCCTCACCAAGGGGAAGAAGGCCTTCCATGCTACAAACGTACTGAAGAGTAATGTTTCAATTACCTGGAGTTGATGGGAGATAAGATATGAAACAATCAGACAAGAATCAGAATCTCATTCTTGACGTGATGTGATCGGAGATTCTCTGCTGACAACCAGGACTTGCTTACCACAGCTAGTACGAAGACTACTCTGATGGTGCCCATTACTGCCATCACTATAACATTAAACATTATATAATTAAAAGTGATTACTGGTCAGCTCACCCAGTGCAGGTCTTTCAGAGACTGGGTGTGAGGAGGTCCCCCCTGCCACCAACTGAAGCCCAGAGAGGAGATGACGTCCGTCACCTTCCCCACTGCCTTCAGCAGGGCCTGCTTTGCCTGCTCTGCTCCCTCCTCTGACCCTGGAACAGAGAGAAAAATTCAGGAGGGGAAAGGCCTTCAAGGGGGGCAGAAAAACTCTCAAACCAGCATTTTAGACCAATAAACCAAAAATTTAGAGGATGGTTCATAGTAATTTTGGACAAATTTGAAATTATACGGCCGGTATCCTCTCCTTTTTTTTTCTTTTTTTGTACAATTGGATCCATCAAATTCATACTGGCGTAATGAACACAATCTTTAGAGGGTGTTAGAAATTCTTTTCAATGCAGCCATGGTACTGTATGTTGCCATACCCAGTAGAGTTTCCCACATGGGCAGTATGAAATAGAAAAGCCTCTCACTGTATCCAGCCCTTTATTAGAAGAGCTTCAGAAGACACTGGAGCTTCAAATAGAGGGAAACTGTCGAATAGAAACCTGACTTACCCACATTGCCCACTATAGTGGTGAGGTTATCCTTTGTGGTGGGAGAGACGAATGAACGGAGTCTCTCCAGGCGGCTGCTGTCCCTGGAGATCACTGCAACTCTGAAACCTAGACACACACACACACACACACACACACACACACACACACACACACACACACAGAGTTGTGCTTCCATCACTTCAGAGGACATTACATTGACTTCCATTAATTCCCTTGAGACTTACCCTAACCATAACCACTGCTCTCCAAACCATAATATTCAAGGGTTTATGTTATGGGGACTTGCATTTTGTCCCCATAAGGAAGGAGAGTTCCCACAGTGTGAACAGATTTGTTTACACACACCCCCACACCACATACAAACAGCACACATCACTACATTAATCTGCAGTCCAGACAAACAAAACCACCAACCTTTAACATATATACAGTACGACTAATCCCTCTCACATGAAAATGAACATTCACTAATAGGCCGGCGTTGTTTTAATCTGTTTATCAAGGTCATCAGAAAGATATATGTGACAGAGCAGCAGATGGTAAATTTCTGCCCTGTTCAAAGCTACACATGCAATCCAATCCAAAGCCAGTGTACTCTCATCACAGCGTCCTGCACTGCCTCCATCACTGGTTCAGGGTGCAGAGGCAGCAGAGCACAACAGATAACCCAAATAGATTTCAGCAATAAAAACTGAAATTACACTCCACCACCTCCAACTTTCAAACATCATTTTTTAAAAAGATGTTCACAGGATGTAGTGCTGAGTCTGACACCAGAGCTGACATCAGTTCATGTCAGTGTGTATGGGACTTGTTGATCAAAGCACCAAAAATCCCAAATATCATCAAATCAACATGCACAAGTGATAATCAACTCACAGCACACAGCTGTTTTCAAAGGTTAGTGTTTTACTGTGTAAGATACTTAACCTCTACCAATGTTCCTATTAAATGTATCCTCAGTGTTTCTTAAGTTGGACAAATCGTGTTGTCCACACAGCATGGACATGTCTCATACATGTTCTGTAACTGATTCTCTGAAGACACATCTTGCTCATATTGAAAGACATGAACTCAAATCCAAGAAGCGTTTTAATGACTGCGCCATTATGTCAAATGGCACATCCATGTCGCCAATTGTTAAGAATTGTTTCTCTGAGATTCGGCATGAAATTAGCTCCTCTAATTATCATCTTGACTGGAGATTCAATTAAACTTGTGAATAATCTGCGCCCAATCAAATCTTTTAATTCACACTATTCTGAATAATGGTTGCCCACGAGTATTGTGCTGTGACCAGTTGTTGGATCGCTGTACGCGCAGCCAAAACCAATTCTGATGCGCTTTGAATGTTTTCCTGCAGAAAGTAACATCCCAGCCGGAACATTACAGACCAGAATATACAGCACAGTGTTACACGACTCTGGCAAATAGCAGATTATTAGATCTGTCAATGGGACGCTTGGAGATAAACGCGAAAATTGACAAAGTTACGCACGCAGACGCACTCTCAACACCGGATTAATAACAAGTCATTTCACAATTCAAAGCCAGAAAATACTCATGAAGCACTAAAATAGACATAAAACACTCATAAAATGTTTGCTCTGCAGTGTATCGTTGTGGAATTCACTCTACATAAAACCCGCGAGACAGACACCTGTGCGTAAAACTGCTCAAACAGCGGCCACATTAATGTGGATATCAGCGTTAACGTGGAAAATGCAATATCTCCCTCGGCTTCAAAGAGTACACCAAAAATATTTCCTCTAAATGTGCTCTTAGCGGAACACAAGAGTTTTCTTTGGGGCCCCAAGTGGCCCCTGGCCAGTTTACCTTTGTCCAGCAGTGCTTTAACAATCCCAGAGCCCACTGTCCCCGCTCCTCCCAGAGCTAACACAACCCTGTCCGAGTTTGACATGCTGGCTGCAGCTGCACGGGCCCGCTGAAGGATGGAGGATGACACCTTGAGTACGCTGGAAGTGAAGCTGCTGACTTGTGCAGAGCATCTTGGCCAACCCGGGATGATTTAAACTAAACTCAGGGGCCACAGGTCCGCCCTTCGACCAGTGTCACTGAAGCCACGCCCGCAGGTCAGCAACAGCGGCTCACCCCAGAACCGTGTGTATGTGCGTGTGTGTGCGTGTGTTTACTCAATGATTAAACCTAACGACAACGACAAGGATATTGGTTCATAGAAGCAGTTGAAGTAGAGCGCTTAATGATCGAATGCTGCCCTCTAGTGGATGAACGCTGTTGAGACTATAAGTCGGCAAAACTTAACACAGGTAAAAAGAACATTTTTCAATTAATTTCTTAACACCGTTTATAGTTTCTATTTTTCCTTAATCGGGTTTTCTTTGTGGTTTTGATGCAGCATTTTGAGTTGGAGGTCTTCTGTCCACCGCAGGACTCCTCTTCCGCGGTCCGCCCCGGTACCTCTACCACGCGCACCCGTCTGGAGCTGGGAAAATCCGTGCCACGTGACAATGTTTACTTTACTCTGAACAATCAAGCCGCAATCAGCTGCACGGCGACGACTGTGTGGCCGGAAATGTTTTACGCGTTTCGTTGACAAACATCTGAGTAAGTGCCGGACACAGGTGAGTTTGTGGGTCTGTATATTTTGATCAAACTCTCAGCTGTAGCTACGAGGTAACGTTAGCTTAGCTCTGACACAAGTAATTTCCTCTTGCACCGAGATGTCATTCATAATTTTACTAATTTAAAACTACCTTTCATGTTGGTTAAAGATCATGTCTGCTAAACCCCGAATTACAACGTTTTCTAAATCAACTAGAGTCGCCCTTCGAATCGGCGAGTGGAACTCTTCATCAGCTTCGAAATTCTAACTTTTCTGAGGAAATCAACAGTTACTTCCTGGGTCTTTCCCCACAGACTAAGCACTGTGGCTGGCGGTGAAGAGCAGTCTGGGCCAGTTCTGAAAATTGGCTCTTCTTTGGTTGGTGTTATGTATGTTAACCGAACTGAAGACCAGCGACCACATTTCAGAAAACTTACTGAGTGGTATTTTATAACACATTCGCTGAAGTTTTATTTGTTTTTTTTTTTAAAGAAAGGTTTTAATGAGCACATATTAATGAGACACTGGGTGTTAAGTTCTCGTAATTAAAACATACCAAAATGAAAGTTACAGGCAAACTAGCAAAACTAGCTAGTCAGTGAGGAAACGGGTTAAGCTAATGCTAACGTCACAGGGAGTTGCAGAGGACCGTCGCTTTTTGTCACGGATGTGTTCCCACACGAGCACCCACTTTATGACTGATGGCACATTTAATGTTATGCTCAACACGTCGGTGGGTTCATTACGACAGGAGTGTGTGAAATTACTTTTTTCTTTCACTTAGGTCAAGGTGTCACAAGTTTCACTTTCGGTTATAAATGTATGCGAACGTAATATCTGTACTATTTGGAGTAGCTAAAGGAAATAACCCGTAATATTTCCAGTGTTCACAGTTTCCTCAGTTGTGTAGTACATCTATATATATCTTTAGGTACATTGTATTTCTCCTGTTGCTGGACAATTAGTCCAAATGTTATTTAAATCTAAGTTTCCCCACTGACTTTTTATTTAAGAAAAGATGGATCTACTCAAGAGGGAAAGCTGTGCCATAAATAAATGGATTAAATATTCACTCTGTACATGCAGTATATATTATCAAGGCAGGACAAGTGCCATAGTTCCACCCTTCATCTCAGTGTCCTGTTTGTCTCCCTCTCAGCTGAATGAAAGAGATGAGTGCCTCCAGGCAGAAGGCCACAGATCTCGTGGTCGCCTATGATCGCAGTCTGGAGCAGCAGATCGTGGGACGAGGCTCCAACCTGGTGTGTCGAGATGAGGAGCTGTGGAAGCAGGCGGAGGGGCTGCTGAGGGACGCCGATGCTCAGGAGACGCACTGCCTGGGTCTGGATCCACTGAGGGTGATGGAGGAGTCGCTCAAAGCGGCAGCGTCGACAGCAGCGGCCAGCGCTGGGCGAGTCAAGGCCAGAGGAGGCCTTCAAGGCCTGGCTAAGGCTTTCGAGGTTGTGGAGCAAGCTGCCTTGAACCTCTACCTTGGGCCCTGGAGGGAGGAGTACAAAGTCGTCAAGGTTAGCTGACAAAGCTGGAACAATGGAGATGTTTATTATCATCATCTTTATGTATCTCACCTTGTGCTTTATTGGTCTTCATGTTCTTCTCTTTTGCCTCCCAGATGTATTCCGGTATGTTCACCCACTACATCAAACCAGTGCTGTCGATGCCACAGATTGAGAAACTGTTCGGCCTGCTCGGGTACCAGCCCAGCTCGTCTCGGCACGAGCAGCTTCGTCTCCAGGGACCCAGAGTCAGTCCTGCCTCTCTGGACGACCTCCTCCGCCTGTCTTGTGCCTTCTTTCTTGCCCGCTGTGAGTGTCGCCTCCTTCTCACAGCTCTGGGGAAGCACGTTGGTGAGGTCCAGTGGGAGCTGAGTGTGGTGAGGGAGCGGCAGAAAGGAAACAGTCTACAGGTATGTGTGCCTGGCATTTGGCAAACCAATCAACCAGTCCACCATCTGGCCGATTGAGCTCATATTTTTTGGGAAGCACATCCATAGCCACCTGTGCATCATGCGCTTTGTGCTGGGCACCAAAACACCACACAGACAGGCAAACACAGTTTCAAGTTAGGAAAATCTGTTTGCACAACCTTCTTAGAGGGGATCTTGATGTAGTAGACTGCAGGAATGCATCATCTATCAGAAATCCCTCGCTGCAGTTTAGCACCCGATACAGTTCCATCCAAAACCTGAGAGTCAGACTTACTGAATAGAACTGCTAATACTGTATTTGTCTTATCAATGGGCTCATAAAGTGTGTTTATTTCAGATAGAAATCTTGCTAACATCACCTTTAAAGAATTCTGTCTCTCGCTAAGATGCCTCTGGCCTCTGCCTGGGTGTTGTTTGAAATACTCAGCCCTAAGTGACACTCATTGCCATCGTTCCATACCTCAAATAATCCCAGAATGTTTGAGACGTACTGAACAAAGCGTCAACTCGATCTAATCGTAGTGAATGAATTTTAACTGTTGAGGACTTCATTGTCGTTAATCTCAACAGGTCGCCCTCGACAACACCAAGAAGATGCTGGAAGTCACCCAGCCGCTGATGAAGCCGTTTGATGGAGACGTGGAGGAGGATCTGTACACAGATGAGCAGGTTAACGGGGGGCAGAGGGGGACGGTTGTCAGTGATGACAAGAGTCCCCACTCATTAACCTGGGTGACTCAAAGCATTGGATCACCCCGTGCCGTCAAAACGCACAACAACCGAGTGACCCCCTTGTCCCCCTCATCCACCTCTCTGTCCTTCCGAGAGGATGTGCAGATCTCTACACTCAACTGCCAGCTGACCAAGATGTCTCCGCTGGAGGCAGACACTACCAGAAGCTCCTCAGCCAGCATGAAGAAAGACAGACGTCCCTGCGATGAGTCTGACAAGGCGGACTCGCAGTCATGCAGTCCGCAGGTAGAAGCAATGGGCCTTTGCAAGAGTGAGGCTGAAGCCAACCACTTTTGCAGCTGTCTCCAATCTCCTCATCTTTATCCCAAACTCTGTATTCAATGCAACACCATGCACGACATCACGTGTGCCTTGCTTCAGCAGTGCTACAGGGCGAGCCACCGTGTGGCAGCATCTGACAGCATGGCTGAAGAATTGAGAGCAGTGTCACCGCAGGAAAGAGGCCTCAGAGTGAGTGGCAGGAGTGCATCGCCGGTTCCCGCCACTGCAGCCCTGTCCTCCTTAGGCCTGGACGATGACCCCAAATCAATCATTACATCTCTTCATCCAATCACCTACCACGAGTGCTGTGACCTCGCCCAGCTGGACCCTCGGGTCCTATGTCTCACCTGCAGTGTCTTCCACTCTGACTCCTGCAGAGAAAAAGACATCTGCCAAATTCACCACAAGATCAAGCCACTGGGAGTGTGCTCCTGTGGGAGGCCGTGCTTCAGAAAGCCTCTGGTTCTCTGCAGGTACTGCGGAAATGAGTATTGTAGCAATTGTTGGTACAGAAGTCCAGTTGTATGCATATGTGGCAAAACTTTTGACCAGTCATCCTCTGTGTGATTTCTATTGGAAAAGTGTTGCACTAATGAGGCACAGCTAGCAAAATGACAGTGCCTTAAATCTGTGTACTGGAGAGGGATTTCCTGTTTTGAAAATCAAGTACAAAAAAATCAAAATTCAATGTTGCCTTGACACAGTGTTCCAGTTTTTCTACTTCTGAAACTTGCATTGCTCTGTCAGAGTTGCTCAGTCAGTGGCCATATTTACCTTTGCCAACATTTTTCAAATAATGTGTGTTGTTGAGACTTGAAGTTGCGATTACATTTGTCTGCTCCTGTCACTCAAATGTCATTTGGAAGCCTGTTTTCATCTGTATTTGTTGCCTGCACAGACTGGAGTAAAAAGGGTCAATATGCCACTTGTTGTGTTCAATGTGTTTTCGTAATTCATGAGTAAATTGCTCTGGTGACAGTTAGAGGGATTTACCTATGGCTTTGAAAAAGTACCTGGAGGATCAGTTATCATGTTAAATATGTGACAACATTTAATATGTGATAACTGAGGACTCTGGAACCAAGTCATGGGTACTTAAAAAATGTCTAAAATGATTAATGGATTATCAAATTTGAGCTTTTTTTTGACGTATTTATATGATGATCTGTATGTCAGAAGAATAGAAATGCCTTTTTAATGTGTGTGACAGAACAGTAGTAGGATAACTGAATTGGTTCAAACACTTTTATGAGCACATAAGGTCACATTTTGAATAAAATATTGATATCTATAAACTTGAAAATCACCTAAATTTGGTGCTGTGTGGGCTTTCATTGGATGGATCGAATTGCTATTTGGCTCAAGGTCAAACTATCCACTGAACTTCACTTAGTATAATACATTTAGTGTTTTGAAAATATCTAAAACTGCAAAAACAATGACATACAAAATGAGTATGATAAACATTTTAATAACACAAACAGAAGTAATTCATTGAGAAAAATGGCTAAAGCCCTTTGATCCACAAGCACTTCCCCCTAATTTGCTCACTAGTACCACAGTTGTATTTTTTGGTGTGATGGTGTCAGATAAGGACCAGACATTTGTGATTCACTAGTTTTTTTTCACATAACAGCCAACAAATCAGCTCTCTTCATGCATCTAACAGAGACCGGTGGTCCACAGAACAGGTCTCTCTTAGCTTGCACTGACAGATCACAGCTTTTGGATCACAGAATCACACTGCAGTGATCCTGATATTAAGCGCTTATTCCAACCAGAACCAGAAATCAAAGTGTGTCACAAAATCTTGCACTCAAACAGCAAATGTGAAAGTTTCAGCCACACAATGTAGGTTGATCAGAGATGGCTGTGGAGCAGAGCTTCAGTCAGTTCTTATGAGAATGTCTGCGGTCTGTCGTGAGGATCTTCTATTCATTGTATGCCTGCCAGTTGACGTTGATGAAGGTCTTGCTGTCCATGCGGTCGATGTAGAGGACCCCGTCCAGGTGGTCCATCTCGTGCTGGAGGATACGAGCTGGCCAGCCACTGGCCTGCCACGAGACAGCTTCACCCTTCTCATTCAGACCTGCAGAGGAACGAGCAAGATAAACAGGAATGCGTTAGCAAGCAAAATGTACTCCATTTTAAAACTTTTGTTTCTGTTTTGGATGAATCACAAAGGCAATTTTGATTCCATGTTTCTGTTTTTTATGGCCTGAACAGACAAAAGCTGACAGGCACTGCTGTAAAGAAAACGCAGGACTGAGCTGTAAACACGCATACCAGACACTTCCACAGACAGGAAGCGTGGAACTGTGGCAGAGAAGCCCGTGATGCTCTCACAGGCCTCCTGGAAGAGCACAGTCTGTCCATCCAATATCCTCAGCTGGGGGTTGACGAAGATCCTAAGAGGCTGGACAGAAAGACCTCGGACCCCCCTCGATTCAGGTGAACTCTCCTCCAGCATCCTTTGGGTATATTCCAAGGCAAGGATGCGAAGCGGCACCCCAATCTGAGGCGCGCTCAGTCCCACACAGTCAAGTTTCCGCATCACTTTCACCATAGTGCTGATGACCTGTTGGATCTCAGGGCCTGTTACAGCTGCGGGGTCAACAGCCGCCGCATGTGAACGCAGCACCGGGTCCCCGACCTGACACACGTGAGAGTATGGAGGACTGGGACTGGACATGATCTTGTGTTTCATGTACTGAAGGTATGAGCGCACCTTGATGTTGCTGGAATAAGAGTGACTGCAGGGTACAGGTGAGTGGGGTGTGATATGTGAAGTCACTGGTGTTAAGTTCAAGGCCCCGATACTGCAGCGAGGTGCTTTGGATGCACAAAGTCTGAACCCCATCCTGGAGAGCTGAAGCAGAGACACGCATGGTTTTGTGTTCATGGTGGAGCCTCAGCTGGGATGTCACACGACAGTATAGTGACGCACGGTGCTGTAGGAAAATCATGTAGAAAAGAACATGTAGTTACTGTAAGTTTAACCGTGAACACCTGATGTCATAATTTGAGATTAGTTACTGCTTTGGTGACAATAAGGCATATTTGTCCAAGGCCAATCTGGCCCAAATGATTGATGCCCTATATGTTTAAAAGTTAGACAGACACCTGGATGTGAATATCTAACTCGTTCCAAAACAAGGGGCTTTAACCTGCTGCCATAACACTGCTATGTGATGTTGGAAGCTGGCTACAGGGATTTGCTCCCATTCAACCCCAACACGGATATTGACGATAAGCTCTGGCTCACAGTCAGCGCAGCACTTCCCAAAGGTGTGGGATGTGGTTGAGGTCAGAGCTCTGTGCAGACTCGCCAAGTTCTTCCACATTAAACTGGGACAACCTGTTCTGCATGTACAGTGGCATTGCAATGTCAGAGGGCCTTCTCGAAATTGTTCAGACAAAGTTGGAAGAACACGATTGTCTGAAATATTATTGTGTACTGTCGCATTAAGGCTTCCCTTAGAATGTAACATTTGTGTTCCTCCATCATTTTTTGTACATTACCATAATTAATGGTTACTGTAAAGCCACTGTGTTTGGAATTGGAATCTAATTATAGCAGCTTTCAAATCACTGTTGGTATAGCTTTGGAAAAACTGTCACAACTCCACTGCAGTGACTTCTAATTATAATCACTGGGGGGCGCAATTGTCAAAGCACTTCGATTGGAGTATTAACATGAACATTTAAGTCATTTTATCAGGTATTATATACATGTCATTGTCGGTGAAAGCGGTAATCATAAAAATGTGTGTGCCTACTCCGTCAGCGTCAAACACCGCCGACGGAGTAGGCAGGTAACACATAACATGCGCCCCAATTCAACAGCTACCGCAAGCTATAAAGCTAGGTCGTTAGCATGTTGCTATAATTCTATTTGAAATATGCTATAAATGCTTCTAACTAAGCGTAATATTTGCACTTAAAGACGACGCATATCTCAGTTACCTCACACTAATGTGTACACTTCCATGCTCACTGAAAAGGACGACATATTCAGGATAGAGGGTGAAAAAGAAAGGTAACAGACATTCACAGCTCCGTCCAACTACTTCCGTGTCAGTAACGTCACACGAAACTTCATAATAAAAGTCCACATGTTTTAGCCCATATCACAGTTCCGCAAGAAACCTTTATTTTGACAACAGCCAGTGAGTTAGACAAGGAAGTAAATGCTAATGTTTTCAAACGATCTGTAACTTGCCGGTACATGTCCAGCTGGGAGTTTGAAAGTTCGACCGGTCTGATCGGCGGTGTCTTAACCCTTCACAAACCGCGGACAGGATGGAAGGATTGCCTGTCCGTAAATGTTTGACTTTACAGAGCTTCCCAAAGTTACCGCTGTGGATCATAGAGTATGTCTGGGCTCATAAGATGACGGCTGTGCAGGAAGGTTTGTTTTCTTAATAGGTTTTGATGAGATGCTTGACTTGTTATCACCCCTTGGTTTGCATATTTGCATCATTCAAATACTGCAAACTACTGACCTTTTTGCAAACTTACATTTGATACTTGAAGTACACAGATAATATTTGACTGAAGTGACACTTGCAATTGAGTGTTATACATTGTTGTATTACTGTTGTTCTAAAGTAAAGGTTATGAATACATCTGCCACCACATCAGGAATATGAAGTGGCTTAACTTGCAACCAGTGCAATTCCCACCAAATTAAATAGAAGCATCTCTATTTATTGTACTTGAACACAATTTGGATTTTTCCCTTTGTATTAGAACAGGCTGTTACATCAGATACTTCAGTTTAATGCAAAATTGTATAATAGGAGTCATTTGTGGTGGATTGCTTTCAGCTACAGTACATGTTGCTTGAGCTTTTAGTGACAGTAAATCCTTATTTTCAAAGTAACCTCAGCTACATTTCCTCAAGCACTGAGCTAAAGTCATGCCATGTTGGTTCCTCACAGCTGTGGACCCTTCCTCTTGGCCAGAAGTGGACTCTCAGCCTCTGAGCCTTGAAGATTCGTGGAGGCTGCGTGTTGCCTCTGCTCAAGTGTTTTCCATTGTGAAGAACAGGCACATGGAGCACTTTGAGAGAGTGATGGGCTTTTTGGAAGCCACTTACAGACTGATACCCAGACTGGTGGCTCCCATCAAACACATGAAGATCATGTTTGGCCTCAAAACCATGGTATGGAAATAGGTGGTGGTACAATTTGGCAAGCATGCAAAAAATCTGTGTGTTCCAGCTGCAGTTGATCCATGGCTGTATGTTTACATCTCTTCATACTGCGCTCTCTGCTTCTCTCCCCCTCTCTCGGTTATTGTTTCTCCTTCCAGGCCATTATGTGGATGCTCAGGGAGGGCAGAGGAATGGTTGACACTGTGTTTAAAATCAACCAGTTCTTCCCAAGTAAACTACCTCAATACCAAGACCACTGTGTAAGTGGCCAATTTATGAGTCCATTCTGCATATTTTAACAGTCATACATGCTGAGTTTAGCCTTGCATACTATTAATTCAGAGGCAATGATTTCATTTTAAGAATAATCACTGTTTATATGAACAATGAAGTGCTTGGAAGGTCAAAGGGTTCGCTTGTAGTGATGAACAAAGAGAGAATTATCACCCACCAGCAGTTTCCCTCAACTCCACACAGCGTTATAGCATCTTTTAGCTCATTGTTTTGGTTTTAACCTCTCTCTTTACTCTCATCACTGTTTCCAACAGTTGGAAAAAGCTATTGATTTTGATTTTTTTAAAAAAAGGTCTGATTAACCCACTGTACACTTCCTGCTTAGTTAGCAACTATCTGGTGAACAAATGTCAGCATGTAGCAATTAAAGAGCTGAAGAAGAAAAGAAATATTCCCAAACGTGAGCTGTTTCAGATCACACGTACAGTAACACATCATTGTGTGTATGATTGATTACATCTGCAGCAGTGTCTGATTGGTTTAAAGATGTCTTTGCCAATTGATCTTGTTGATTGGTAGGCCAGTGGTTAGTGGTTAGCAAGTTAACAAGCTTGAAAATGCATTTTCTAGTTTATTTAGCTATTATTGTAAAGTTCAACTCACTTAGAATCTGGTATTAGTGAAATATTACATTTTCACATGGAAATCTTACCAATTTCTTACTAATGCTTTCTTGCACAGAACCAACATGAAATGTTCCTCATGAGGAAGAACCATGTGGACTTCAAGGCTCTGGCACAAGTACTTGCTATGGACAAGGACAGACTTGAAGGTTATATGATGGTTAGTTTACTTCACCATGCTGTCTTAAAGCAGTAAGAGTAACTGCCAGAGTAGAACAAAGGATGCAAGGTTACAAGTTTAAAGCAGTTTATGTCCATGTCTTACACAAGAGCTCATCGTCATCTTTTAACATGCTGTTCAAGTTGGCTTTTCCTCTCTAAGAAGGGGTATGTAGCATCAGACACTGAGGTCAGAGGGGAGCTGTAGATCTGAAAATGCATTTGGCCCTAAAAGACCTGTGTGTAAGATTTAGATGAACTATCAGTGCATCCGCCGCGGTGGTGCTGCTTTTATCTTCTACAGTCAAAAATTAATTTTCACAATCGTATATATGGATTTTTTTTACAATTTCAATATATTTTCAAAGTTAGAATATTCAAAGGGGTGTTCAGCTGGTTGCAGCAGGCAACCTCACCACTAGATGCCACTAAATCCCACACACTGCTTTTAAGCAAACCCTATTGTAAACATGGTAATAGTACTGAAAACATTGAGTAATAAGATAACAGACATCTCAGCTGGTTCAATAAGTGAATGACATTTTTTATCATTGTGTTGTGCTGCATGCATACAACTATACCCAGGCAGCATGGGCTACATGACACCGCAAATGAATACAAGCCAGAACGAGAATGCTTTACATACATGTTAAGTCAATATTACAAAAAGCCCAAAGATAAAAGCAATTTGAATAATTTTCCAAAATGATTTCAGACCTTCATGTCTACAGTTAAATTCATACATCACTGACAAAACATGT
Source organism: Chaetodon trifasciatus (assembly GCA_037975065.1). Taxonomy (NCBI): domain Eukaryota; kingdom Metazoa; phylum Chordata; class Actinopteri; order Chaetodontiformes; family Chaetodontidae; genus Chaetodon; species Chaetodon trifasciatus. The sequence continues at coordinate 2,183,245 of JBBMOE010000002.1, read as the reverse complement.
GTACAACTGGAGAAATCCAAATACATCTTAATTGAATTGTCCATGTTGCCTTTGTTTCCAGGCTTTTGACAAACTTAACAAACTTAAGCACATCAGAATTAAACAACCATTCCAATCTTTGAAAACCTGTGCGTCAGATGATTGCAGGGTTGTGCTCCATACTCCATATTATGGAAAACTGGCATTCTCAAATCCAGTTGATCCAAATGATCCAACAATAGTATGCATAGTACAAAAAAATTGGTCTTCACTCTCCGCTGCTCCCAAACCAGACAAGTGAGATGCAACATGTGATTCAGGGCCAAACTTTGTTTAATAAGCATGTATGTCCTTAATTGTGTCTTTGACAAGATATTTTCAGGATATTTTTCAGAAAACCTGAATAAAACTTGAATTAGTCTAAATTGTGCACTGGGATTATAAAACAGTGATGGGTCAGTGACTCAAGTTACTGCATGCATGTAGTCTCAGTGTGCTGAGTAAGTACATTCTCTCTCAGCCTGAGCTGTGAGTCCTTTTCTATCCAGCAGGGTGCTCTACAGGTCTACATTTAAAAAGAGATCCTTATGCATACCACAGAACTGTAGAGCTGTCCATCTAGCTGTACTCAGAACATCCAAAAAGTGACTTAATGAACAGTTAAAAATTCTTTGCTTTGTTGTTTCCTATTGTGGCCAACCAGATTTAATAAACTCTAAACTTTGTTGGGAAAATTCAGAAAATTCTTCAAAGTTGTTTATGGGTCACTGGAGTGGAATCTGGCGAAAACAGTTTCCCAGAAATGTCTGGAACTCGGGTATTAAAGTTCACTGGGCAAAACATTAAACAGACAAATCTAGATCAACAGTGTGCACAAAAAATGGTCATTATTTAATTTGTCCTGTGCAGTAAATAAAGCTTTGATTACACAAATTCCGTCTGTGCCAGGCTATGGCTCTTAGTGACACTGAACTTTGGGGCCTTGACGTTCAAGTTTTTGCAATGTATAATTAAACCCAAAATATGTGTGTAAACTGTATGGAAAAAAGAGTCCGGCTCAGCGTTGTTTCCAGGTGGCGTGTTAAGTCTCTGCTGTCTTTCAGAATCAAATGGAGGAGCAGTATGGTAAACACTATGCCCAGAAAGTAGAGGACAGGCTGCTGCACTACCTGCATGAGTTGGAAACTGTGTTACCAGGAGACACCTACATTGATAAGGTATGTGTTTTATGTTTGCATCTGCTTTAATATCTGTGCTTACAGTTTAGTGTCCCCCTCTGAAAGAGATGATTTTCACAATGTTTTTGAAAGGATGGATTCACTCTGATGGTGTAACTTCTAAACACTTGAACAATGTGAAATTTTCCCTCAGTTGTTGTAAAAAATTAAAACTTTGCTGTGTCGAGGCTTATCTTGTGTTTCAGAGAACTGCTGCAAGTACTGTAAATGTATGTTTTCAGGAGTGCACAGTACCCGATAAAAAGTAAAGATATGTATCTCAGTAATGAAGTGCTTAAAGGTACCTTGGAGAGTTTCCTTGCAGATGAACAGATGTCTTTATTCTGTCGAGACTGTCTCTCTACCCTATTGCATAGCATGCACTGGGAGTCACCTAAACAGTGACAGCTGACATGGATTCTTTTTAAGAAACATTACCCATGGTGGCCTGGACCAGCATGTGATTATACAGTATAATACCTTGTGTGTGTCCACTTCAATTCCTTGATTTCCATGGTAAAGCAGTTGGGTATGTGTGTGTGCGTGTGTGTAAGTGTGAAATGACCTCATAAGGGGAAGCGACGGGCATGCTACTAGTATGCCCCAGGTCAGATGGGGGAAATTCACATCCTGGGGTTTGACTCAGAGGGTGAAGACCTCCTCCTTCCCTTTCTGATGAAGAAGATGATTTTTGTACCGCTGCTTCCTAATTTGCTCAGTTTGCTGAACCATCTGAACCTCAACCATCCTCCAAGACAACTGGTTTTCCATGTTTTATCTCGAGGATGCATATTTTCAGATACCAGTATGGAGAGACAACGGTGTTACCTCGCTTTTGATGGCAGAACCTGCGCATTCTGTGTCATGTCATGTGGCTTATCGCTAGCACCCTGCACATTCACAAGGTGTCTTGGTGAAATGGCAGTCTTTCTAAGATTTGTATGGTGTTCTACTGCATAAATGTGGCAGCTGTTACCTGATTTGCTGAATGGCTGTCTGTCAGCTTTCCCCCTTTGGAGCCAATCCCCATTATAGAATATGTACGGTTGTGTCTCCACTCTGAGAACCTGGGTTACACATGTGACCGTCGGCTCTGTTTGCATTCAATGCGTATCGCCAAAACATATGTTTTCTTCAGGCATGCTTATCAAAATAATGATAAACTCAACAGGACCATAAAAATGAAACACATCAATTGTCTCTGATATGATGAAAGGATTTTCTCAATGGTTCCATTTTTGCCATATTCCCAATTGTGTGCACTAGATACTAAAGAAAAAAAGTCCTGTGACTGAGGAGGAGAAGCTGTTGTTGGAAGTAATTACCTCGGACTCCATGACCATAGCAACTACTCTAGAGAAACTGCTGCACTGTGGTAAGAAACACCTCCCCGCACACAACCCAAATAATATACAAATGTGAAGTTTATAAACTGTATGTATGATGAAAGACACGATATCTCTTTGCTGTAGCTTAGAATGCTGAAAACATTATACAGAAAATACAGAAAATTATGGACTCAGTGGAGGTACTTATATGACACGGTGTGTCCTAATGAATGAAAGTAATGGACAAGGTGTCCATTCCTCAATTTCAGATATCAGGACACCCCAGAGTGCATTCTTGCCTGGATAATCCCTGTTCAGATACAAGGCTCAATGCATAGCATGGCAATTTTCCAAGTTGGCTGAGTGGTGGGAGGTTACAAAACAGGATTTAAAAAAAAAAACAAACAAACCATGTAATCAAATGTACACCAAATAAACACTGCACTTGCTCTCCATATTTTCAATGTTCTTTCATGCCAAGTGCATTGATCAAATTGTTAATATCCCGCGAAATGCTTCACATAAAATGTGAGCAAAAGAGCTGATGTAGCATTCCTTGAACTCACAATAATCATTGGAACAACCCACAAGACAACTCGTAACATCGTATTTCTCAACTCACCACTGTTCTCTGGCAGTGAGACTGCTCCCTCTTGTGCCAGATAACATGTGAGCATGGCTGTTTTCGTAACTGACTTGTCATGCCTGAATAAAGCCATAATAAACATTTTACATAATGCATACATCAATAGGACAGAGTGTTAAGTATTCCATGTCTGAAAAGGCCATGATGGGTCAAGGCCATGACCTGATAAATCACCTTTTTTCCTACATGCATGCTTCTTTTTTGTCAAATCACGGCGTATACCTTACCCACAAGGCAACCTGACCGGCAACACTTCAGTCGTAGGTTCAGTTTTGTTATGTTAGTAGACGCTAATGTAGCCTTGAGCCCCTCATCTCAGGCAGTGATGAGGAGTGGGCTACAGAGGTCTGGTAAAATCACTTCTTTCTAACTCCACACCCCCAGATCTTTGTCATTTTCAAATTTTATTTATCAGACAGCTTTTTTCACAGATACAATGGCGCTTCCAAGCCCTATAAAGGGGCTTTGACTGTAAAATTGCTGTAGTTCCCCTTCGAAATGATACAGAAGAATAATTGTGCTTGTAGTGTGCATTTCTTAACGCTGTCTTTGCACCAATGACAACAAAAGATTGCATTTACATTTACCCAATAATGCATTTCTTCTCCTGATGATAATTACGCATTTGTTAATCCAAATGCACTGCCTTTCCGTTCCTTTAGATGCCAAAACCCCCCTTGAGTTTCAGCCAGTGGATTTTAGGGGAGGAGAGGAGGCTGACCAAGATGTGTCCAAGGACAGCCCTGTTTTATTGGACAGTGACAATGAGTCAGACATTACGAGACATCAGCAAACAGAGGAGGACTGTGAGGTGGTCAAGAGGCTGGAAGAAGAGAGCAGTGATAAGGAAAAGGAGGGAATCAGCCAGACAAGCAGTGACTGTGTTCAGGAGGCGACTTACTCTTCTCAATTCTGCTTCAAACACCAGCGATGGGTGAAGAGCATCCTGCAGGAGTGTCCTGACGAGTATTCAGAAGAGTTGGTGCTTCAAGCTAATGTTTCTTTATCTCCCCCACTGTTTCATTCATCCTCATCCATCACTTCATCACAGGATCTCACCCCCTCTGACCTTACTCCATGCCCCCCTGACCAACAAAGTCCTTCTCCGGAGACCTCCACCATTCCTCAGACAGCAGCTCAGGCATGTGAACAAGCTAACTCTGAAGATAAGCTGAGCTCTGGATTCCCTTCGAGAGGTATCGCAAGCGATGCCTCTCAAAGGGAATCACTACTTCAGCCCTCTTCATCCAGAGACAGTCTGGTGCCTGCCCGGTTGTCACCTGTGGTCCGATTGATAGACATGGCCTCTGTCAGAGGGGTCTACCTTGAATGTAAACCCCATCAAGCATCTCCAAATCACTTCACCATTTCTTGTAACAAACAGGCAGCTTCTACTTCCAGCCCTCAGATACTTATAGCTCCACTTCATCATACCTCAGGAAATGATGCCATACTTCAAGGAATGACGAAAACATCTGCACTTGACAAACCAGAAACCATGGTCCCAACAAATTCCCCGAACACAACACCCCAAGTGCAAATTGCTCCTGTATTACAGGATGCGTCTACCTCTACCAGCTGTCAACCACCAACTAAAAAGTCTTTTTCCAGAACTTCAAGGAGGTTCAAGCGGGCTTGCATTACCACCACACATTCACAGACTCTGCATGGATTCAGTCAAAATCCTTTTGCCGAACAGTCCAAAATGGCCCCAACTACCTTTCAAACAAGTTGTCTGCCCTTGCCTGATGAATTAAGCGTCTCTGGGCCTCTTACACGAGATGCTTCTACCTCTATTTCTCAATCAAGGACTCTATTCTCAGTCTGTACTGTTAATCATATCCCTCTATTTACTGAATCATCTCAACAAGTTGTACCTCAAAGCCACATCAGCCCTTTTCAACCAGAAACCCTACCATGCTCCACTGTCATCTCCTCTACCTCCAACTCTAATTGCACGGCTGTCAGGTCGGAGACCAACAGAGTCCAAAGACCCCAGCTAAGGTTGTCAGTTCCTAGTCAGGCTGTGCTGCTGCGGTCCAAGTTGCTACAGCCCTATGTGAATCTTACCAGGCTGAGCGCTCAGGACTGTTATCAAATGACCAAGGGTAGATCCTCAATCAGGTATGTAGAGCCAGCGGCACAAGGCAGCAGTGATGACAATGAAACAGACAGGAGGACGGAGGAAGATACAGGTTCTTCTTTTGATCCGAACATTCTTTACTCTAGTCATTCATCAAGTGGTGAAAGTGAGGACTCGCTTAATTGTGACCCTGACTACAAACCTTGCATTCAAAAGAAAAGACTTCTCTTAGAGTATGAAACTGCAAGGAGCCTGAGTCATATATGACAACATTTGAGCCAGCCAATATTGGGTACTTTGAGACAAATACTGATAATGACTTTTAGATGTTTAAAAAAAAAAAAACCTACTTAAACTGTAAAAATCAATTTGTCTGTGCTCTCTGGTCGACAAACTATGTAATGCTGACACTGTTTCTAAATTCCAGCAAACATAGTTTTATATTTCTATACTGCAGTTACTTATCAGCTGACATAGAGCCAACACAGATATGATATAATATTGATTGATTTATCTGCCTGGTCAATTTATCTGTCTATCTCTAATACAGATGTATTTATATAAAGTTGGGACACTGTTCAAAGTGTAAATAGAAACAGAATGAGATGATTTGCAAAACATTGAAACCCTATATTTAATTGAAAATAGCACAAAGACAACATATCAAATGTTGAAACTCAGAAATGTCATTGTTTTTTTTGTTTTTGTTTTTTTTTTGTTTTTGTTTTTTAAATTATATCCTCATTTAGAATTTCATGCCAACAACATGTTTCAAAAAAGTTGGCACAGTGGCAACAAAAGACTGGAAAAGTTGTGAAATGCTGAAAGAAAACACCTGGTGGAACACCTCACAGTGAATTAGGTTAACTGGCAACAGGTGAGTGATATGATTGGGTATAAAAAGAGCCTCCCAGAATGGCTGAGTCTCTCTGATGTAAAGATGGGGAGAGCATACAGAGTGTTAAATGAAGAGGTGATGCAACACAGTGGGAAACATGACACTGTCCCACTTTTCGAAACATGTTCCTGGCATCAAATTCTAAATGAGGATGTCATTTTCAAAAACAATGACATTTTTCAGTTTCAGCATTTCATATGTTGTCTTTGTGCTACTTTCAACTAAATATGGGGTTTGAGTGCTTTGCAAATCATCACATTCTGTTTCTATTTACATTTTATTCAGTGTCCCAACTTTTTTGGAATTGGGGTTGTGCAATAAAACCCCTATATGCTACCTGCTCAGCACCAAACACCAGACAGACCAACTTCTAACAGAGCGCAATCCAGAAAACTTGACAAGTCTATATCCTCAGTGAAACCAGGATATTTTAGCGCATCCAGTCTATGAATCCAAAAAGTTCCGTATTCTTTGTGATCAAAACAATTAACAGATCGAGATTAGCAGCCATACCAAGTGATAAGATAATGGAAAGGTTTAAACAAAAAGAATGAATGTCTCTGTCAATTTCAGACAATCAGAGGAGGGTGTTGAGTTCCCTCTGTCTGAAAGGCAGTGACTAAAAGCAATTAGCCCCTCCTGGTGGTCAGTATTTATATACAAACTTTCTGTATCCACAGTGACAAGAAAGAGACTGTATGACAGTCAAAGCAGTAATCCTATTTGTAGTGTCCTCAAAAAAGGATGGAACCTTTCTTACCAAAGGTTTAATAAAGGAATCAATATATTTGGATGACTGGTCTGTACAAGTGTCAGTGCCTAATGCAGTATAAAGGATGACCAGGAGGGTTATCCTGATGGCCCTGATGCACCTTAGCGAGCAGGTAAAAAGTCCTGTAACAGGATGTTTAATTGTTAAATAAACCTAATTATTATCATTAACACAGCCCCCTTTAGTAGAGCATCAAACTGTGTTCTCATGTTCAGCAAGGGATTGCTAGTCTTTCATGATACTTGGTGTGAAGTTGGCGACAAGTCTCTGTGATATATTTGTCCTCGGATAACACAGCTACAGCGCCACCCTTGTCCGCCTGATTATCAGAAAGTTTTTTTCAAAGCTAGCCGCTCTTTGATGGCCAGGTTGACCTTAGGAATGAAAGGGTTGGCATTTAATAATCTTTTAAACTCAAAGTACAGTTTTTTGGTAAACGTAATGAGTGTAGGTTTGAGAGCTCAGGTGCAGGTTTGCAATTGGTCGACAAATCAGAGGTATTGTCAGGGGTAACCATGTTGGGGAAAAAATTATGTATGTGTGTGTGTGAGTGTGTCTGTATTTTATACGGGTGTTTTTGGCTATCAATGGATGTTTTTGGTTTTTGGTTTTTTTTTTAGTTTGAAGGTAGTTCATATTTGCCTGCTTAGATACAAGGTACCATTGGGAACAATGTACTCAAGCTCAGAGATTCATTTCATGGTGTTACAAAGAACCTGGCTGCAGTGAAAAAAATTAAAATACATTTTAAAAGCCAATCTTCATAAAGTCATGTGTGTAGAAAGCAAAAGGGTGGACTGCCTTGTCAGTTGATGCTAGGCAGACGTGGACTCATACCCCATGGACCGCCCACTGGGAGTCATGTCTGTTTTTCTTTGGCCAGTTATGTGCCTGTCTCCTGAGCCAGCCAGTCAACTGAGTGGAAGTCAGTGCTGTGAGACAGGGTGTCCAGTGGCATGACGTTCAAATGTGTGAACAAAAAACTGGTATGGACATGAGCGGCATATCACTAAGAGGTTAGCACCGAGGTCGACAGTAACCCCCACTGTTTGCATTTGTGTATTTGCACAGTACTGTTGGGGAGAATTGTAGATAGCACCTTTGTGCTGGAGGTAAAATGAGGACACTGGTTGATGGCTTTTGACCTGACGATTGATATGTAACTGTGCCCTTGAAATACACATCCTGGACAGAGATGCCGACACAGAAGAAGAAGAAATGTGTTGCTTTGACTATTATAGGTCTTATAATAGACTTCACCTGGACCTGAAACTTTTCATGCGGCCATCCAGTCGTCAGAGAATTTTGTTCGTTACATGTTATCGTGGTTTTCCTATTGGGCAAATGGAAGTCTGGGGGAGGGATTAAGCTTCTTAGCCATTGACTGGATTGAGATGGACAGTTCAGGCAACCACTAGTGAATCAGTCTCAGTTCAGTCAGTTGTTTCACATTCATTCTTCTGTGTCCTCTAAATGTAGGGTAATGAACTCCTCATTACAAGTCTGATCATGAAATACTGAGCCTGGCATTTCACCAAGATTCTGCAGGCCAAAGATGAAGTTCATGAAATTATTGAGGATAACCTTACTTAATGTTATAGCTTTGTCTTTAAACATTTTCAAATCTTAAGGGATGAAGTAGAAAATTTGAGGAGATAAATTACCTGCTCAGCAACTGGTGTTCTGTGGGAAGGCTGCAACCCAAACTGATTCTAGTTTTCTGCATACGTCCTGCACTGGCATGTCCTGCAGTCTGAGTCCATAACCCAGCCTGTATCTGTGTCTTTCAGACCCATGCCATCCGATGCTGCCAAAATCGAGACATGAACCCAAACCGAGCTTTTTTTTTTTCGCTTCGTTTCATTGTCTGCTGTGGTAATAAATACCTGAAATGTGTTTGCAAGTTTCTGAATCACTGTGGGCACTGCAGTATTTTGGCACGAGAGAAGGGTCAGACCATCCAGCCATAAAGATCAAAAGACTGCGGTGTCTCATCGTCTTATGTTTATGTTTAACTAGGAACAGCCGTCAACAGTCCTCTTAATGTTTTTGTTCTCATAACAGCTTCGGGCTATCTGTGCAAACCACTCCACTTCCTGGTACCAGAACATTATAAAATACAGTCATTTAAGGTCAGTGAAGACTGACAAGAGAGTGTTTCTTTATTCATCACTGACAGCAGTGATGTAGTGCCATGCTGTGGGTCAGTACTCGGGCTGTCAACAAATATTCAAAATTTGAAATTCTATTCAAATTGTAAAAATATCCATACATTAGATTGTGGAGAAAAAAGCAGTTTGAATGAAGTATGTTTTGCAATGATAAAATGACTGTTTCTGGTTAAACAGAACAGATCTGGCTCTTTAATGACAGGGTATCTCTGTAGGGATCCTTTCCATGACGCTTACAACAATTTGATCCTGTCAGAAGCAAAAACACTTTCAGTGGACGTACGCTGATGGTGCACAAACACCCAGAGGGATCACTTTGCAGCCTGTTTTGTGGCTGCCAGCTGCACCTCTCTTGCTCAGTACTGGGAAAACTTCAAATATTGTTTTCTCCATTTGTCACTTGGGCCACAAAAACGTGGGAAAATATGGTCCATAATGAGATAATATTATCCTCCCAATGGGGGGCGCCAGAGGTCGCAGGGAGTGCGCACAATTTTGTCTGCGCTGAGGTTGTGAGGCTACTAAAATTATGTTTGTGCACATTAAATGCTGGCTTGTCTGGGACACAGGTAAGGGGGGCTTCAAGGAAAAAAGGTTGGGAACCACTGCAATTTAGCACACTTAAACAAGGATGAAGCTTTCACCGACAGAGGGCAGTAAAACACTGATTTTCACCCTTAAGTTACTTTTCAATACAGCAAAACCCAAACTCAATTTGGTACTTTTTTGTTGTTTTTTGCTGTCTTTCATCCATTGTTAATTATTAGCTTATCAAGCTAATGCCAAACACAAGCTTTTTTAAATCTACTTGCAACACCACACACGTGGCATGACGTCCATGCACCTGTATGTGTAACACCAAGTCACGAGTCCGTCAAACCTCCTACCCACAACACGATGTTTAGTAGATAACTTGCATTGATCTAGCCCTTGCAAAATTCTAATTGTCTGACTCCAAATCTAAAATTAGAGATGTTCATATCCATTTCTGAATTTCAGGGCATTGTAAAGAACGTGGTGAAGGAGGCATGTGGTTGTTTTTGAGAGGCCACTGTGTTTGAATAGCTGCTCTTCTGTTTTCAAGTGGATTTTTGTATCTTGTGTTGTATTTTAATAGTTGTGATTTTGTGCAGCTGCTATCAAGGCCAGGTCTCTCCTATCAAATAGATTTTCAATGTCAATGGAACTTCTGGTAAAATAATAAAACAGATAAAATGAGCGGTTTGCTAAAAGTGTTATTTTCTATTATTAATTATCTTCCTTTTCTAGAGATTTATTCATGCTGTCCATGTTGCATGTATTTTGTTGGTGCACAGATGCCATCACTGGCTGTGAGTAACAGAATGATCAAGGGTCTCTGCAAGCGATATAGTTCAAGTTGAATGGCAGGGTACAAAGTTTCAAAGGGTATACGGTGTGTGTGTTGAGTCATTACATAAGACCCTATTAAAAGGAAAATCTATCCTAAAACTGAAGTTGTATGATGACATTTACAGTATTTTAGACAAAAAGTTAACATCCACTGACAAAATAGAAATCACAGCATCATGCTTTAACTAAAGACGTCATCATGTGATTAGCGACTGGCTCTATGGGAACAGTGAATTTCTATTTGGGCTATTACATTCAACAGTTTTATTAGAATTTATCAGAAAACGCTTTTGATGGAACAAATTAAATGTGGCATGTTTCAGAAAATAATGACTAATCCAATTTTAGGGTGGATTTTCCCTTGAGGGGTAGCTTTTTATTTATTTATTGTGAGATGTTCTAGCTGTGAATGTTTTCCTCATGTCAGTATTGCATCAGACACATGTGATGTTTGCATGTTCCCACCTGATGAAGTAACACTGAATTTTTTTCCCTTTGTTTTTAAAACCATTAAAGCCTGGGCTTTGACCCATGGAGTGGGACTTTAATGTTGATTTTAATCCACTATGCATGGCAGCATCCAGAGAACATGTTAAACATGACCTTATCTCAGCATCTCAGCAGTGTCATTATGAGCCTGTCAGCATTTAGCTCAAAGCAACGCTGTGCCTACGTGCAGCCTCACCGAGCCACTAGTGTGTCCGTGGCCTTGTTCCAAAGATTTTGTCGTGTTACTCTTTTTTGCCGTTTTCCTGCTTTTTGTCCTGCTTCCCTTTCTGTCTGACACTCAGAGCTGTCCTGTTGTCACTGAATTCCACTTGTGCCGCTGGTGATTCAGTGTCTGTCACCAAAAGCATTTTAATGGCAGGTCTCATCTGATTTCCTTACCCACATTTACTCTGCCTGTCTGAAGATTCAGCTAGAGACTTCCTGGTCTGAAAATCCGATTCCATTCATTGAAATGCACTGTTAAGAAAAAAAAAAAAAAAGCCTTAACAGAGGATGTTCTAAACAGTACTCCAGTCTGTTCTAAGCACATCCATCATCATCTGGTTTGGGCCTGCGACCAAACAAGACAAGAACAAACTGCAACAGACTATAAGGACTGCTGAGAAAATCATTGGTGCCAACCTGTCCTCCATTCAGGACTCACACACTTCCAGACTGAGGAAGCGGGCAGGAAGCATCACTGCAGACCAATCACATCCTGGACACAACCTGTTCCAACAGATCACTGAACGCCAAAACAACCAGATAAAAAAAAAAAAAAAACAGTTTCCTCCCAGAGGCCGTCACCTTGATGAACAATTAGCAGTCATACTGTGTCACTGACACCAAAACATCCACTGATGCAGTTTTAACATGTACCTTCACCTCTCACTGCCACTGTCCACATAAATACCTGCACACTGTAAATTTCACTGTATATATTGCCTCATCATTTTTTGTATATATTAATTATTTTATATTTTTTGCACTACGTAAGAGTTCAGTTCAGTTACGTACGTTCAGTCTTTGTTTTTTCGTCTTTTGTCCTCGTTGAGCTGCATGTCCTTTATTCTTCTTATGCAAATACATTGAGTGTAGTATTTTAATTCAAAGTCAAATTTCCTGTATGTGCACACATGCTAAGCAATGAAGCCGATTCTGATTCTGATTGTAATGGCTCTAATTGTGCTTGGCTCTAAACTTGTGACCTCTTACTATGTAGATAATCCCTTCCACCTCTAAAGTCAAAGCTTTGACTTCTTGTGCTGAGTGCATGTTGACTCCTCGAGCGAGCTGATTTATGAAACTGCGAGGTGCCCCCCTGATGTAGTACCAGACAGTGACTTTGCAGTTTTTGCATGAAAACTGAGATCGCACTTAAGGTCCACACAAGCAGCCAGAACCCCCTCTCACAGCAACCTAACCCAGTCCTTTTTCTACTGTTCAGGAGGGACCAGATACAAGTTGTACTGGATATTCTCATGTTTTGTATTTGTTCCAATTCATTGTTGGTTTTGTCTTTTTTATTTGATTTGTCAATAATGAAAAATAACCTTTTTATAATTTCTGCAAAAGCTCAACATGACCTTTTAGTTTTTGTTACTGCATTTCTAACCACTTTATTACTCTCAGAGGACTTCCTTGGCTTTAAGTGGCATTATTTCATTCAAATGGACTGTAAAATGAACCAGCGAGGAGCATTGAAATCCCCACAGTTAAGAAAAAACAGCTTGACTGACTGGCTGTTATATAAAGAGTGGTTTTCCACAGATGTTTAAAGTTGACCTGCTTTTCCACACTCACTACCAGCCAGTCAGGCTGCTCACTGTCCATATTTCAAACAGCAGTTCATTGAACGCAACTAAGGGAAATGGGATACCTTTGAAAGATGACCCAGATGCGTCCAGTTGCACATCAACACCATCACCAGTGTGTTTTTTCTAAATTAGTGTTTGTCTGTGAGATATTGATTTAACACAACGTGACCGCGCAGTCTACAGGCCCACATCTGGCAAACACTGAGTCACATGAATCATAACTTGTTGTTAACTTCTTTTGTTGACTCAGTTATTGGTATGTTATAACCATCACGAATAAGTAACTAGAACGGAAGCAAAAGTCTAATGACTTACAGTTACTCTTACCATTAGTACTACGTTGTACATGTTTAGGTCGGTTACATAGATCAAAGTCTAATTTTCTAAGATATGTCCATGTTGACGTACAGACCGGTTTCACTGCAGGCATTTTGACTGGTCATAGTAGGAAAAACACACGTGCTGGCAATAACTTTAAAGCAGCTATAATCATTATTTCTATTTTGATAGCAACTTGAATATGAAAGTGATGAACCAACAGAGGTGTCACATCAGCCAGCTTCTATTCTGCTGCCACTCTCTCTCTCTCTCATCTGCACACCTGCTCAGCCAGTGCACACCTGAGACTAATCACTGCCTGTGCCATAGTTAAGTGGCTCCCTCTCACTCACTCTTCGCCAGATTGTTCTTAGCCCTTATGCAAGACTCTCCAGTGTATACTTTCGGACAGATTCCCCGGTTTCGACCCTGCCTGCCTTTGACCTCGTCTGCTCTCCTGTTCACCCGTAAAGACTCCTGCTGACAATGAGTTTTGTCTTGCCCCCTCTCGACCACAGTATCTGTGAGACTTGCGTGCTTCTCCGTTCAGACGGCGCTGCATTTGAATCCTGGTATCTCCGTTACACAGAGGATTATCACCTGATTCTGTAATTTCCCTCAACTCCATTGAGCCTTATAGTGATTTTCAGCTCACTGTTTTGGTTTTCCAGCCCAGAACTTTACTGTCTTTTTGACCGCAGCAGGTGGAGGAAGAATGCTTTCCTCTCTGAAAGGAAAACTATTAATACCACAATGGAAATGTTCTCCATTACAAGTTTCCACCATTGATGTTACTTAAACATGTCAGTATATGTACCCAAAGATATATTCATTTTAGAGAAAATGCCCCCTGTGTGTTAATATGTACCATTATATATGACATTAATGGATTATTATTGTTGGTACGTTAATCTGTGGCATTCTACTGCTGCAGTTGGTCAACACTGCATCATACTTTTTTAAGATCACCATATGAACAATCTGAAATTGTAAATTATATTTGTCAGATAAATGTAATGAAGTATAACGATGTATGAAATGGAAATACTGATGTAAAGTAGCATTTCATTTCTTTTGCAGAACACCCTGACTTGGAGGAGGAGTATTTGTAGTTATAATTCTTACATTTCCAAATATTAAAAGTACTTCAAAGCAAAGATAAACCCACTCGGTGAATATGTTCAAATATTCAATTTCTTCCCTGCTACTGTGTTGACAGACCTGCTTTGTGGGCCCTCTGAGTGTGTGTGTGTGTGTGTGTGTGTGTGTGTGTGTGTGTGTGTGTGTGTGTGTGTGTGTGTGTGTGTGTGTGTGTGTTTGTGTGACACACTCCTGCAGACGCCGCTAAGTGCGTCAGAACCATCCCACTGTACACTACCCTCTCCTCCGGCTAGTAATTGATTGTGTTAAGGGTTTAAGGTATATGGTTCTGGTTAGTGATGTAAGGGGGGTGTAATGACACAACCCTCATTCTCCACCAATGGAAATATGGGCAGGGCTCAACACCCTTTTTCTGGGGTCTCGCTATAAAACTGGCTTAAAACATCTCATGCTGTCTAAGTTGTGAAAGAATAATTAACCTGTGTTGAAACCTTTTGGAGAGACTTTCTGCAGAATATTGATTGAGGTAAGTTCAAATCTGATTTTTTAAGCTTTATTGTTTCAGTTACTGGTCTGATATGAAACAAATGAACAATGAGAGGAGTCGCTTGTTAATTAATAACAAGATAAATGTATGCTGTTGAGATGTTTTTTTCATCTCTTTTATCCAAGTTTGGAGAATATGTCATTGTCAGTCAGTTGATCTTCCAAAATTGATTTGTGATTCACAACAATAGATGAATTATTTTGATAAGAGGTGAGAATTTGGTCTTTGTAACACACTGTTTTAAGCAGGTCGGTGAATCTCCTCACTGTCAGTTCAGTGAAAGTCTGCCTCTGAATATGCAGAATGATGCTTGTTAGCATATTTTGATGAGGGAGCAAGCTTTAAAAAAAATTGCTCCTCACGCCTCTGTCCACAAAACAACATTTTTGAGGCAGGGTTTTTTTTTTTTTTTTTCTTTTGTAGTTGTGCCAGAGAAAAAGTAGCAATACCTCATGGAAAAATACTCCATGCATTCAAACAGTGACCCTGAAAGGTATCTAAAGTAAAAGTGCTCTTTATGCCAAATGGTCCTTTTTATGGTGTCACATTACATATTTAATACTGTTACTGGGCTATTATCAGTTTAACATGTAAGGAGCATGCTTAACTTGTAGTTGGTGGCAGGGCAGCTAATTTTGAAGATTTCACATATTGTATTTAGTACTGGGCACTTCTATGATCTATAGTAATTGATCCCATGATTATAAGTCACATCTAAATGCCTAAAGTAACTAGCAACTATATCTGCCAGATGAATGTAGTGGGGTAGAAGTATAAAGTAGTATCTAACAGAATACTCAAAGCATTTCAACATTAAACTGAAGGATAGTATTGAGTATATATATATTTTCCATCACTGGAAATATCACTACATTGCTGCTCTAACACTTATTGTCCATCCTTATCATCAATGCCAGGATGGATAACAAGTCTTATTTAGTTCAGATGAATGGAAATGGAGTCCATGGAAAAAGCACTGTCAATGGCAAAAGCCTGAATGGGACCGGAGTCAATGGCAAAGGAGTGCATGGGAACGGCATCCACCATGTCAGTGTGAATGGAAGTTTGTATCCGGCAAAAGCCAAGAGCCGCAGGCAGAGATGGGAAGTGAAGTCCTCAGAGATGGCCAAAAACACACTCAATCCCATCAGGGCTATCGTGGATGGGATGAAAATCACCCCGAACCCGGATAAACCCATGATCGCACTCTCCATAGGTAAGAGTGTTTCTGCGTCACAAAAGAGGTGCTTTAAAAACTTCTGTAGATACCAGTATGTCACTCACATTCAGTGGACATTTTCAGTTAACTTGTAATAATTAATGAATTGATCAGTTAGCCAACAATCCATAAAAACTTCCACTTTGTAGATTAACCCAATAATGTGTGTCAATAAAGAATAACTATCCCCTTAGATTTCCAGTTAGTTTCTATGATTGGAAACAAAATAGACCAATGAATTACTTGTATGATGAATACTATGCAATGGCATACTGTCCATTCACTGATTTTTACATTTATTTCACTGTTGACTGAATGCTTACCATCACATTTGCTCCTCAGGGGATCCCACTGTGTTTGGGAACCTGCCTGCAGATGATGCAGTGCTTCAAGCCATGAAGAATGCCATAGACTCCCAAAAATACAACGGCTATGCTCCTTCTGTTGGTGAGTCACACTGATTAGCAGAATAACTTCAGTTTGTTTTTGAGAAATGTACTGACTGTAAATGTATTTACGTCAGAAAATCACAAACTGCATGCTCATGTTTTCCAAAAAATTAGTGGCAGTTATATAATTAGATTTTCCACTGTCTGTGGATCTGATGCATCTCTGTGTGCATGTCCTGCATATTTTTTCTGTGTCTACGGGCAGGTTATCTGAAGAGCCGGCAAGCAGTGGCCAACTTCTACAGCTGCCCTGAGGCTCCACTAGAGGCAGAGGTGCTTACTCCTCATACACTTCATACCTTGTTCATTCATGCTTTTATGCTGAAAAACAAGTACTTATCATCAGTCTTCACTTTGATTAATAGAAGAGTAAAAAGTTGTTAAGCTCAAGTTATCCTTACTTAATATATAAGTTTATTACAGTACATTACATTTGCAGTACTACCTTTACATCTGAGTCAAAGTATATGACAACTTAGTGCATTGCTCCCATATTGTGACAAAATGAAAATGACTTTTATCAGCATTATGTTATAAACACAATATGTGCAATATTACGCTCATCATTACATAAACCTAAAATCACATTGTAGTCCATCAAAGTGCATGTCTTGGAAGTTAATCTGCTTGTTGCAGTGGCTTTATTCAGGTCAAAGAATACAAGCTGTCTGCTTTTGGTGTCTATGCTCTTAAAAGTAAAGTGCACCCGCTCTCCCTTGCAGGATGTGATTTTGACCAGCGGCTGCAGTCAGGCCATTGACCTGGCTATCAGTGTTCTGTGTAACCCAGGGGACAATATCCTGGTCCCATGCCCAGGCTTCTCCTTATATAAGACTCTGGCTGTCTCCATGGGCATTGAGGTCAAACTCTACAACTTGCTGGTGAGTTGGGGGGGGGACCATCCCCCACATCCCCCACCATACAGTTAGTCCTGTTTTTGTTCTAAGTGCTGCCACTAACTGTAGCTACCTTTCAACTTGGAGGATAAAATCTTTTTAATGCTTAACATTTATTTATCTATACCCGAATAGAGATGCTGCTTATGATTTTTTTAATGTAATCTATCAATGCTGTGAGCATCTGAGATGAAATTCCAGTCATTACCAATGTATTGAGGTAGAGTATAGAGACAGCCAGTGTAAGGACACCTTTCGCCTTCCTGGTACACTTCATGCACGATGAAGTTTCTGTACTCACCCTGACATACATACACTTTGATCTGCAGCCAGACAAGTCATGGGAGGTTGACCTGCAACATTTAGAGAGCCTGATTGATGAGAGAACATCCTGTCTGATTGTGACCAACCCATCCAATCCGTGTGGCTCTGTCTTCACCAAGGAACACCTACAGAAGATCATCAAAGGTGAGTTGCAATTCCGCCCCACTCTGCTTTAGCAGGAACAAGAGTTAAAACCCTAAAAAGCTCTTAGTTGCCATCACAGTTGAAGTGAGAGACAAACATTTGGACGATCACATAAACGCAGCATTTGTTTATCTCAGAGTAACAGCAAAATTATTCTTGTTCTTCTCAGTGGCCTCCAGACACTGTGTCCCCATTCTGGCTGATGAAATCTACAGCGATATGGTGAGTACAACTACACACCAAGTCACGCAGTACAGGTTGGCAGGTGGCCTTGGCCCTCTGTAACACCAGCGAGACACATTTTTCATCACAATGATAGTGGTTTGGTGGTATTTGATGGCATTTGCCCTGGCTCTGAATGGTGGGTGGACAACCCCACATCAGCACAGGGGGGATTATGAGGCCTTGTGCTGTGAATGAGGCCTGGAAGCAGCAACCAGTAAGGCGGGTACGCTGGGTGAGCAGGGGGCAGGGAGGTCAGCAAGGGCAAGCAGTGGATGTGGATGTGGGTGATAGCATTTTAAGCTCAGGCTGCGTGCATGCACATGTTCCAAGGTGCCACCCAGTTCAAACATAATGATGATTTATCACAGTGTTTTTTTCACATGATGATGCTGCACAGTCCAGAATCCATTCCTTGGGGAAGCAGCATTTTTACCTCTCATGGTATCTGAGTATTTCATTATTTTAATATCATGACTTTTTTGCAGTATTACAACTTAGTTCTCAAAATATTACAACGTTCTTTACGGGATATTATGACTCACAAATGGCCAAATTTAAAAGTTGAAATCAGACAACAACATTGTTGGCACATTCTGTCCAAAGCGCCGAGATCAATGTCAGCTTTGACGAAGTCTGTATTGGTCAAACTTAAGCTGAAGGCCGTGTAAACATGTAGACAGATATACAGTACACTAGCGCATAGAGTCCTGTACACACAGACACATAGACAGGCAAGAACACACAAACACACTCACAGGCAGGCTGAATGTTGTTTGTCAGCTCAATAAAAATGTGGTGATAAGGCCAGAGTGGAATTGTCTGGTGCAGTAGTTTTCCACTTAGGCAACATTCTGATAAGGTGATAAATGTGAATCATGGGTCATGTTTAAAGGCATTGCTCAGCCTTTGAGTCACTGAATATCAAAATATCCAGTATTCAGTCTTTCTATCTCTCAGTAGAGTTCCAGAAATTAAACTTTGTCTCACATCTATGAAAAATAAAAACAATTAAAAAGTGTCTTTCCATCAGTTGCACAAAGAACAATGAATTTTGCTTTTGCTGTGAGTGGAAAAATCCACCAGCACTAACATGTCACCATTTCACATTTCACACTAGGAGAGCAGAATGACTCTGCACTTTTTCGCCTGCATGTGCTTGCAATTAATGCAGATGGGGTTTTGGCAGCAGAAGCGGGAGGAATTGGGGGCGTGCAGTGGTGGGTGGAGAGCTGGGCTGGGGATGGGGTATTGGAGACTCTCTTTTATGACTTGAATGTTTGAAGGCTACGGGGCCAGGGTATCTGTGAACTGCACCAACCAAACAAGGCTCAGTCAGTGGGGCATAACCCCCTGTGTCCCTCTCTCCATAACCCCCCTGAGCAGTAAATTATGTGTTTTTAACTCATGTCTGCACAGTCGAGGTCCTCTCTGTATACCTGCATGAGTCAGTCATTATTATTCTACGCTTACAGAATTAACTGTTTTTCACACTTTTCATACATTTGCATGGATTTTCATTTACATACTATTTTTCTTTACACACACCATACTGATCACAATGTTTTAATGTGTTCCACTCATGCTTGATTTCAGAGAGGGGAGGGATGGAGTTAGCCACAAGCCAGAAATTGCTCTAAATTAGAGAGCTATGCTGACATATATACTGTACAGGCACATTTCAGATGTCAATTGCTGTTGTGTCATTAAAGCAGTCTGGCCAATAGGACGTGGGGCAGTTCCCCGGTCAGCGTCAAAGATGCTGGCTTTAATGGGATCCAGCTTTGTGTGGGAGGAGCATATCTCACTGTGGTTACTGTATCATCAATCTCTCCCTCAACCACCTCCCCAACCCCCGGCCCCTAACTCTACTTCTCTTTCTCTCCTCATATTCCTCCTTTAGTCTCTCCCTCAACCCCAAAATAAATATGAAATATTATGTGATCAAATGTTAATAAAAAAAAATCATTTTACTTAACACTAAGCATATTTCATGTTGTTCCTGCCCCTGTCCTCAGGTTTTCCCAGGTTCCGCTTGTCCGTCCATGGCGTCTCTCAGCAGTGACGTTCCCATCCTTTCCTGCGGCGGCTTGGCTAAACGCTGGCTGGTCCCCGGTTGGAGGATGGGATGGATCCTCATCCATGACAGGAATGACATATTTGGATCTGAGGTACATAGATGTTTTTGTGCATTGTTTTAACACAGAGATAGAATAGGAAGACTTCAGTTCTGTTAGATTTACCCAGTTGACACATGCAGTGTGTCCTCTCTGAAGATTCGACAGGGTCTGGTGAAACTGACCCAACGTATTCTGGGGGCCTGCAGCATCGTTCAGGGCGCCCTGGAGAGCATCCTCAACAACACACCTCAAAGCTTCTACAATAACACCATCAGCTTTCTGAAGGTAAGACTGAGGAATATCTTTGTACTTTTTACCGTGTCTTCATTTTACTGGGACTTACACTTTGATCAAAACACTTAGATTATGAATTATATTCTTATTTACATTTTCAGATATCTGGTCAAAATATGCAAATGTATATATTCTGCAGCTTTTATACGTTAGAATCACATTCTAGATTTGATTTATATGAATCAAAGTGTTGTCTGTCTGTTTTGATTTAACATTTGTTTTGTCTCATTTATTTTTGTTCTGACTTATCTTTTCTTCCTCAGTCCAACTCAGAGATTTGTTACAATGAGCTGTCCACAATCCCCGGCCTGAACCCCGTCATGCCTTCGGGAGCCATGTACCTCATGGTCAGTATTGCAAATGTGTGTGTGTGGTTTATTCTGAACATGGACACGTGCAAATAGTTTTTGTGTCATGGTGACTTTGTGGTTAAGGGGTACGGGACAGATTTTACACATCAAGCTTCCTCATCACTTGATTTAAAGTCAGACTGCACCTTATTGATCAATACCAATAAATAACCATGTGTGTATGTGTGTGTGTATGTCCACATTTGTGCAGGTGGGGATTGACATGGATCACTTTCCAGATTTTAAAAATGACGTGGACTTCACTGAACGACTGGTGACCGAGCAGTCTGTCTTCTGTCTGCCTGCCTCAGTAAGACTCCATCCCTTTTTTGTCACTGCTTATCATTCATCCATTTGTCCTTACATCTGCCTACAAGCTTCAATTCAAAATGACAAACATGTGTTATGACTTTAATACCTAAGACTATCCATGTTCTGTCCTCTTCCAGGCGTTTGAGTATCCTAACTTCTGTCGCATTGTGGTGACGGTGCCGGAGGAGATGATGGTGGAGGCTTGTGCTCGGATCAGGGAGTTTTGCCAGCACCACTATCGACCCTGCAGCCGTGATAGCAATGATCTGGACCAGTGATGCAGCAGAGCGGGACGAGACTGACAGCATGGACCTTGTGGAGACCAAAGCCTGGAGGATGGAAGAACTGATCCTCACATACGCAGAGCTGGAATCAGCTTTGAAATTTGATTACACCATGTTATGAAGTTAGAGGTGCAGAAATCTGAGGTCAGAACTGTTAATAGTCATCACTATGGCAACAAAAAGCTTGGAAGCAACATATCTGATGGTCCATTGATGGTGTAATTTTTTATGTAAACCATATGAAATGAGCAGACCTAATATTTATATTTTATACAAGAAACCTCTACTTGTCTTTATGTATTTATATAATTTGTGTAACGCTTTGTGTATCTATATAATGTAACTTCTTTGATATCAACTGTAGGATGATCTCTCTATACTGCAGCTGGCTTCTTTGCTGTCACAATTAGGGAAAGTAAATACATCTGAACCTCCCTTTTTAGAAATGTTGTGAACTGATAATCATATGCATGCTTTGCTTGTGCTAGAAAACAATTCTCTTCATCAGAACATTCATTCTATTTTTATATAAATTAATTGTGTGTCACATATATTTACAGACACAAAATTTGACTTTGTAGTTTTCTTAATAGTTACCTAATAAAAACATGTTGACATGACTGGTGTTGATTAATAACATTAAGATAATTAGATACACAATTTGCTTTACCAGTACAGATGTTGTGTACACTTTAAGTGGACGCAGAACATTTTGAACTCAAAATGTGCTGAGCCTTATGAAGACTGTACTATGTACAACAGCAGCCTGAGAGAACTCTCATAGCATGGCTGTATGCTGTCACTCTGTTGCTTGACTATTGCAAATGGAAAGCATTATAATACATGATATGCATAATCCTGACAATTACATGACTTTATGGTATCATGTTCTTCAAACCACCTCCTGACATCAAAGTTGGGAATCTTTATATCATGTTAACATTTACAATAAAGTCTTCAAATCACAATGAGAACTGAAACTACAAAGAAATAAATGCTCCCAAGATCGCATTAACCTGTTAGAGGGCTCAAAGGTAGAAAAAACCTGTGAGCCCATAGTGACCACTTTTTTTGTTCACTGGATTAAACTTATCTAAAATAAGATAACAATGCAGGACCCAATTTAAGCCCCTCATTTCAGCTTAATAATTAGGAGTCCAAACATATTTTCAATAATCATATTACCACAAACCAAATGACACACAATGAATTTGAGGCTTTCGGGCCCAGAGGTTTGCTTGCTTTGTTCATTGGTAATCCAGTCTTGAATATTCTTATAGGAAAAATAAAATAATAATAAATTAATTTTAAAAAACAAAAATAAAAAGGTCAGCAATAAAAACATTCAGAAAATGCAAATTTTAAGAATTGGCATTAATTTAATTTATTGATAATTAATTTAATAATATCGAGACATCGAGTTTTACAAATAAACCCTTTATTATTATTATTATTAGTAGTAGTAGTAGTAGTAGTAGTAGTAGTAGTAGTATAAATTTGAAGAAAGGAAGACTTTTATGACTCACTTTCCTTCAAATCTACAGCCTTTGTACTGAAGTTGCACAGTTCAGTAATACAATATCACCACCTAATGTTGAAAAGGAAATATTACAGCACATTTTTCTGACAATGTGACCCTGCCTCTATGTGTGTGTGTATGTGCGTGTGTGTGCACTACTACCCCTATGAGAAGAGTGACCTTTGCAACATGCTCCTCCTCACTTACTGAGTATATGCATAAATACTTCACAGTGGTGAAGTACTTCGTGTGTTGTCCAATTATTAACTGCAGCACTGATAAGGCAGGAAGACGAGAGAGAAAGAAAGAGAGAGAGGGGAGAAAAAGAGTAAAGGAAAGAAACACATGACACAGAGAAATGAACTCGGCAAAGAAAAAGGACGTTGACTCAGCAGTTGCAGTTTGAGGGGGAAAGAGGAAGAGGAAAGCCCTGACAGTAAACTAGTGTGTGCAGAGTTTCTCACTCTGTTTTTCTACAGCAGTGGCTAAATGAACTCCATGGAGGACACACAGGTGGCCAGGAACATAGAGCTGAATGATGGCACACGAATGCCAGCTCTCGGTCTGGGGACGTGGAAGGTAGCCTCAACACTCATTTCTATATCTGTTTTTACTGTCTAGAATCCAGTTACCATCAGTTTGTCATCTTGCATACTGCTGCATAAGAGCAATGGTCTTAATGATTTTTTAAAGTTATATGCATTGAGGTAAAAGTGTTGAGTGGAATAAAGTAATGAATGAAGTCTGTCTAGTGAGGCAATTGAAAAAAATTCTGGTATTTTCAATTGGTCGTCCTGGCAGAGAAATTGGCTGCAAACAGATCCTGTCTCCTTTATGGAAGGTTGTTAATAATTTGACATTTTGGGAAATTAGCTTGTTTTGCTTTCTTGCCAAGAGTTAGATGAGAATAATTATGGAGCTACAACCATGGGTCAATTAGCTTCCCTTAGCTTAGCATAAAGACTGGAAGCACAGGGACACAGCTAGCATTGCTCTGACCAATGTTCAGAAATATGCTCATGAGCAATTCTAAAGCTCACCAATTAACACATAGCTTGTTTGCTTAATGCCTATAAACAACAAAATATGACTTCCTTAGTCCTCCCTAGTTTCCTGGAAACTTCACTATGATGACAAGACACCAGGATATTTCTGTGCTAGGAGAGATTTATGCCTAGTTCACACATACACAAGTATTTTTCAAAATGAAGCTTTTTTAAAATGTGTTTTGGTGTTTTGTCCACACACCCGAGCAGTATTGGGTCACTGAAACCGGATTTTTTGCAAAACTCCAAAATAGTGCTGGCGCTAACCTTACTAACAGGATTTTTTTACATGTTTACACATACACACTTTATTGAGGACACTTCTATTGTGGAACAGAGGCATTTAAAATGTACCCACCAATGTCACTGGTTTTGGACAATCGTCATATCCTAATTGAGAGGTTACATGATAGGGTGGGCACATCACGTATAGCATCACTGTGTTTTCAACCTACCCCTCTGACAGAAGTTTCACTGTCTCTATTGGAGACTCTGTGTCTCCACTGTCTTGTGGTGTCCCACAGAGCTTGGTTCTGGGGCCTCTGTCATTCGCTTTATATTTGCTGCCCTTGTGACAAATGATAAGCAAATTCAAAATTTATTTGCAGATACCCAACCCCACTTACTTGTTAGTAAGACAGAGTTTCAGGTAGTTGCTGCAGAAAAGGTAGCCCACATGATCATGCAAAGTATTGGACCTCTTGCCTCTGCTGCCCACACCCTTACAGTGTACTGATTCTGTGGAGTCTTTTAAAGGCAGCTAACGACCTACCTATGAGACTGGCATTTGGGTAACCTGTACCTGTGTGTGTGTGTGTGTGTGTGTGCGTGCGTGCGTGCGTGGTGCGTGCGTGCGTGCGTGCGTGGTGCGTGTGTGTGTGTGTGTGTGTGTGTGTGTGTGTGTTTTAAAAAAATACCCATTTATGTGAGGACTAGGCATTAGTTCAAGCAGGTAACTTCCTGTGAAACCATGACTTTCCATTTTTACTTTTCAGTTTTTGTATGGATTTAACAAATGAAGATGGCAAAACCTTGACATAACACTAACCCAAACCTTAAAGAGATTTTATAGATTCTACAGCTCTGGTACTTGCTCTAAATCTATTAATGGATGTGGTGTACAGTGGAATAATAGTCCAATGACCCGAACACTCCCTGTTGCTTACTGTACCAAAAACTCAGACAAAGACCTACTATATAAAACTCCAATGCTACTGTGTTTTACTGCCAGTTATTGCTGGGCTTTATGTTGCATTTGATTGCTTTTGTCCTATGGCAGCATTTTTCACTGTAAGGGTAATAAATAAATAAATCTTAATCAGCTGTACCTTGAACTTGATAAATCTTACAGGAATAGTTCAACACTTGGGGGAAAACACTTACTTGTTTTCTTGCTGGGAATTAGATGAAAAAAATCAATATCTGTCCATTAAATATGAAGCTACAGTCAGTTAGCATAGCATACACACTGGAAACAAGGTGAAACAGCTTCTTGACTCTGTGCAAAGGAAACAAAATTCACCTAAAAAGTTTAAATGTTATTCTTCTTGCAGTCCTCCTTTTTCCCCCGGACCTCAATCCAGGGTGCAGTAGAGGCTGCCATTGCAGCTGGATACCGCCACATAGACACTGCTTACAGCTACAACAATGAGGTTGATATTGGCAAGGCTCTGCAATCCAAGATGAAGCAAGGCATCATCAGGCGCCAGGACATGTTCATCGTCAGTAAGGTCGGTGCTGAGGAGAACAGGTGTTACCGCTGAGCCAAAGGTGCAACACGAGGAGGGGGAATTACATTTCAGTTGTTTACACAACTGAGACATTTTGTCCTTTCTAATTGCAAAGAGTAGAAAAAAAACACCTGACTGAACCTTACACACAGATAAAAGGGGGTTTCTTTGATTTATTTAAATAAGTACAATATTTCAGAATAACTTATGCATTGACAAGTGCTAGATTTTTAAAATCTTTTAGTGCTTAATCTACTGCCTAAAATATCATATATGATATTTTATTCTTCTGTTAACCCTGCTGTTCTGTACTTCTTTCTTTACAGCTGTGGTGTACCCATCATGCCCCAGAAGACATCCCCAAGTGCCTGAATAAGTCCCTGAATGATCTCCAGCTGGACTACCTGGATCTCTACCTTGTGCATTTCCCTGTTGGCCTAAAGGTTTAGTGTAACATCTGAAATAGTGTGGTAGAATTAAAATTTTGCTATCTTTTATCCTGCCCTTACCCCAGGCTAGGAAAAAAAGAGGAGGTGGAGCAGGTGTGACATTGGAGTTGTGTTACAATACACCTAGCAAATATAACTTAAGCATTACTCAATTGTGGTCTCCACCAACTCTTACAAAATACCTGCATACAAATGTACAGAAAAAATATCTGAATCTTAACCTGCTGGATGTTTGATTTTATCCATCAGCTAGTCACATGACAATTTCATGTGGCACAGGTTAAGAGTCATTTCTGGCTTTATATATTCTTAAATTTGCTAAATATCCTTGAAAGAGGGAAGCAATTCTAAACATTAAAGAAAGGACACACACAGTATCTTTGCCTACGAGCTTGTTTTTGACTGCTATTTTACATCTCCTCCTAGAAAATGGGTGATGAGCTTTTCCCAAAGAAGGATGGAAAGATGCTGACCTCTGACATAGATTACATAGACGTCTGGAGGGTAAGAACACACATGTACTCTCTCTGGTTTCAGTATGCACTGGCACCACCACAGCTCAATTAGCAGTTGAAAAATATTAAAAACAAAAACAAAAACAAAAATCTATGCTAGAACAGTAATAGAAATGACAACAGGGAATGGAAATTACACAGATGTACACATAGAAAATACATTTAGATGAATTTATCCACATTTTTTGTACTGATACATAATCACTTCAGCTTGTCGTGCCACTTACAGAAAAACACAATATAAATAATTTCCTAAAGTTAGCTGGTTGTCCAACAAGGGTGATTTTTTTTTCAAGTTTTTCAGTTAAATCACAAAAGCCTTTTTGAGTGGATGGAAGATGTTTGATTGTTTTTTTTTTTTTAAGTTAAGTTTTTACTGTGGCTGTGTTTGTCGTGTTTGCAGGGGATGGAAGCCCTGCAAGCCTCAGGGAAGGTGAAGAGCATCGGTGTGTCCAACTTCAACATCCTGCAGCTGGAGAGACTCCTTGCTCTGTGCAGGGTGCCTCCTGCTGTCAATCAGGTACTGTACATTTGGCTACTTTATTGACATAAGCAGGAGAAAGTCTGAGTCATTCAAGTTTTTTTTTATTTCCTTATACCCTCATACATCTTCGGGTTTTATTGTACAAGTAAGAAATAAATGGTCCGGTAGAACTTACATTAAATAATAATAGAAAATAAATAATAGAAAGAGGAAAAGACAAGACAGTCTGATTACAAGCTGTTTAGAATCTGTTCTTGTGCAGGGCTGAAATGTTGTTCCAGGAGCAAGAATAAAATCAGAATATATGAAAATGGCTTTATGTTCCATTAAATTCAACGTAGCATCATCACATGATGTCACTGCATGGCCTGTTCATGTAATAATGTGATGTACTCACATTACAACATACAATGGTGTACCTAGATTATCATGATGTAATATAATGTGTGAAAAGTCATGCTTTTACTTTCATTGCTCCTTAGGGAGAGCTTCCTGGGCTGAATTTTAGTCCTGTTCAGCAGCTGAATTTAAATCCAAGCTGTCTCCATCAGCATCCATATATGCACACCTTTTATTTGGTGTTATATCATTCATAGGTGGAGCTACATCCCTACCTGGTGCAGACAGAGCTGATAGAATTCTGTAAATCCAAGAACATTGCCCTGACTGCCTACAGCCCCTTTGGCTCACCTGCGAGATCCCCAGAGCTGTAAGACACACGGCATCACTCACACCCTCCGCTGACAGAGAGTGATGATTACATATGAATTAAGAACCTGGGAGCTGCTGTTGATGTCATAAACTCAGGTGTGATCATGGTCAGAGATCATTGTCTGATCCATAAACAACACATTTATTTAATCCACTTTGTGCTGACATCTTTGCATCAGTTCAGAGAGTTCAAAGAAACAGCTGCGCTTTAATTTCATTTATTCAAAAATAGGATAAATCTTGGTCTGCAGTATGGATGATTTAAAACAATAAATAAATACAAAGTGAAATGTAACACACATTGTTATACAGTATCCATTTCCTTTTCATCTATGTATTTAGTGTGTCATAATTAAATGGAAAACGTGTTAAAAGGACAAGAATTTAGTTTTTTAGAGGTATCTTTGTCTCTTTCTTCCTTTTCAGTTGTCAGTCTGGTTGAACCATTGTACAGCACTTTGCTCCCCCGTACAAAAC
The DNA here is from genome assembly GCA_037975065.1 of Chaetodon trifasciatus. Taxonomy (NCBI): domain Eukaryota; kingdom Metazoa; phylum Chordata; class Actinopteri; order Chaetodontiformes; family Chaetodontidae; genus Chaetodon; species Chaetodon trifasciatus. The sequence continues at coordinate 2,154,963 of JBBMOE010000002.1, read as the reverse complement.
ATTACTTTTTTTTGTGAGGACTCTGCGAACTAAAAGTGTGAAACACCATTCAAAAGCCATCTGACAGTACCCAATCAAGCTTTTGTGGTGGGCAGTAGTGTATGGTTTCATTCAGTTGTGACACAGTGCATGTATATGTAAAAACAAAGACATATTGCAATGGGCATTTTAAATCTTCCATAATGCAGCAGTGTGCTTCTCAACGTAAACTCTAATAATGCAGCAGTGTGCTTCTCAACTTAAACTCTTGTCTCCAGGTTTCTCTGTACACCTGAGATCAGCACATCCAAATGAAACTTCTCATCTCATTGTGCAGAGAAACTTCTTTGACTTTGACTTCTCACGAGTTCCAAAGAAGACTTTAGATGATGTGGAGGATCTTACTGATGTTGTCTGACTGTGTGAGGTTAGGTGGTCAGCAGACGTCACAACACCGAGCCTCATTGTGACGCCGTCGGTTTTATACTTTTAATAAGCCTTATGTGATCTATAACCTCTGAGCTGGCGTGAAGAAGTAGTCTAATGAAATTCACAGCTCATCATGCAGATGGTGGGTGAGGTTCTTCGATGTTTCTGATGCAGACTGAAGTTTGATGCAGTATTTTCTGGAGAAATATGGAGAGTATTAGAAATTCAATTTATCTTCCCATTGGGCCTACTAAATCTTGAATTAAAAATCTGTGCCTGTGCTCTGGTCTCTTTATCTTACCTATCATAGAATAAGAGAAGTCGCTGATCCGCATAAGCTCCTGGAGGACCCAGTCATAGCAGATATAGCCAAGAAGCACAGACACAGCCCTGCACAGGTCAGTGCGAGTGAGAGCACTGAAAAGGTGTGAACATGTGTGTGTATTTGTCTATAACAGCGATGCTCTCCCAGGTATTGCTGAGGTACCACGTGCAGCAGGGTGTTGCAGTCATCCCGAAGAGTGACAAGCCTCATCACATCCTTGAAAACACAAAGGTAAAAACCTCTCCGTCCTCTTTCATTTGTATCCACTTACTGCTCCTATCTCTCACGCTCACTCCTACAAATTGCCCAATTTCTGAAAACAAGCCCTGCTTGTTATGTTTTTATATGTCTATATTTAAAACTGTATTAATTGATCAACAGAGTAAGTCATATTACCAGCTTCTAAAGTTGATATTGGAAAATGTTTTCAAAAGAAAGTGCTTATTACAAATCCAGCAGACACAGAGCAAAGTTATTCTATTAACCATTTCTACCAGATGAATGTAAGTCCAGTATTCACACTGGCAGAGCTGCTTTGCTGCTTTGGCTTGTATAAAAATAATTGTCTTAAGGCACCCCAGTACCACCTGGTAGCGTGTACCATTTAATAAGGCTGAGTCCTTACTGCTGCACCCAGCGCTCGATTCTAGCCAGGGGTCCTTTGCTGCATGTCATCCCCTCTCCTGCCTTTCCTGTCTCTCTACAACTGTCACTGTCACAAATGAAGCAGAAATGCCAAAAATGGTGGGCTGGCAGAATTCTTAAAGGGGTGTAAAACAGCAACAACAAGTTTTTCCTAACATAAACTTAAACTCAAATTCTCTCTCTCTCTCTCTCTCTCTCTCTCACACACACACACACACACACACACACACACACACACACACACACACACACACAAAGCCTCTTTCATGTTCTGGATTCAGCCCTCTTGATGTTGGAAGAGTAAAGATATGAAAGCAGTCCCCTCCACTTCTTACTGAAGCCTTTGTGCTTCTAATCTATGAGATGCACCTTCCTGAACTGTTAATTGCTTTGAGAAGTTTATCACCAGGAGCAGGTTGAATTGTTATCGACACATCATCATAGAGCCTGTCAGCTTCTTGGAGTGTGCACATACATATATAAGTATTTTGACTTGGACTTGGATCCAAATGTTATCCCCGCTGCTGGTGGTGTTTGTGCAGATCTTTGACTTCAACCTGACCGATGAAGACATGAGAGCACTGAGAGGACTGGACCGAGGATGGAAAGCCTGCCTACTGGATGGGTAAGTCGACACACAGCCATTAAAGCAACCGTCGTCTGCAAGGTTCGACTCTTTCCATAGTCATGGCTGTTCTTCTGTTTCTCAGGATCAAGTCTCATCCGTACTACCCTTTCGTGTGAGGAGAGAAAGAACAAGACAAGACATGATCTACTGATACCATGAGCATCACCCAAGCCAGCTACATGCAGTCCACCTACAGCGTCACACACTGGAATTCATCAGTGATTTGTTTACCGAATCATGCTGGAATGTGAAAGTGAAGATGAATCTGAAGACTGAAGAAGGTTCAGCCTCCGAATGGGAATGTAATGAATGTGATAAATAATATCAGGGTGTTGATAAGCTCTTTTCTATTGTGCTGAAAACTGCAATGCTTACTTTTCTAATTGTTTCCTCTGATGAATAAAATACTGTACGCTTGTGTTCACACAATCACTGGATTTTCTTTTTTAATTTGACAAGACGTACAAAGGCATGCACAAAATACTGAGCACATTCTAATTTCACACACTGACTATGTGATGTGTTAAGGAAGGCATTTCTGGATGGACCTTGAAAAAGCATTCAACAGAGGACAGACGAGGATTTTCAGTTTGCACATGAAGTTTAAATCTGCCCGTATAATTATAAAATAATACAATTATTTCCATGAGTGTACTGAGGCGGTGGGTACAGTATCTTTGTTAGACTGACATTGGAGCTGGAATGAGGATTCTGAGCAGTATCACTGATTATTTTGGGAATTTGGCCCACCACGGTGGTCACCTGACCCAATATCCAACAGGGCAACAGCAACAAAACCAACCGTCTGTCAGTGTTATGGCTCAGGCATACAGTACGTTCATTACTTTAGTTCTTGTAGGAGATGCTCAACAAACGAAAGCTAAGTGAATTATTCTATCCTTCCATCCCCCCTCACAAATCAGTGCCTGAAAATGCTCGCTCTGGCTGACTTTTTCATACTTCCAGCTGACTTGAGTCTCAAAATATCCCTAATTTCCCCCCTATCTCAAATATGTGTTGATTTCACGCATGACATTGTGCCAAAAGACTGAGGTTAAAGCCACACATCCCAGGCAACAAGTCAGCACCCTCACCGAGAGGACATGGAAGAAATCATTGTTCTTGTACTGCAGTGTAGAGAAAAACAGCCCTAAGAACCAGTTGGTGCTGAGTTACGGTTGTTATGATTGGACAAAAGCTGTTTGGTGGAGGATTTCGGGAGGACCTGGGGCATTCAAAATTTGAAACATCACAATCAAACAAGGGTTGGAAACATTAAATATTTAATAAGATTTAATACAAACAGACAGACGTCTGCTACTTAACAACTGCTTAACTGTGGCAACAGAGTTGTTGCTACATGCCATGTTATCATGTTATGTCGCCTACGATCCAAAATAAAGACACTGTAGTGAACTCATTTTTTTTTTTTTACAGCTCAGGCGGCTCGAAGAAATCAGCTTTGTACAAAAGAATCTGCTGGTACGCCCAGTTTTAAGTCATCCTTCCGGGTGGCTTTCCTGTGTGCAGGTGGAGATTTGTCCACAGCACAGACGAGAGTGCCAGAGGGCCACTCCCACCCTTCAGCTTGTCTTGCAGGTTTGTGCTTCCTACTAATCCACCATCCGGCCTTTGAGCTTCTACAAGCTCTCATTCCAGGACCTCAAAATGACAGAGACGCCTGAATCCTAAAACATATTTTTGTATCTACTGTACCAAGGACACAAAAACCACTGCTACCTTCACAATATAAGTAGCTGTGAATGTAAATGTCTACAAACACTGTCCCTCATGTACTGTAGTTTAGTATCAGTGTTTATCAGTATCCCTCCTCCTCCTCCTCCTCCTCCTCCTCTCCCTTGGTGTGATGCTGCAGTGCCTTTGGGCTTGTGAGAAAATGCTTCTGATACTTCTGATGTAAAATAATTTCTCTCTGAGATTTCATATCAGACGTATGTATCAGGCTCTGTCTCCACCCGTCTCTGCGGGCCTCGTATTTTTGGAAAAAAAGAGAAAGTCCTTCATCATCGTTGTTACGTGGGATGTGATATTCCTTTCACTCCTCGTCCCATCTTCTTCTTCTCTGGAGAGGAAGACGACGGTGAAGGCTTCACAGTGCACACACATGCGGAGGCCCCTGCAATGCGCTTTGGCAGGTCTGGCCCTCTGGACCATGAGCCCTTGTCAGGGTTGTACACCTGAGTGGCTCTGGAGAACGCCATACTCTCCCAGCTGTAGCCCCCCAGCACATAGATCCTCCCTGCCCAGACTGCAAGCCCTGCCTCGCTGTTGGGCAGCAGCAGTGGCGCCACCCGTGTCCACTGGCCGCTGTGTGGGTTGTAGGCCTCCACCTGCAGGATGTCAAAGCGCTCTGTGGTGTCTTCGTGGTCGTCGCTGCCCCCAATGGCATAGATGAGGTGATTCAGGGAGGCCATGCAGTGCCAGCCCCGGGCCAGAGACATGGCCTGGCGCTCCACCCACAGATCACTGTCCCGTGATGGATCGTAGCTGAGGACCTCTCGGCGGTATGGGCCGATCTGATAGTCGTGACCACCTGAAATGTAGACTATGCCAAGGTGGACTGTCCCTGCATGACCATATGTGAACCTAGAAGAGACAGAATTCAAAAAGCCAAATGTAGGACTGTTGATTGATTGATTGACTATGATTAAGAAACAGCTTAATCACAGTTAAAGAACAGAAGAAAAAAACTGAAAAGGCTGGCAAAACAAAAAATAAGCATAAAGACTAGATGTCTACAGCCATGCCAGCAGGCCTGAGGCTGTTATGCCACACACTGCACAACAGTTGCATGATTGAAAACTGGGCTGACAACTTCAGCGTCAAATGGGGCAAAAAAATTGAAATATTGGCCCACATTTGTTGCCAGAGGAAAGGACATATCATTTCCTCATGGGGTTGTCATGTGCAGTGGCCATTTAAGGACAACTCTTAACAGACTGGGCCCAACTTTTTCTATAGAAAAAGCCTGTTTTGTTTAAAATGTTAGCACACCATTGCTTATTACACATCCAGCAGGTACAGAGCAGTATTAGCATCAGTCATGTTTCACACGACACATAACTCCAACACCAAGGGAGTAGAGCAGAGCTGAAAAGGACTGCAGAGAAAGATGCAAATACAACTTGACGACGAGGGAAACCTGTCACGCTTCATAGTAATTGGACCTGTTGATCGTATTAAAGTGTTGGTTGATGAAGCATTAAGTGTGTACGTGACACGTCAGGTGGCCACTGAGGAGACATCCTCAGGGGACCGTAAATGTCTGCATCCAATTTCATGGCATCCATCAGAGAAATTTCCCATGAAATAGCAGCCCTAGTAGACATGTGCTCCTACCTGGGCAGTCCTGCCACGTAGGACCAGCAGTCCTCGGCGGGATAATAAACCTCAACAGATGACAAAGCTCCAGTGTCATTCCTCCCACCCACAGCGATCAGGCACTCTCCAACTGCCCCCAAGTAAAAATCCACCCGCCGCTGGTTCATTGGAGCCCCCTGGAAAAAACAGCACACTGTTATCGTGTCTGAGCTACTAACAGGAAGCAAGACATCATAAAAGAATAAATAATGGCAGCTGGAGGGTGAGGAATCTACTTTTACTCTGATAGCTCAGATCACCTCCTTTGTTATATGTTCTGCTCTACATGTTTGTGAGCTTAAAAGTTATTGATTAGAAGAACAGAACCAGCTCTTTGGCTCAGTACCCTGGTCCACTGATTGTGGCGGGGGTCGTATCTGTACAGCAGATTACAGGCAGCGTCTCCACCATTGTCCCTGGACGAGCTGCCGCCGGCGGCGAAGATGAAGCCCCCGAGCACTGCCAGGCAGTGGTGGCTCCGCTGCGCTGGCAGCTCCGTTTCCACCTCCCAGCTTCCTGATTCGCCGTCCAGCCGGCAAACGTTGGCGCTCAGCTCCTCTCCGCGCTCTGACACCTTGAAAAGTAAAGAGAGGAGATCTAATTTTTCAGTACAATCAGTTACTTATCAGTGATGGTCTGAAGATTTCATTGTGAAAGATGCTTTGGTTGTTTTCTCTGTTGTTTGACAATGCAACGCTGCTCCTGGCTTGTTTGAATTTAAAATTCAAAGCTGTACCTCTCCTCCAATCAGGAGCAGCTGCTCTACTCCTTCCCTCAGCGTGGTGCGTCCAGTCTGCAGGAGCGGCTGGGCGCTGGGCCTGGCGTGGTACAGCAGAGCTTCCTCCACCAGCGCCTCGCAGCCGGCCTCCTCCGGCAGCAGGGCCCGCACCGCCGGCAGCACCCGGCCCATGAGGTCCCCCATCGGCATCAGAGGGAAGCGGATGTGGGAGAGGAGCTGTCTGGCGTGGGCGGTTCGCTCGGGGCTCTGGCTGAGCCACTGCAGGGTGGCCTGAAGAAGCGCCTGCTCGCTGTCATGCTGAACCTGATGATGAAGAGAGGAGCTCAGAGATTAATTATGGCGGCTTCTAGCTTTCATCAGAGGCTGCAAAATGTCTCTTTGGCAACAGGATATAATTTCATCAGCAATTTTGATTATTTCTAGACTAAGTAGTGTGGATTATTAAATTGTGGGCCCACTCATTGTCAGGGCCACACTATTGATCTTGTTTTATCTTGTGGGTTTAGATCATCTCATCTGACATGTTCTGATCACTGCTCAATATGCTTTAAGTTCATTTTATCCCCTTATTTTAGCAGCTCATGCACACAGCGGGTCTTGAGTTGCCTCGGCGAGTGATTTTAGTAAAGCTTTTGACAAACAAATTTCAATATGATCTACAAAAGACAGCTCCTTTAAAGAAATTTAAAGAGGCTGAAATGACTTTGCTCATCTTTGTGAAGCCTAAAACCTGCTCATTGCTGCTTTAATTCTGGCTCACTGAGCTGCCTCCTTCTGTTGAATGAAAAAGCACTTTGTAAATCTTCTTTTGGAGCCGTGCTATATAAATAAATAACAGTGCTCTTATTATCTAAGCCCTTTTCTCCAAATATGACGTGGATCCCATGTTGTGTCATGCTGAGGTTATTTTCTCAACGGCTGTTTCAAAGGTCAAGAATAAACTTCCAATCTGACCGTACAAGCAATGCAGAGCATTTACCTGGCCACTGGAGAGGTAGGAGGTGAGTTTGTGTAAAGGAATGTCGCGAAGGAAATCGGGGGTGAAGGAGAGCGTAGCGAAGCGTGTGAGGATAAACTGGTCGATGAATGTGTCGAGCCGCTCCAGACTGTAGAGCAGGGCCAGCTCCTGCAGGTACAGGTAGTTGTCCTCGCTCACCTCCCTCTCCAGGTACTGGCAGCAGAAATCCACCGCTCGCCACACCTGAACGATAGCACGTTCTTACTTTTGCATCACATTTTACATTTCTTGACCATTCAAATGGTGACACTTTATATTAACCTCTCTTACTAAGCAGTTCTAAGCACTTTGATACAATGACTAAATACTTTATAAAACACTTTATAGTATTCTCACAACTGCAATACTTCTTATACTTATTTGCATTTTCACCACTGAGTTCTGGCCTATAGTGAAGCAAAAGCCTCTTTTTGTTCTGATTCAAAGCCTGTTCTGTACATTCAGTTCAGAGTTCAGCTTTTACCTGCAGAAGGTGGGCAGCTTCCAGCACATGGTCAATGTTTCCTCCATCCAATGGCAGCTCTCCGCTGTACAGGAAGTCCACTACAGCGTTCAGACCGATGTAGGACATCCCAACCAGCTCCACCTGCAGGCAGGAAGAGGACAATGGAGGTTAATCAGGAGTGGGACATATGATACTGTCTGTGTACACCATCCAACAACACATGTAGGAGTTATCTCAATAAAATTACTTTTAATAATCTACATGTATGAAAATTGAGACAGGGAAAGTAAAGAAGAAGAAAATGATGATTCTGATTTTCCCGTGTAGAATTTATTTTGTGTACCTCCTCCTGGCGCTCCTCCCTCATGCCCAAAGTGAACATAGCGTGAAAGTACGGGCTGGAGACGGCCAGCAGGGCTCGGTGAGCAGGGACCCTCCGGTCGTCTGCCACCAGCACCACATCACAGAACTGGCTGTGCTGCCTCTGCTCGTTGAGGCCCTGCAGCACCTCCACAGCTTGATCCACCCAGCGGAACACCTGCCAACACAACAGCACGACACGCTGACGACAAGTTCAATGAAGGCCTCTCCCGAGAGGGTTTGCACTATTCAGAATGCTATTTTTCACTTTTACAGTCACAGTTTGATTCATTCACTTCAATTCCACCCACTGTCCAACGGCCAAATGCTGCGGCCTCTCCCAAACCGTGACGAAACCAAGGTCTATTTCGCACGTCAGCTGCCGCGCCAAGTGTAAATAGCATGACCCGGGCTGACCATAGTCCCACTTTGTCCCTCTCGCACATATCTGCTCATTTGCATGAGCAAGCCTGATAAAAGCCGGTGGGAAAACAATGAACAAGATTTGTTCTTCTGCAGTGGCAGCAAACACATGAGCCATAATCAGAGCTTAACAGGATATTTTAGGCTGGCGAACAGCAACGTTGGTAGTGTAACAGCAGGGCTTTGCACTGACACTCCCCCACAAACACACACACTGTGACAGCCTCTCATAGTAGAGATGCTAGCCCATGTACCCACACAGTGACTCTCAAAGGGATGTAAATGTGCTTCTAGTGACTCTCACAGCTTCAATCTTTCCAGCCAGTCGCTGCTCATGGTCAGTTAGTTCTGACAAGTCGCTGTCCATGCTACTCTGAGTGGTGGTCAGCTAGCTAGTCATCACACACAACGCAACTGAAGGCAGCCACTGTCTCCTTTTGATATTGAACCTGTTTTAGCAGAGACAACAGTGTGACAGTCAGCATCTTACATGAGATCCAAGAGCAAAGATGTTTGAATTCAATGTTATATTCAGTAATAAATGCAGAGGACAGGAGTCAAAGCAGTGTACAGACTTTACTTATTTCACTGCATTCAGTTTGTCCCTGCTATGTAGCCGTAACGTTAGCTCACCAGCTGTCTGCAAATATATATGGCTGATGTCCAGAGACCTGAACAGCAGAGAGAAATTAATTTGTTTGCAGTCTTTTCCGCTCTGTCTGTGTTGAAACTGGTGTTAAATAGATTGTGTGATACCATAGTTGTTTAGGATAACCTCTGTTTTCTGATACGTATGAGAGCCTAGTCTTTTTTTAACTACCTTGCACATGAAGACCTAAAAATGTTCAGATGGACAGGAGTAGATTTGATGACAAAGGAGCTGGCAAAGCAGTTACACGCTGTACTACATCATCAGAAAGTAAAACGTATATGACAACTACTGCTGATAACAAAAGCTAAGACTATTCCTTATAGGTCTACGGTCATGTTTATAGTGTCTCTTGAAGTGAAACACTGTCCCGTCTCTGCAAAAGTAAGCGATTGCCGCTCCGCTCTTGTTTGTATGTAAATGTGAGTCTGACTGTATGACTCAGCTCTGTGATCAGTCCTGTTACTGACACACACACTGACACACACACAGACACACACTGACCTTGGACGACTCGCTGATCCGCTGGGGCCGACACACACGGCTCGGTTTGCCATTGTCCATAATGCATAATGCACCAGACATGTCCCCTCAAGCTGGCATCATCTGAATGACACACACACACACACACACACACACACAAACTGGTATTACAATACTGAGTAAGAGCTCACCTAACTGTAACTGTACCTCAATACTACTAGTAAATGAATCCTAATGAGAATCTGGGGCCTCATATATAAAAGACTGCGCAGCTTTCATACCCAAAGATGGTGTAGCAGCTCCTGCACCACCTTTCCCTTAAAACATCTCAATCAACTTGAAATTGAGCACACTTACCCCACCTTGGCTCCTCCCATATATAACTACATAAATGACTATAACTGCACCCCTCTGTCGCCTACTGTCCAATTAACAATGGCCAATCCTGCTGCAGAACACCCAGAATGAGTTGGAGGTGCTGGTTGCTGAGATGGATTATTGGATGGTTTGTCCTCCGGAGTCAATAACAAAGGCAAACTGACGCAGTGGCAACGCAGAGACCCCTACAATGGTCGAAATCAAAGAAAACACGGCCTGACATCAACTGGATGTCACATTACACATCAGTTAATTACACACAGTCCATGGGATCAAATACGCGTGACACGTGACCTGCTCGCGTGCCTTTGTCCACCCGACACTGCGTTTTATGTTCTGTGCGCCTCGGCAACGGTGCGCTCCCTGACGTGCGTTAACATCTTCATCTTTCATTCGAGTCTCATATTTAAGAAAAGTCACTGAGGATGAGGAAAAACAACATTTTCCACATTATCCACCAAAATGATCAAAGTATTATGATGTGTTAGCGGACATAAATATGGGTTTTCATTGACGACTTCACCGTCATAGCAGCGGAACTGGAGTGGAAACTTCATTTTGGAAAAAAAAATGGCGAATTTCGTTTAGTTTAGTTTAGTTTACTTTTGGTGTCGCCGGACAAGAGTTTGCGAGACCGTCCGCACGTTCTGACGTCGCGTTCTTTTTCACACATTTCGCGTGTGCATGACAACCTGCGCACGCAAATTTTCAGTACGTACGCATCGTTTAAACAAGAGGCCCCAGAGAAGCTACGTATCTTCTTTAACGTTACATGGAAGTGGAGATGCAGAGAAACTACTGTCCTCATCATTTTCTGCTGTTGACGGTTTTGGTCTTAGCTAGAAAAGAGAACACACACACAAGTTATAAACTAGCAAGTGCTTACATTTGGAGTTATGGTGGAGCAGATGGCATCTGGTTGCACTGAGATAGTTAGCCTAATAGCATCTCTTGTTACCGCAGTTTAGCACAAGAAGGAGAAGCAGGCAGCTGCATTTTTGGAGGAAACCAACATGCGACGCTTTTCAACGATGACACACAGTGGCCCGCTTCCTGAAACTGCCTCTTTCAACACAGTGTCTCCTTACACACACATATTCCGATAAATACATAGTTTCTCAGATAACACACAGGGCTGCACAATGTAGCGCATCACCAGCGAGCTAGCTAGCTAGCCTGAATAAACAAATAGACTTCCGGTTAAGACTTTCAAAATAAACTCGTTTCGCTTCGCCTACAAAAAACGTCCTTTTAATCATAATTTTACGTCATGTTTGTTGTAAAAACCTTAAATACTGTAAAAACATTCTAAGCTATTACACACTGTATTGAACGTTTTATTATTTTGTCATCATTTTAATACTGTCTTAATTATGTTTTGTATTGTGGCAACCACCACAACATAAATAAGTTTCACCATGCTTGAGTCTCAATGTTATTACCAAAGTGAGGTATTTCTGGATCGATTTAACAAATTATTATCAGATATGATTCTGTCTTGTGCTCATTCAAAAAAAAAAAAAAAAAAAAACGAAAAAAAAGATGAAAACAGCTCCCATCATATACTTAAAGGAGTCAGTTCATAGAGTTCATGAATGACACATCACTGAAGCAAGATGAGATTTGTAGTTCTGTTGGAAAACTTGAAGTTGCGACTTGGATTAACTTAGAGATGCCAGTCTAGTGTAAAAGAAGCGGATTGGCCTTCGTTGAATTGATTTTGTTCCCAAACCCATTCAGTGCAGATGGAAATTTTGACACAGATTGTGTATTAACATCTTTTAGGAATATGTGGTAAATGTGGACATGAGATGTGCAAACTGTAGAAACTGTAGAAAAGAACCCAAGTGTAACCAGTTGGGCAGAGTCATAAAGGAGCAGCCTGTCCAAAAAGAAAGAAAGAGATGGAAGTCATGAGAATCAGGTCCAAGAGAAGGCAAAGTCATGAGGAAGCAGCCAGGAAAGAAAAGGACAAGTTAAGATTTTAGCATTCTGGACATGGTGATTAGCTGTGCTGCTGAAGTGGAAAAGAAATCTGAGAGAATAGAAATAGATGTTGATGCTGTGACAAAGTTGTAGGATATTATGGGAGTCACTGCAGAAGAAGTGCAAGGGCTGTTGAGAGAGGTTTCCAGGCCCTCTTAGAGCCTACACCCCTAATGGGATGAAGGAGGAGAACAAATTTTCTTTCTGTTTCCTTTTCCTTTTCGTTTTTAATCTGGAATAGATTGGATAATTGAGGATTTTTCATTCCAGTAGCAGGTGGTATTAAAACAATTTGGATGAAAACCTCTAAAAACCAACAAAGAAGAAGGAGATTGCGCTGCAATGGCTGCAGTGTAATCATTGAGGGTGTCATGGGATTGGGAAATACCACAGACTGTACAAATCAATGGAGATAATCTTTGTGACGTCACCCACAGGTTTCTGAAGAGCCAATGTGAAGCTCAGTGACAGTGGCTCTGGTCATCGCCATCTTGGCAGTGCTTGACTCCTCCAAACTCTTGGCTAATACAAAAATGGGAAAAGAGGTGGAGCGTGGGTGGAGCTGAGGAGGGCTGAATGAAGCTTGGTTGCTGAAACCCAGCAGCATCACGTTATTAAGTTAATAAAACCTGGGTACAAATAAACTGCTGCAACCACCAACCGCCCACAAAGAACTGAGAACTGTAGAATCCAATACCCAACAGTGTCTGGATGGATAAAGAACAACCCCATATGGACATGAAGCCAATCTCATAGGTCAGGAAAATGGTTAAATACTTGACCAGCTCAAGATTGCTTTCACAAACTGGCGTCACGATCAGGGTCTCAAGATAGCAATGTCTGGAAAGTGCAGTGCAGTATTTTGCCTTACCATGTCTATTTTTGATGCGGTCAGAAAGAAACTTTTCTGCAATTCAGCTCTGAGCTATTGCCTGAATCAAGTCAGGGTTCAGTGTCTGCAGAGTGCCCTGACTGATTGCTATTAGCAAGTTAATGATAATTTACGAGTTGTCAAAACAAAACTTTGTTTTTTACATGATGTTATGTTAGTAGCCTTCTCCCCTGTGCCTGGTCGTGATGCATAATTCATCTTCCTTGCCAAAGTTTGAAAAGTACTGAGTTTTTCTGTTATTCCTCTCTTGCTGATGGCTGATCCACTCCTTATTTCATCTTAAAAGACTTGCTGTCACGGTGACTGATGACAAATGTGACTCATTTAGGATCAGCTTTGCCTTGAGCATATGAAGATAACTTCAGCTGGACTTCCATCACATCACAGTCAGGTCTTCTCAGATCCATTCAGGTATTTCACGTAATACTAAAAAGACCCACAGTATTAAAACAGGACCCTGACCCGATTGACTATATAAAATGTGCAATAAAATGAAGCATTGGAATAAAATGCATCAACCATTCCACCACCAGAGCCAGTGAAGACATCTGGTGACTTGAGGAGAAACTGGGCAGGTTTTCGAGCAGATTTTGAGGATCATTGTTAGACTCAGTGAGAAAGCATCAGAGTTGTAAACAGCAATTGTCAGGAGGCTCAGCAGGAAGACATAGTGGACATATTGGAGATCATTTCAACAATACTTCATGCCTGCTATGACTGTCATCTTCACAAAGTATGTCTTTGACAACCTTAATCAATAAGGCTGGGAAACAACTGATGCATTTGTCACCAGACTGAGAGAAAAAGGAGCCTCATGTGAAAACCTTCAGGGACTTTAAGAGAGCAACTCATAAGACATATGGCTCGTCCTTGGTATAAGTAATGAGGGCATGTGACGTTGCATCCATAAGTAAAAAGAGCTCACGTTGACATCTGCTGTTGAGATGTGCCGTGCCACCAAGATAATGTACACTAAATTAACAGCCATGGTGCTGGGCGGTTCCAGGCCAAAAGCCTTAATGTGGAGGAGGGACTAGACAGATGCAAAAGGAGTGCTGCGATTCAAGGTGCCTGTGAATTACCTGTTCATGGTCATGCCATACTTATCCGAGATCTGAGAGCGGCTGAGGGGACTTCTGGATAAAGATGTGCCACTCGCTGCCTCAACATGACATGGCCATGAAGTAGATCAAAACACTGGTCACGACTGTGCATGTCTTCAGGTATTATGACATCTCGAGGTATTCCGACCTTCATGTAGCTGCTTGCTACGGGAGGCGCAGCCAGTCCCATTCGCTTCCTGTGTATTGTGCCAGACAGAGCAACTATGCAAAATTGGAAAGGAATGCCTGAGCATTGTATTTGCCTGTCAACAATTCCACTACCACCTGTATGGGAGGGGGGACCTAACAGCAGAGGCAGATCACCGCCCATTGGTTTCCATCTTCAGCAAGCCCCTCCCCAGAGCACCTAAGCGCCTCCAGAGCATGCTCCTCATGCTCCAACACTTCTGCCTCAAAGTGGGAAATGTAATAGGATGCCTGGGTTTGACTGTTCACCAGCTGCTCCACCCTGCGGTAAATTCCTGACCGTTAGTAACCACCAGAGGCACTGCTGTGTTTGTCGCTGCACTGCATGAATGAATACAGGGATCGTGATGAACAATCTGGCTAAGCTCTTTATCAGCCAACATTTACAACAAATACTGGCGAATAAAGACCTGTCAGCATCTGTATTTAATGACCTATGCATATTAAGTGTCATGTATAAAATATGTGGAATATATCAGAGTAATGTATCTGTAACTTCTGACGTCTGACTATGGGTAGCCTTGACAAGCTAATGATTTCCTTTAATGTTCACTGATGATAAATAAATTAATAGCATATTACAATATTTTATGTAGTAGAATACTGCACGGTTTTGTTCTGCAGGCCTCTGGGCGGGAATTTCACAGAGGCCAGGACAGCCATGGCCACCATCCCCCCTCGGTTTGGCCACAAAAATGAATGCGACCTGCAGCCACGATGCCCCGCCTGCAGTTCCCCGTCTGATTTAACCATTTTCTCCTCAGCCTTCTTCCTGTTAGTAGGCGTATTAGACACCATCGTCTTTTGTTGAGATTCTGAATTCTTAACATCAGATGAAAAGCTGCACACGTAATCAGTGGTGGCTTTGCTGGAAAACTGGGCTACTTGTGACAATAGTTGGACACAGATTTAACACCTGCCAACCAGGAGACAGAATCGATCAGATCAGTTTGTCATGAGATTTGCTGCTGGCACGTCTTTACCTGGATGATGTGTTCAGGTGACAAGACTGTGAACAAATATTGGTCATTTCTAAATATCAGTTCATTACCTTGTAAAATAAACAAGCTTTTAAAATTAATTTATTTCACAGATTATACTGATATAATATAGTTAAAATGTGTATTTACAATTAAATAATCTTTAATCCTAAAGTTAAATTCATTATTTCCATGGATTTAAATCACTGTTTAATTTGACTGTCTGCTGTCATTCAGTTGGCCTGTAACCTGAATAACGTGTATCTGGGTGCTTCTATTGAAAGTCCTTAATTGGCCCCCAGGGACAATGAAACCAATTAAAATGAAATTACTGAAACAAAATTGGAGTATTTTAATAGCGCCTCATTGAGTTGTGTCTGGGTGCACAATTTAGCAAAAGTAAACCGGAAGTTGAATGTTTTTCCTTCAGAATAAAATGGTAAATTATGTTTTATATTGAAAAAAAGTTGTAGCTCTCAAAATACATAATACCTCACAGGATACACAGATATATGCATTATTTGTCACATCATTCAACATGTGTGGTTTTACTCTTTTGTTCTTGGCGGCAGTTATTTCTCATGTTGATTAAGGACTATTTTTTGAGACATTGCATCATTTCTGCTCATTGTTTCTTATTTCTTTTGTTCCTGACAGCAACAGTCACATCTCAACCGTCTTTCCCATTCTCCTGCTTTCTTCTGTATCATTTCCAATACTGATAAAAAAAAAAAAAAAATCTAGTTAAATCAAGATCAAACTTCATGCTTTTAAAATGAGGGTAGCTTTGATGTTGGGGATTTTCTGCCTTAAATTAGATCACTGTAAGGTGTATATTCACAGAAACAGGATCATGACATTATGTTAAGAAAATGATGACTTCACTGCTGCTTACATTTCCCTGACAGACATTTCTTTTCTTCACTGCGCTCTGTCTGCTGTTCTGGTTCACAACTCATTTAGGCCACGTCTACATTAATAAGAGTTCTACAAACAAGTATTTTAGCACTGTTTCAATATTAATCTGTCCAGACTGACACATGAAAACACATATCACACGACCATCTACACTACACCGTACATTGGGCCTGCTCCTGCTGGTGCTATCAAGAAGCAATCTGTTTACTATGACTGCACCAAATTACAATACTTGTATCTAGTTGCATTTCTAAATGTGAGGCTAATGGTAAATAAATAAATATGTGCAAAGTGGCTGAGCACACTAACAGCAGGGCAACCAAACATTCCAGTAAAATAAAATGATGCATCTCATAATAACTTCTTATAATAAAGGCTCTCATCTGATACTTAACCCAGAGCTGCACTGGATGACCCGCTGTCCTGGAGTAACCTGCTCCTAGCCCAGGAGGTAGCACAGGTTCTGGTCCAGGCCCTTGTAAACTCGCTCCTGGCTGGTGTGCTCACATGCGCCATCCAACCTCTGCAGCTCATCCAGAAGGAAAGAGCCCAGCTGGTGTTCAACCTACTCAAGTCTGCCCACACCACAGTGCTGCTCCACACCCTGCACTGGCTACCAGTGGCTGCTCAAATCTGATGCAAGCATGCAACATCAAACAGGTCAAAAATAAATATGAAGTAATCTGTCGTAGATGTTATTAACATTATAACAGTCTGCGTTTCTTTCTTTCTTTTTCTTTTGGTGCCCTACGTGTTTGAAAATTTTAGTTTTTCTTTCAGCTTGGTTACTTTATGTGTAGACTATTTATGTTTTCTGATTGTTATTGGGTACCTTTACTAAAGAATATAGAGAGAAGGCACTAACTGGATGTCACTTTAGATAAAAGCCCCATCTAAATAAATATAATGTAATGTAATAATCATTGCTATTTATATACTTTTGAGAATAAACATAATATCGAAACAGTGTTTTGCACGTTTCTATAGATAAATGTCCTATTGTATAAATGTAAAATGTGCATTTAAAACAATATTGTTTCAAATGTACTGCAGCCATTGTCTTCATTACATTTACCTTATTTTGAAAGTCATTACCGGAAGGTGTAGCTGGGCGTTGCGGCTGCCTTGACAGCGGCCCTCATACCACTGCCCATTCACAGGGAGAAGGTGATTCCAGCGTCTGGGGGACTTCTCTGTCTTCTCTGGCAACCTGATCGACTAACATCACCAACGCCCATAAAGTGGCAACCTCCAGGAAATGATCGGAGCTGCTAGAAGAGGAGCCGTCTTGTTCTGTTGAGTCCGGCCGGCTCGGTTCATCCAGTGGGGTGGTCGTGATTTTGGAGTGGAGCCCATTGTGTAACGTTATCAGTTATAGCTGTCTGATGTATAACATCCACTGTGTAAGTTAGCTGCTTTATTACCGCGTAGCTAGCTCCCCCTGCTCTGGACTGACACATCGCTGACTTCGACTGTTCGATTCCTGTCCACCCGAAAAATGGCAACCACAATCGATAAAGAGGCTTGCAGAGAGGCTTACAACCAAGTCAGAGACGATAACACGGACACCAATTGGTGAGTGAGCGGACGCGGCGTCTGAACCATACTCCGTTTAAGAATGTGGCTATTTTGCTTTTCATATTTGCCGAAGGAAACGTGTCGCACATGTAACACAGAGCCTCATTTGAATATTGCAAACTTTCTAACCATTATTTAATGAGGCAATCGGTTCGGTTAATACATGAAACAAACTGCTTTTGTGATAATCTCATCTCTAATTTTAATTCACATCGCCTGTTACCGCCCACTGCGCTGTCCTCTCGAATGGTGCCGAGTAACAAGCGGACCTTTTGTAAAACTTGACATTTTTATTGAAATAGCCACAGTGTAGCTGCGTGGATACATGCCGAATGGAAGACATATTCCCAAAGACAGTGAAAATGTAATGAGCCGTGGTTACCGTCCAGCCAAGGTAACTTTAAATGGCTCGATATTTCAAAGTAGTTCAACCTGCGCATTGAGGCACGCTTAGACCTTCGTGGAGTGTTTCGCACTGGATGCGTGAAGCCTCATCCCAGTGCTTTTGTTCTTAAAAAATATCCTGTAAAACGCAGCAGTACCTCTGTGCCGTAGCTGATCTGTATTCTGGCCATTTAGCGGTCACACACGGCACAGTTATCAGGCCCAGCGGGGCAGAAGTAATTTCCTTTGTCCTGTATTCACGGAGGATAACGTTGTAGTGGTGGCACACATGGCTGACATGCAGCTGCCACCTTGCATGGGCGTCTTAAGCATTTCGTGCCTTGCACCAGTTTGCAAAATGGATCTGCTGTGCACATTGCGCCATTGTTGAGAATCAACAGATCATGAGAGTGAATAATGCATGGAGGAATAACGCACGGCGCCTTCTGCTTCTTCCAGGGCTGCGTTCAAATATGAGGGCTCTATGATCATGCCTGCAGGACAAGGCTCTGACTATGAGGACTTCAAGAGGATGTGCACAGGTAAGGAGTGGATTTTATTACAAATACGCACCCATAGCTGTGCTGTACCAGTGTAATGTGATGCTGCAATGTATCTTTCTGCCTTTGACTTGTGTAGATGTTGTGTTATGTGTGTGGCCTCTGTCTCTGGACGGGTGAAACAGCCTATATGCCACACAGCTTGACTTGGCAGGACACTAATCTTTTAAGACTCTGTGCTCTGTCACCCGTTGGCCTTGAGCCCTGTAACTACACTGTCAAAGCACTTAACACTGTGTGCATTGCATTGCATAATCTGCTCGACTATCCTGCGCGTGGTTTTTACAAGGTGGAACATTTAAGGTCAGACTTTTGTAGGCCGGTGCATAATCTTTTCCTGATTTCCTACGGGAATATGTCGAAGTTAAACTCCAGCCCTCGCTCTCCAACTAGCTGGCATTCATGCAAGTTTAGCCTTTCACCTGTCACTTCCTCTGAATTCAACAGCCGCTCCTACTGAAGCATCGCCCTGCAGCTGAATGAAACAATACACAGTTATAAACATGTTTTCTTGTCTGACTGTGTGTGTGTGTGTGTGTGCTGGTGTGTCTTTTTTAATGAGGGATCAGGTCTGCTGTGTGTTCACTGCGCAGCACAGTGATTAGTAGGAGCTCTGTTTGCATGGAGCTTATTTTTGTGCCTCACTAAAAGGGGGAAAAAAAAGCAGCAAAGGAGAAAAGTAGGGACTTTCAGATGAAGACTTCCACTGAGCAAAGATAGCTAATGGGTGCTGGCTGCACGCAGAGGGAAAACGCCTCTCACTCAGATGCAAGTTCCCCTCTTTCGGTGTCCTCTGGAGTAAAGCATCTGCTCAGCTGTTGGGTGTGGCTGTGTGATGCTCGCTCTTGTTGCCTTTAAAGCTCGCTGCCTCAGGGCCGCACTCCTCTCTATTCCTTCCTGCTGTTTCAGAGCTCGCATTCCTGTGATGAAATAAGTCATTTATCACCGTGCTTTGCAACAGTTCAGCTGCTGCCTTTGCCATCAGTTCCTGTTCAGAGATGACACACGCCTTATCAGACATCTCTCTGTCTGTCTGTGGGCTTGTTTTCCTTATTTAGCAATGAAGTTGTAGCACTGAAAAAAAAAAACCCTCAGTGTAGGAGGAGCTGATGCAGACTGATCGTGTGGTGAGGCTTGAAGAGGAGGGCTCCTTTTTGAATGGTGATCTTGAACTTATCCAGCTTCAGGAAGTGAGAGTAGAGGAGTCCTGGTGTGCACAATCTGGATCAATACGAGAAGACACTCATTGTTCCGCTCGGTCCTAAATCCTTACCAGAGCTTGTAAACCTGATTTCTGCTGAAAATCTGTGGCAACAACCAATAACTTATTTAGTCAGTGTCCATGAATTATTCATCGCAGGTCACCAAACTATCAGCTAAAGGGAAATTCAGCCCCGAAAGTCTCCTGATGGGAAGGTTTTCTCAGGTTTTAAGCCTTCAGAGGAGATTTGTAGTGTTTTTAGTGGCATGGCTGTCGGGATGCCGGCGTTGGCAGCCGTTGGATGGACTGACATGATTCATGACTAACTTGGCGGTTTGACATTCATTGTCCTCAGAGGATGAATCCCACTGCTTTTGATGATCCCTTGGCTTTTCCTGTAGCGCCACCAGCAGGTGGGCAAATACTTTGTGCAGACATTCATGTCCTCCAGAGGATGAATCACACTGACTTCTCCTGTAGCGCAGCCACAAGGTCGCCATGTCTGACTCTGACAGAATAGAGTAACAACAGACTCATCTGATGTGTTTAGTGGTGCATATAGTTACATAGTTGCTGCTAAATGTTATTTTTTAGGCTAATTTCAACTGCAGATTGACCAGCGTCTCCATCCTCACGTCCTGCTGTCAGCAGAAATAAAAGAGAAAACAAGAGCAAATTGGGATTCAGCTAACATGTTGGTGGCTCCACCGCTCGCCAAAACCCACCTGACACTGTTCACAGGAGACAGCTCCAATTTCCAGGCTGTGTCGCACGGGGCCCGAGCGCTGGCTGAGGCAGCGTCCACAGGAAGATAAAGTGTCACCCACCAACCTCTGCTGCGCTCAAACCAAGTCAATTTATGCAGAACAAAGTCTCTCCCAATGACTGTTTTTTTGCTGTCTCATCATTGTTGTAGTTTCAGTGCAGTTTTCTCTGCAGCGGGAGGTGGAGGGGTGGGGGGGGGTTGCAGAGTCAGCGTGGCTTTAAAGGGAAGACAAACCAGGAAGAATGTGGCAGAGGGAGGAAGTGTGGGAGCGTGTGCGAGCTCCAGGTTGGGGTGAGGGTATGTTCCTCTCTGCCATCTCAAACAGTGGTGAGGACAGATAAGACAAAGGCTCACTTGACTGTCTCTGCATTGATTGTGCTTTGCTGCAGACGTGGTGGCACTGATAAGACTCTTTACAGTGGCTGCTCCTATTAATGGTGTTAATGTGCAGCTGGCCTGATCTGAGAGCAGCGCTGCCGAGGCTGTGCCAGGAAAGTTTTTATCAACAGGTACATATAGATAATACAGGTTACACTGTAAAAACTCTTCATGCGGTTCAGTAAAGTCAAATGATCTTTTAACAGTTGGATTAAATGAGCTCGTTATCACCTTCAGAGCCTTTTCAGAGTGGATCGGCTGAATGTGAGTATCTTAGTTTAAGATCATAAAGTGATTGATCGTGGAGTGTTTAGTGTGTTAAGGTTACAACTAAGTCAAATCATGACCCTGCTGATGTCATCAGCAAGGTTTAATGAAAGATGCTTCTGAGTTGCATTCTGGGAGTTGTAGGATAGCAGTGGTTTTGGAGCTGGACTTATCCCTCTGGGGCCTTTTCTCTTTTTTTACATATCTTCTTAAATTCACCTTTTAAAGGTGCTCGCATATAAAATCGTACCCATGTGTTAAACATCAGAAGTCACAGGAAAATATCAGCTGTGTGGGTAATGAGGCGCCTGTTTGTCCTGGAGCACCGGGCAAAGAGATGATTTGGCCCTGGAGAAGAAAAGTCGAAGTTTTGAAATTCTTCAAATCTCTTGAAAATCTGGAACTCTAATTTTACATATGTGGACAAAAGGTTTTGCTGATTGAAATGTGCGTATCAAACAATAAGGATCACAAAAGCAGAATATGAATAACTAGTTGACAAATGTATAATAAATGTCTAAAATGACATTTTGCAATACCCTTTTTTGAGTAGAAGTCCTGTCTGTCACTCAAACACACACACATACCTGTATATCTGGGGTTTGCTACCTCCTCTGGTCGTGCAGTGTATATGCTACAAGGACAGAGGGGAGTGTGTTTTCTGCCTGCCAACATGGTGGTGGCAAGTGCACGACTTCAATAGAGGGCTTATTAGATTTATTAAACACCACTCGCCAATTGTAGATAGCAACTGTGCACCCCTGGTTACTTTTGTTAAATTAAAGCATGGCTGACTCAAAGGAAAAAAAAGTGAAACGGTGAATTGGTTGTTTTTGATGTGGAAGTTGTTATTTTACCTCTGAACATTGAAATGTTTTGTTAGCATTAGCATCCAAACATGTCCAATATGACAAAATGTGATAGCTTCTCTGCTGTCTCTTATTTGTTTTTCTTCTTATTTCTGTTGTGTTGTGTCTGCTCTCGGACGACGTACATAAACTCATTCTTGTTATTTAGAAGCAGCAGACATGTTTCCTTCAGTCTGGTTGTGTGTATTCAGACATCATTTGCAGTCATTGCTGAAGTGGAGCACTGTGAGAGTGGCCAGCGTGGTCATTGGGAGGTCTGTGTTAAAACTGCAAGGAAAGCTCACAAAAGATTTGACTCATTGAGTCTGCTGACCTGAATATTTCCTCATTGCACACACACACACACACACACACACACACACACGCACAAACCTCACGAAACTTCAGCCAAAAAGCAGAACCTTGTATTCATGTGCACTGAAACTCTTTTTTTCTCGCCCTCCTCGTCTATCTTTGACACACGCACGCACGTATGTAGACATTCACACGATGTAGTCGAGCCACATCAGAACACAAAGACAGAAATACAGATTTAAATACATGTTATTAACTTACACTTCATGTCTTGTAACATGTCTCAATAGCACATTCAGTGTTTATGGGAAGCTACATCTGAAATGTGATTGAGCTGCGGTGCTGTTTCCTTTCTAAACTTGTGATCCTGGGTTCGATTCCCAGCCGGGGCAGGTCTGGAGTTTGTCAGTGTCTGCCCACTGCTGCTGATACTTAGGATGGGTTGAAAGTGAGGAAAGAATCCATTAAGTATAACTTAAAGACAGACTTTGAGAGTCTTTTGTTTATAGGTGCAATCTGTCGCCCTCTTCTATCAGCAGGAGCAGAAGCTGACCTTGCATCACATGACAAGAGGCCGGTTAGCACCAGACTGGGATAATGATTTGCCACTGTGTGTGTGTGTGTGTGTGTGTATGTGTCAGCCTCTGGTCAGACAGGAGAGCGTGTGTCTTTTAACTAGGCTGTGATGAAATGTGCAGACCTTTAAAATAGCTTTAAGCACCTTCAGTCTGCATGATCCGCCTGACATCGTCTCCTCCACCTCTGCCCCCAGATGATTCTCGTCTGTTCGCCTTCGTCCGGATCACAACGGGAGACGCCATGAGCAAACGAGCCAAGTTCACTCTCATCACCTGGATCGGCGAGAACATCAGCGGGCTGCAGCGTGCCAAGATCAGCACCGACAAGGCGATGGTCAAAGAGATCGTGCAGGTCAGAGCCTCTGCGGTGTCGCATGTGCGGAGAGCAGCAATTAAGATAATGGTCGTCATCATGAGAGTGAAACAGAGTGGAGCTGGGATGACCTCCCTGGGGAAAATGGGTGGTTACAGAGACAATGTAGCAACAGGCAATGGGGGCCTGCTCGCAGCAGTGCTGTTGTACTCTCCTCCTTCACCTGGCTGGATGGCAGGTTACTAAAGGTCATACTTGACCATCATATACTGAATGCTGGCATTGATTTGCTCGCTCACATTCACGTGAGGCAGCACTGATGCACTGAGCAGTTTGTTCATTTTCCGGGAAAAGATGTTTATTTTTCTCAAAGTTACTGAAAGTATTGTTTTACACTCTGTACAAACACACTTTGAAATGATTCAAACATTACCCAGGCCAAACATAGCCGGCAAGACGCTGTGGTTCCCTTTGCCAGGTCTCTCCCATGTAGCACCCACTCAACAAGACAGCAATAAGCAGCCAGTCAATACTGTCTGCAGAGAGCAGAAGACATGGAGGAAAGAGGTTATTCATCAGGAAGCTACCTGTCCTCATCATGTACTTTAACGTTAACAGCTATTGTCAACACAAAACACTTATGGTCACTGTAATAGCAAGTTAGCCAAGTTGTCTTAGCTCAGTTAAAATAACAAATAACATGAGGATGAAGGTACAACTTTTTAGCCAAAATGATAGAGCAGTGTGCTTGGCAACCTGACATGAGGTGACACTTGAAAATGAAAATATACTAATGGATTTTCCTGGCAAACAAGAAGCCATGCGTGTTGAGAAAACCGCTTATTCAGCGTTGCTGTGTATCACCCATCCTAGCCTGTAGCTATTATTTTATTGGCCATGACGTTAAGTGACAAAAACTGTCACTTAATGGTCACTGGCTTGTAAAAGGACGTTATAAAACCTGTTGTTTTCACACTATACTGTATCCTTAACTCAAATATATAGAGTAGAGAGTGATCCTTTAATGCAGTTGATGTAAACTGGCGTCACATTTTTGCTGCAACTGTTCTTCACCTCAGCATGTGTTTGTTTCTGCAGAACTTTGCCAAGGAGTTCATGTTTAGCGACCTGAGGGAACTGGACGAGGACAACATCCGTATGGAGCTGAAGAAGGCCGGTGGGGCCAACTATGACGCTCAGGCTGAGTAGAGAAGTGCCACAGTCCACTGGAAGGGTTGGGGTTGGCTGGGGGGGGAGGGGGAGGGTCTGGTCCAGGTGGGGTGG